>OX439483.1:117621331-117939146 GCA_949320155.1 Melangyna quadrimaculata
AAATGAAGAACAAGAACTTATGCGTCGAAACACATCCCATTTGAGGCGGTCTTTAAATAAACCCTGTTTTAAGGATACGCAAGATACATTTGACCAAAATAACATTCCAAATTCACAAATTAGCATAAAACAAAACAAGCCAAAACCAACTGTCTCCAATTCCATGAGCCCCAAACCTCAATGCGAGACAGATGCAAATTATAGAACACGATATGTTCGGGAAATTAAGAAACCTGATTTCTATTCAGCACAATAACATTAAATTACTATCCAAATTATTAGAACACGATATGGTCGGAAGATTAAGAAACCTGATTTCTCTTCAGCGCAATAACATTATAAAATTAAAAATTTAAAACGATGATACCGTTTATTGATGAATTCTCATTGCTTTATTTGCTCTGCAAGCTAACCATTTTCTATGAATTTTAAATATGTAACCTATTGTATAGGTACTTAAAACAATAATTTTAAAACATTGTAATTTTAATATTAAATTCTTAAATATTAATTATTAGGTATAATGAATTCATACATTTTTGTTTTATGTATATTCTGAACTTTATAAACAATCTATAATTTGAACTATAAAACTAAAAACAGAAAAATAATAAGAAAAAATAATAACATTATCTATTGATTATTATGTTTTAGTTTTGAAATAAGTATCATTGCGATGCTTTTATCTTTATTTACTTCATAAACTTAAATTTCCTTTCCTTTATATAATATTATATTTAATTGAATTAAACTTATTATAAAATGGGAGTAGTTGTGTACTATGTGGTACTCACTGTACACCAAAAATATCTTTGAGGTGAGAATTGGTCTAATTACCGATATGTATAGCCAGTGAGTAATGCGGGGTTGTAGACCCCATTTATTCCCAATGGCTTTTTTGCAGGAGAAAAGGTCTACAGCCTTATTGACTCTTTCTTGTATATTAGGTTTCCAGCTTAAATTTGTATCTAAAATAAGACCCAGATATTTTTCTTCGTCAGAGAATGTTAATGGAATACCTTTAATAGTGGGAGGATCTATATTAGAGCCAAAACCGCATCGCTCTGCCCAGTTTATAAGCTTGTTTAAAGCATTCTGCAAGAGTTCCTTCAAAAGACAAAAGGATGCTTACCTGATACGGCAATAGCAATATCGTCCGCATAGGCAATCACTATGTAGCTTTCCGCTTCGAGGGAAGTTAACACTTCGTTTACTACCAAGTTCCAAAAGAGGGGGTTCAAGGCACCTCCTTGCGGGGTGCCTCTACTAACCGCTCTTCTTGCAGAAAATCTGAGGAAATCCGAGTTTGGAATTGATAATCCTACTAGTTAGCATTTCAGTTCACCAAGCGAATCGTTTACCTTCAGATGTGTCGACATTGTTAAAACATCTTCTATATCTAAGAAAGCAACCAATGTGTATACTAACGTGTGGAGAGCTGTTTCCAACGACTTCCCTTTATAATAAGCATGTTGAGCATTAGATGACAGTCTCGTATCTATGCTTAGGGCTGGCCACGAGACGAGACTCTGCGAGACTTTTGTAAGTCTCGTCTCGGTCTCGATAAAATCGAAAATTTTCAGTCTCGTCCCGGTCTCGAGTCGGTTTCGTATAATAAAGTCTCGTCTCGGCCTCGTCTCCGAAAAATACGATTTCCGGCCAACTTGTTGATTATTGGAACGAAATATTTTCGATTACAGATTGAATACGTGCAGATGAAAATAAATATTTAACTGAAATTGGATTTTTTTTTTAATTTATTACTCTCAGTAAATTTCGGTCCAAATATACAGTCTCGTCTCGGTTGCTTAAAAGCCAGTCTCGTCTCGTCATGCGAGACCGAGATCGAGACCCAGACTTTTTTCTTCTAGTGGCCAGCCCTATCTATGCTTGATCTTAAGTGGATATCAATCATTCGTTCAAAGGTTTTTAGAAGGAATGATGATAGGCCTATAGGTCTGAGATCTTTTGGGTTTACGTGTGAGCATTTACCAGCTTTAGGTATGAACCAGAGATCAGAAATAACTGTCAACCTTTATTTTCAATTGGTTTCACTCAGAGAGTTACTACATTGCTTAAGAAAGATTTTGGTTTCGGGTTGAGATTTATTTAAAAAAAATTAAATTTAAGTTTTCTGTTGAGGTTTATTTTCAAAAATATATCTCAATGGTTGAGATTTTTACGAAAAATTAATGCAAAAGGTCAACCTTTAACCTTATTCGCTGAAAATAAATCAAAAATGGTTAAAGCAGAAAAATTTGGAATTTGCCGAGTACATGTTTATTTTTCAAAAACAAATACATATGAGCTTTTTTTCTTATTTTAGGTATTAAGTCGTACTAATAATCACTAAAAATAAAGTGCAAAGGCGAAAATGCATTTTCGACTGTGACTTGAGTTACTGGGACGCTAAGCACAACCAATGCAATTTCGAAAAAGCCCAGTAACATGCATTTCCGCATGCATCAGTGCTTACAAAATACTAACGGGCATTCTGATTGATAAAATTGCAGGTGAGATTTATTTTTTTCTCTCAGAGATAAATCTCACTGGTTGACTGTAACCTAAAAAAAAAAAACAAAAGAAAGGTTGCTGTCAGACCTTGACCGATTTTTGTGTTTGTTGAGAATAAATGTTATTGAGTGACCATTATTGAAAATGAATACAACTAACAGTTATTAAGGAACCTTTCAAGAGGTTGAGATTTATTTCTGATCTCTGGTATGAACACAACTTTCACTTCTCTCCATAACAGTGGAATATGGACCAGGCTTAGACAGCCATTGAATATGACTTCCAGAATCGGCAGGATAACATCTGCATTCTTTTGGAGTTCAGCTGGTATGATGCCATCTGGTCCTAAAGACTTATATGGTTTGAAGCTATTGTCTACTTGTGAGCTACCTGGAAAGTGAGTATCTTTTTTTTTTTTTTTTTTTTTATATTGATCTAGTAGCAGGTTAAGCGATTCTTCGCATGAGTTGGTCCAGGAGCCATCTGCAAATTTCAGACAGCTTGGCATCACTGGATTTGTTGAGAGGATTTTTCTCAATCTCAAAGCTTTAGAGGTTTCTTCTTTATTACCCCAGAAATTTCTCCAAGAAGATCGTTTAATCTTCCTCAATTCTTTTTTGTTTGTCTTTAGGGATTCTTTATATGAGTAACAATCAGACAATTCTCTAGTAAATTTAGCTCGATTAAAAAGTTTTCTGCAATTTTTCCTAAGCGGATCTAGCCTGTGGTTCCACCAATGAGGCTTCCTCTTACCTAATATGGAAACGGGGGCAGGAGAGAGACAGTGATTTGTTAAGGGCGGAGGTTAGATCTTTGACTTTGTTGTCGAGATCGTTAATGTTGGATGGAACATTTAATAGTTCAGGTTTAACTAATCGTTTTAGTGTTTCTTTATATTTGGACCAGTCGGTTTTACGAAAATTACGAAAAACTAGTTGGCATGGAGGTTCATCATTCAAACTAAAATGAATATATCTATGATCTGAGAAAGAGTGATCTTTAGATACCTTCCAGTTCAGTATTAATTGATGGATGTTGTCTGAGACAAGAGTTATATCTAATACTTCCTGTCGGTTTCTGGTAACGAATGTAGGTTCATTGCCGACGTTACTTACAATAAGTTTAGTACTTAGAGTAAAATCGAAAAGAGACTCACCTCTATCGTTGATATCGGTACTCCCCCATACTGTATGGTGGGCGTTAACGTCACTCCCAATAATGAGGCTGATCTTCTGACTTTCAGCATCAGCGATTAGTTTCTCTAGTTTTTTGCCTGGGAGCGGGACAAGATGGTCATGGCCGAGATATACCGACGCCAGCCAAAAAGTACCTTTGGCTGTTTCCAGCCTTGCAGCCGTAACATCACTATCGCTGTAATAAGGTAGTAAAAATACATTAATGCCACGTTTTACTAATATGCAAGATCTAGCTTCACCTTTGTCTGTCATATACATTACGTGGTATCCAGGAGCCCTCCCAACTAACAATTTTACTTGTAAAAGGTCCAATTTTCAGAAATTGATAGGCTATTGCTGACATAGAATACACAATTTTAAGGCTTAATAATGCAAGCCAAGCATTTAACGATTTATTTATTTCAAAAAAGCTTGTTTAGTGCAATTAAATTTGTTCCTATATGAGACTTCATGTAATAAGGTCTGCGGAGACCTCTTTAAGGCCTGCCGAAATTGGTTGCGTAAGCTAGAAAAATAATAGCTTTTATTACATTCAGCTGAAAGTCATTACACACAACTTCTTTGCGGCTTCTTTGAGAAAGTAATCGCGTATCATGAAAATGTCTGAAAGACATTTGATTTTAGTCAGAGTTGTTATATTGCTTTGAATAACGCAATTTTCATAAATTTATAAAGCATATTATAAATGTTTGAACATACGCCTACCAATTTTTTTTAAGCATGAAACAAATAAAAACTATAAGAATTTTGCTTCTGCCATTTTGTGCATGAAAAGTATCTTCGTTTGAGTTTCTCAAAAGTGAAGTCTTGCTAAAATTTGTTTTAATGTATTTAAAACTCTAACAAATTAAAAAAAATTGGTCGCATATTTTACTTAATAGCCTCAATTCGTTTTTTTGAGTTAAAACTGTTATCCTTCCTTTCCATTGACCACTTTACCGAAATTTAAATTTAAAAAAGACGAGATGCATTTTTGAAATAGGTGTATAACAAGACTGATGATGATGATCAATCATTTTGTATGAGTGGGATTTGCATTTATTGTAAAAGTTATTGACTTACGTAGCGAACATTATAGCTTTTGTATTATGTTAATAGCAAACTTAAGGAAATCAAAAATTAGTTAAATAAAGCGCGGGAATTTTGCTTTGGTTGTGACATCTATGTTGGCTTCTGTCATGAAATTATAGCTTTTGCATTTTGTTAATAGCATACTTATACAAATCAAGAATTTATATTTGTGACATATGTATATTGCCATCCATTTGAAATGTATAGCTTTTGCATTTTGTTAAAAGCTTGTTTACAGAAATCAAAAATGAAAGCTAAGAAAAAAGAGGAATTTTGTTTTTTTTTTACATTTAAAAAACAAACTTAGGTATATCGGAAAATGAAATATTATATATACCTAATTGACTAATAGAATTAAGCAACTTAATTACACTACTGCATCGCACATATCTACTTGCTTGAAACAAAATTAAGAACTTTTTTCAAACATGTTACGATAAAAAAGGTCGTGCATACCTTATAGAATATTGAAAACATTATAGATAAACTGGCGCATTTGAAAATGTTAGTTGAAAATATAACTTATGGTATATATTTTTCAAATACTTAAAGAATTTAATGATTGATACTTTAAATTCAATCTTATAAAACCCAATTTTGGGTACCAATGCTTAATGAAAATTAAGTTTGATTAAGTGTGTTGCGTGGTTGCCTACTAATCGAGAGGAGCTGAGTTCGATCCACGGACTCTGAAATTTAATATGAGTGACAGTTGATTTTTTCAAATAATATAAATTTCTATACATTTCACAATTAATAGAAAAGCGGTTCTAACTTCCTAACGTTATGGTAAAATGGAAGGAAAAATAAAGACAATAATAATAGTAAAATTTAAAGCAACGATTTTGTTTAAATAATAAACTGCTTTACTAGGCCTTTTTAAGGCCTTATAATGTGATTCGTTTCATTTATGCGACCTGTCTTATAAAAGTCAGATAACTTGTTTAGTGGAGCAATAACACTGTTTTGCTTTGTTTATTTTTTCAATAAGACTTTCCATGGAAATCTATTTAATTATATAGAACTTCTGGTCAAAGGTCTTAAGGAAATGAAATAACTTGTATAATCTGCGCCAAACTGATTTGCATAAGGTCTTTATTACTTGCTATACAAATTAGAAAACAGCTTGCATATACGATTAAACAGGATAAATTGTTAGTTGGCTGAGCCCCAAACAATGGATTTGACAATCCAGGGTTCTTGGATCAGGACGATATATTCCCCGTTGCTGGATAGACGAAGAAGAAGGGAGGCCGAAGCCTTGATGGAGTGTTGGAGGTTAATCTGAACTAACTGCAGCATTTTGGCTGCAATCAGGCAGATCAGCCTCCACCACCGTAGTGTCTGTTTCTTCCGGATCAGAAGACGAGTTTAGAAACTCATCCTCATCCAGAAGAATCATGTTGAGGTTGTGTCCGGTATCCATTTCAAATGAACCGTCGACGTGGGGAGACAATTCAGGGGCAGCCGAAGAAGTTATCAATGCCCCGGGATCCTGGACCACAACTTCGTCATCGTGGGGGTGTGGAGGTGCGCTAGCAGCATCAGCCTCATCTTTTTTATATACCTTAAGGGTAATGGTCTCAAACCCATACCTAATCACACCTTTGGTCTGCGCCAGAGGAGAAAGGGACTCCTTATTGATTACAATAATTGCACCTCTATAAAGACTCCTTTGCTCCTCTAGTTTCGCGACTTTCCAGTTGTGAGTAGGAAGGGATGGATTAGAAAGCTGGTTCATCTGGAGTATTTCATCCATACAAGAGGGTTAAGCCGGGATCCAAGTGCGTGCTCTTGGTCTGCAAGGGATATCCTCCTTAGCAACAACCTCAAGCTTCGCACCGGGCCAGACTTCGCCTAACTTGCTAATAGCCAGCTTATATAGATCGCACGATCTCTGATCCTCACAAATGATAAGTTTGACATGGCCTTGATGCCAGCCACCATCGCTAGTGATAGGAGGAGGCCCTGGGTTTTCCCTCATTAAACTCAAGAAGCTAGCCGAGAGCTTCATTTTGATCTCCTGCCAACGACCAGGTGAAATCGTGCCATCCATATCGCTCCTATCGATGACCGCAACCACTATTTTACCTTGCAGCACATCGCTGAAGGATTTGCCTCTACTATGGGGATTAAGGGGTTTAGGGGGAGTGCTGATGTTGAGCACTTTACTACGTTTTGGTTCTGGAGTTACACCCTCCACAGACCTTTGCGCTTTGACGTGGAGTCGCAGCTGGCCTCCAATTTGTATTTTACCATAACGCTTCTAGCCCCTTAGCCTTTGCTTCATGCTGAGAGTTTCCTCCGCCCTTGGGTGCATTGCCAAAGATCTTCAGAATCCTCTCAGCATTCCACTTATCCCTATAAAAAGTCCCAGAAGGTGAAGGTTTTTGCCTGCCCCCACTGAGGTCCTTTTTGAAAGGTTTACTCTCATAGGTGGTGGAAGGGCCCTGCTTCACAATCCTACCACCACCGAAAACCGACTTCGACGTTTGGGGAGGATTTCTCTCCTTGGCGGGTGCGGGGCCATGCTTCATGATCCGACCACCGCTGAACTTTGGTTTCGAAGTTGAGAGAGTTTTACTCCCTGTAGTGGTAGAGGGGCCATGCTTCACGATCCCTTCACCACTGAATTTATATATTTCTATCCTACTCTCGCTGTTCTTACTGTTAGCGGCTTGACCATGAGTTGACATGGTCACGTCACTGACAGGAAGGACAGGAGGAACGGCAGACGACTTTTCAGTCGCACTACCGGCGGATCTTAAAGAAGAACCGGGCTTACCACCAACAACAACAGAAAAAGAATTCATTTGATTCCCACGAGTATCGGAGAAAGGGTGGTCCATCTGCACAGAGATCCATATATGCAGATAAGGCTAGTTAATCCGGAGGTCGCCAGGTATCAAGATACTCCGTTAACGACTGAGCTAGTATTTTAAACTGGGCCCCCAGCCAGGCTGATCATCAGCACGGTACGTATAACACCTTGATCCGGCCCAGGGAATAAGTAATTGGGTTAGTTGGGTAAGGAAGGATGGAAGGAAGGGGAAGGGTTGGGAAACAATGAAGGGAGAGGTATGGGAAAGGAAAGCGCCCTTTGGTTTCGGGACTCATCTACTCGAGACTAATTGACCCTACTCAGCTTCTACAACTCGACAAGTTCGACGCTCAGGTAGAAGAAGACATTAAATACCTTGCCCCTCAAACTTTTGTTGGACCCAGCTTGACGTCAAGTTGGGAACCACCACACCTTCAAACACAAAATTTCAAAAAACTAATGATGCCATAATTAAGTTCCATTTTTTGGCTCGTGATTTAGCGTAATTCCAAATTAAGTACTCCATGGTTTGACCTCTAAATTTAGTGCCAAACATTTTAAGAAGTCTCCACCTTCTGTATACTCGACATTTCAAAAAAAAAAAAAAAAAAAAAATGCTTATTGTACTCTGTTCAACAAAAATTGTCAGTACAGGGAAGAAAGGAGGTTTGTATCTCTGTCTGGTCGCATTGGCTTGCATATACCTATTTCAAGTAAAAGCTGTCATAGGGTTTCCGTACTTAGCATTATATCTCGCCTTAATTAATTCTGTTCTCGAAAGCTTGAAAACAGAAAGCCACTGATAAAACTCTTTTGTATTGCCTTCAATGGGTAACTTTGTTGGAATATATATTTTGTTTAGCTCACACAGCCAGAGTAGAAACGATTATATGATCAGTGTGCTTTGGGTTTGGGCAGGCAGGGCCGGACCAACCATATGTGCAGGATTTGCAAATGCACAGGGCGCAACATTCTGGGGGCGCATTACCAGGAGCAAGAAAATGTAATCCTTTCTTGCGCAAACAAATATGTACTGCGATTTGCATTTTAACCACAAACATTCTTCAAATAATCACAAAATAACATCCATCACAACCGTGCTAAGTTATTTCTTGCACACTTACTAACATCACTTTCATTGTTGCATTCAAGGAAGATTTAACCCAAGAGTCAAGATATCGTAGAATAAAAAACCCACTAGACCCATGCAAGTTCAATCCTACCTACCTAATTTCCTAAGTTCGTACAAAAGAAAAAAAAAAGAAAAAATCTCAACACAAAAAAGTTCCATGCCACACCTCATATGTGCAAGATTTATTTCATGCACACTGAGTCCCAAAATTAACATAGAAAAAGAAAAATACTTATTCATACTGAATCATGTGGGCTAGAACGTGCAGGTTTTGTATTATGCACCGTACCTCTGTATGTGACTTCTCATCTACGAAAAAAACAACAACAAAATGTATCCCAAAAAGAGAACAGGTAGGTTGCTGTGCTACACAGCGGGAAATATCGTCCACAATGAATTTTATAGCTGAATTCTTCAATCAATTCACTCGCCAAATAATAAAAGGAAACGTCATGCAATGATTTAGTCAGTGAAGAGTCATGCAATGTTTCCTCAGTTCATAGATTTGAACCCACTTTCTGCTTTGTGTGAAAACAACCCTTTCTTTCGTTGAATTAAAAATAGCTTTTGATATGGAAAATTATAAGATGAAAAAACTGTTGAAAAGTCATGTAGAAGTTCATCAGTTCATCGTCTATGTCCACTCATATGCTTTGTAAAGTGTGCACCGCCATTGTGTGTTTTGATAGAAGTTGATTTTTTTTTTGTGTTCTCTGTGTTGACATTGTCTACTGACAGTAAATATTATAAGAGGACTTGTGAATTTCTTTTAAAATGAGGAAATCTCAGACTGTCTCAAAGTATTTCAGGTTGTTGGTTAATCACCACTTCGCATATGAAGTGGTGATTAACCAACAACCACTGACCTAGTGATTTCACTTTAATTGAATTTAAAGTTTTAATTCTATATTTTATTTTAATTAACCAATCACAAATTCACAACACTATTTATTTAATTTTCTTCACATTTTTCATATTCAATTAACTATAATTGCTGAATAAACAACTACCATTAATCTTGTGATTTGATAAATGAATTTTCATTACCATTTTCATCGAAAACATTGAACTGATGAATAAACCACATACATTTATGTAGTGAATTCACAGATTATGCAACCATCATGTTTTTCATCATCTGGGTTGGTGAATAAACAACTTCCAACAAAGTAGTGATTTCGTTGGCGAATTTTCATCGGATTTTCAGCATGTGCTTCCCGCCTAGGACATGCCCATGTTAATTTCAAGCAAAGTGGACGGTGCAGCTGCCATTTCTCAAGGAAAAAGCTGATCTTTCCTCAATGAATTTTTCAATTTTTACCGCTGGGTACCTACTACGCTACTACTACAGTCAATGGATGTGCAAGTTTTTTTTTTCTGCACACTGAGTATCGAAACTTACATGGGAAAATATTTAAAAAAAAAACTTATGTATACGGAATCTATGGGTCAGAGCGTGCAGGTTTTCTTATTGCACACTGTAACTGTGTATGTGTAAGGGTTTAAGTGCTTGCTTAGGTGCCAGTTATAGCTTTCATTGGAAACCATCATTGAAAAAGTTAACTGTTGATTTTGAGACCTTTCGAAAGTTTAATCATTGAATATTTTAATGCAGAAATATAGCTTACGACTTTAAAATTATTTCACCTCTAAAAAAAAATTTATTTTGGCTTATATCTTTCCCATAACGTAACTTTTAATTTTTCAATGATGAACTACCTTACCAATGATCATTGAAAAAATTAAAAGTTACGTTAGGTGCCAGTTATAGCTATCATTAAAAACCATCATTGAAAATGTTAACTGTTGATTTTGAGACCTTTCGAATATTTAATCATTGAATATTTTAATGCAGAAATATAGCTTACGACTTAAAAATTATTTGACCTCTAAAAAAAATTAATTTTGACCCATATCTTCCCCATAACGTAACTTTTAATTTTTCAATGATGAACTACCTTACCAATGATCATTGAAAAATTAAAAGTTACGTTATGGGGAAGATATGGGTCAAAATTAATTTTTTTTTGGAGGAGAAATAATTTTGAAGTCGTAAGCTATCTTTCTGCATTAAAATATTTAATGATTAAACTTTCGAAGGGTCTCAAAATCAGCAGCTAACTTTTTCAATGATGGTTTCCAATGATAGCTATAACTGGCACCTTAAGGGGATAGCTATCATTGAAATTCATCATTGAAAAAGTTAGCTGTTGATTTTGAGACCCTCCGAAAGTTTAATCATTGAATATTTTAATGCAGGAATATAGCTTACGACTTCAGAATTATTTCTCCTTCAAACAAAATTTATTTTTACCCATATCTTCCCCATAACGTAACTTTTAATTTTTTCAATGATCATTGGTAAGGTAGTTCATCATTGAAAAATTAAAAGTTAAGTTATGGGGAAGATATGGGTCATAATGAATTTTTTTTGAAGGTGAAATAATTTAAAAGTCGTAAGCTATATTTCTGCATTAAAATATTCAATGATTAAACTTTGGAAAGGTCTCAAAATCAACAGTTAACTTTTTTAATGATGGTTTTCAATGATAGCTATAACTGGCCCCTAGGGGCCCCTAGGCTCATTGACTTAATATTTATTTATAGGTAAAACAAAATTCAATTTGGCACAACTTTTCTCATAAAATTACTTTTATTTTTTCAATGATGAACTACCTTACCAATGATCATTGAAAAAATTAAAAGTTACGTTATGGGCAAAATATGGGTAAAAATGATTTTTTTTTTTTTTGATGAGAAATAATTTTGAAGTTGTAATCTATATTTCTGCATTAAAATATTCAATGATTAAACTTTCGAAGGGTCTCAAAATCAACAGCTAACTTTTTCAATGATGGTTTTAAATGATAGCTATAACTGGCCCCTTACACAGGAGGTGGACTCATGGAATATGGAAATTTTAATAGAATGGTCTGGTCTGGTGCAGATTGTTTTAATTTATTGTTTTTTTCCCTTTGTTGGTTAAGATTAAATAAATATCTATCAGTTTTAAATAGAAGTGACGTATTTTGTGAAAGTGTTTATTATTCGTTTTTCCAATACCTATGGATAAAAAAAAGGCCTTCGGGCAGAATTTAGAAAAAGGCGAAGGCTTGTTGAGGCCGAAAATAAAGAACAGAGCAAACATTTCGGAAAATTTTTAAAACGCGGCGGGGAACAAGCAGATGGGGAAAATGTAGGTATTAAAATAAATGAATAATAATATATGAATATTGACTCACTGACAGTATAACGCTGCAATGCGATTTTACAAAAAAAAAACTTAACTTTTTTACAAAAAACAACTTTTTTTCAAAAAAATTTAACTTTTTTACAAACAAAAATTAACTTTGTTCCAAAAAAAAAATTAAACTTTTTTACAAAAAAAAATTAAACTTTTTTACAAAAAAAAATTTAACTTTTTTACACAAACAACTTTTTGTCAAAAAAAATTTACTTTTTAACAGCTGTGGTGACGCTGCAGTTTTCCGATCTGGATTGGCGGTCACTTGGACAATCGGGGACTTGGTCTCCGATCAGTGTTAAACAATACCTCAATGGACTTGGTCTACTTTTCTCGGTCAGCCGCAGATATCCTACGCGAACAGTCGACGATCGACATTCGCTCCTAGTTAGTGAATAATTGCAAATAAAAACTTAAACTTAAAACATTTGTGTTTGGCATTGTGCCCTATAAAGACCTTGAAGAAAGTTTTCAGATTCCCTGCCCCTGCCAACGTCGGAAGACTTAGTTCCCGAACAGTATATATAAATGTACATATGTATATATATTTTTATTTTATTTTGTTTTTAATTTATTTACTATTTTTTTATAAATATGTACTTTTATTACATTTGATACATACAATCATATATGTAAACATATATGTTTGTTACTGAGGATTAGGCCTACCGGGGATACCTCAATAGAAAAAACTCATTGAAAGTCTACCTCCTGGGTAATGTGGAAAAGGCTAATGCATGTGTATCAGTGTATGTGTGAAAATATAAAAAAGGGGCGCTTTCTACAAAACTTGCACAGGGCGCAAGTTTGGCTGGGGCCGGCCTTGTGGGCAGGCGCCATTGTTTTAAAAAAAGCTCACCCATAAGCACTGTACCTTAGAAGAAGAAATAAAGGAAGAGGTATTTGTCACATATACAGTGTACGTGAGTGAAGCAATTTTTGAGAACCAGAAGTGTCAAATCGTTAGCGTGTGATTAGAAAAAACAAAGAAAAAAAATTGATACAAGTTAAAACCCAAACTAATATAACAATTACTTTGAAAAAACAAATAATTTAAAGTGCATTAATTGGACATTGTGGTGATTTTCTTATAAATTAAAAAAAAACATGAAGTGCATTGTTCAGGAGTGTGGATATCAACAAAACAAGGTGGGTAAAAGCATTTCCTTTCACAGGTGAGTTTTATTATATATTTCTCACAAAAAGTGCTGTAAAGTTTTTGTATTTAGATTGATGAACTATTTAGAACATATTTAGAATGGGTTACACTTTAAATTAAGTCAAGAATATTATTATTTAGTTGAAAATGTGCATATAATTTTTTTGTTAGAATTCAAGAACCAGAAATGTCAAACTGAAATTCAAGTTAACAGGGGCGCATGAAATTATATCGGAGTTTGAAAGGCGCAACTATCTGTTAAGCGCCCCTATGAGAAAATTATTTTTTTTTATTAAATCGATTTTTTTTCGTCAACTTATTAGTTTATGTTTCAATGTGAATTTGTCTTTTCAGTAAGGTGTCTATCAGTTCATGTTTGGTTATTCATGGATCATGGCTCATGTTTAAAGGTTAGTCCATTATAAATAATATGGTGTTCGATAGTTAATTAATCTACATAAATACAACAGTTGACAGAACTTGCTTTGAGAAAAATATAATAAAACACACATGTGAGGAAATGATCTTACCGCTTTTTTTCGTCGTTTTTCACACGATTTAAGAACGCACTTAATGTTTCTTTTTGTTTATTGATAGATAACCACAATGTCTATTTTATTCACTTAAAAAGTTTTTTTTTTTTGTTCAAAGTTCATAGTTTTGTTTTTATATATATTTGCGTCTTAATTTGTAACACTTTTTCATTGTTCTTTTTTAAAGTCACACTAGCGATTTGATATTTCAGATTGACAAAAATTGCTTCAGGAACGTACTCTTTCTTTTCTAAGACCATACCACTAAAACAACTTCGGAAAATAACAAAAATTACTATTCTGATGGCGCCCTAGTGAGTTGCTGTCAAGGAGCAATCCGTCCCTGCTGTAATGCATTTGTGTTTTTATGGGATCTCACACCATTTTAAAAACTGCTTCACTTTTTTCCAACAAGGGCAGTTCTTCTATTACGTCTTCTAAGCACTGTACTGACAATTTTTGTTGAACAGAGTATAGATACATACATACAACTTGGTAATTGGAAAATAACAATTAGCCCAGTCAATAATTACAAAAAAATGGTTAAAATCGCAAAGCGCGATGTATTTCTGCATTTTTGATTTGTTGTTGGGGCATGTTATAGTGGTCTGTAGCTAAGTTTGCAACTTCGAAAAACCTGTGCTCGCTGCAGGAAAAATGCAACAGTGAAAAAACGCTGAAATCACCTTATTTTTCCGACATTTTCCTTTATAACTTTAGAAATATGTAATTTAACAAGCTATAAACTTGTTTGTTATAAAATTTTCCACAAGACCACAATAGTTTTGCATTTATTTATGTTATATTAAGTCAAAAAAGGTCAAAAATTGTACAATTCTGCTAAAAAATAGGAATCAAATAGTCTAAGAGTATTACAAGACGAAATTCGATCCAAATCGGTCAAATAGTTTTGGCAAGAAACATGATGTTAAGTAAGTGCAGCAAGCAATGCTTGCATCATTGGTGGTGTCAAAGTAGGACACTAATGTAGGCACTGATTTTTGTACACGTACTTGGAACTCTAACTATAATAAAATATTGTTATAATACTTATTTTTTCTGTTAGTTACTTTAGTAGCGATTTTAAATGTTTGAAAAATGTTCGCGAAAAAGCGAGCACAGGTTTTTCGAAGTTGCAAACTTAGCTACAGACTACTCTAACATGCCCCAATATCATTAAAAATGCAGAATGCAGAACTAATCGCGCTTTGCGATTTTATTGTTAGGGCTGGCCACGAGACGAGAAAAGTCTCGCTCTCGATCTCGGTCTCACATGCCGAGACCGAGACGAGACTGGCTTTTAACTAACCGAGACGAGACCGAAAATTACAGAGAGCCTAATTAATAAAAAAACAAATTTCAGTTAAATATGTATAAAAGGGCACGGTAGTGCCCAGCCAAGTTCTGGCACTACACTCTTTTTACAGGATCAAACTCAGGCGATTTTCGACCCCCTCTAACTTCAATACCAATAAAGTCAGAAACTTCAAACTCGCAGCATTTGCTAAGCTCACCGGGTTTAGGCAATTAACCAAAATTCAAATCTTTAGCAATAGTGGTTCCTGAGATATAAGACTGCAAAAATCGCAAAAACCATAACGGACTGACAGATCATCAAAATATTCCCGAAATCATGGAATCTTTTAATTTTGCACAACGGTAGGCCCAGTAGTGTATACAAGGGAAATAAAATTAAAGAATTTCCATTCAGGGGGCGTGGTACCCGCCCATTTCCATAGAATTTATATTAATTATTTGGAGCACTTCTGATTATCGTAGAATGATGAGATTTAACACAGCGGTAAGGATTAAAATGCAGACAAAGGAAAAATTTTAAAATTCGAGATTTTTATTCAGGGGGCGTGGTTTCCGCCCATTTTCATAGAATTGATATAAATTATTTGGAGCATTTCTGATTGTCGTGGAATGATGAAATTTAGTACAGCGGTAGGGCTTAAAGTGAATACAAAGGAACAGTTGTAAAATTTGATATCTTACATTCAGGGGCGTGGCACCCGCCCACATGAATAGAATTCATATTAATTATGAGCAGCACTTCTGATTGTCGTAGAATGATGAAATTTGGTAGAACGGTAGGGCTAGAAGTGCAAACGAATGGAAAATTTAAAAATTTGAGATTTTAAATTCAGAGGGCGTGGCATCCGCCCATTTTCGCAGAATTAATATCAATTATATGGAGCACTTCTGGTTGTCGTAGAATGATGAAATTTGGCAGAGCGATAGGACTTGAAATGCAAGCAAAGGGAAAATTAATAATTTGATTTGGTTTACTTGGCAAGTTTTCTTTTTTACCTAATTACTCAGTTTTGAAATGCAAGCTTGACTAGTAAACCGACTTAATTTAAGTCAGTAATTATTAAATAAAAGATGTCTCTAATAATTTTGAGGTTCTTCGATATTACTCTACTTAAATATTTGATATTTTACATTTATAAACTAAGAACTTGGCATACTTTTAGATCTCATTACTTTTTCCGGCTGACTTGTTACGCAAAGGTTTTTGTATTAGAAGAACTTGGCTACTTTATTAACACTTATGTTTTTGTTGTGATTTTATTCTACACGTATTCAAACTATAATCGAAAATATTTCGTTCCATTAGTCAACAAGTTGGTCGGAAATCGTATTTTTTGGAGACAAGACCGAGACGAGACTTAATTATACGAGACCGAGACGAGACTGAAAATTTTCGATTTTAACAAGACCAAGACGAGACTTACAAAAGTCTCGCAGTGTCTCGTCTCGTGACCAGCTCTATTTATTGTCGAATTTGGCTGGGCTAAATATATATAAAAAAAGGGATATAGAAACAAAGAACTATTTATTGAATCTTTAATAAGCTGTATTTCAACAATTTCCACCCGCTGTTTTAGGTTCTATATGCAATGACTTTTTTTAAAGACATCATAGCTATCACCATTTTGCTATATAATGTAAGTCCTAAAAGTTTTTATTTTCCTTGTAGTTTTTGGGATATGATTTTTTGTCCAAAAAAAAAAAATAAAAAGTTATAGTCGGGGAGCCCGCTGCCATAGGACACAACCTCTACCATCGTCTCTTTACAAGATAAGAGGTATACAGTTTCTTAGATAGTGTCCACACAAACAGTTTGCGCATAGGTTGCCCATACAAAAGTGGCACCTTCATGGTAGGGCTGCAACGCTTTAAAGATCAAGTTTTGCGTTTATTCAATTATCTGAAATTTAATTTTAACATTTTAAAAGACGGGATTTTTGGAAATTTTAAATTTAAGTAGGGTAGATTAGGGTGAACGTATTAAAAGGTAGAAATCTTATTTTCTAAACGGTAAATCATAAAGAAATAATTAACTTCCCATTGGAAGTTATTGTAATTGGTGTGATTTGGCGAATTGGAAATTTTGACATATGTTCACGTTTTGAGGTCTCTAGAATCAGAATCCATCGTTTTTAGCAAGATGTCTGTATGTGTGTATGTACGACCGTTTGGGGTACTTTTTTCGTCCACCAAATCTCGAGAACACATAAAGATATTCACCTCGGACAAATTTTATTTTACAGATAATATTGTCATAACGTGCTGAAAAGGTTTTCTAACAAATTCAATAATCCGTTTTTTTACTACAGCAATTTAAAAAGGAGCTGTAAAATGTCATTTATCTTGAATATCTCGAGAACGGAATAAGATATTCACTTCAGGCTAATTTTAATTTTCACATAATTACACAATACCAAATTGGTTAATATAAAAAAAAATTCAACAGACACTTTTTTTTTAACTAAGAAAAACAGTTGAAATATAATTTTTGTCTCAAATATTTCAAGAACAAAAAATGATTCCGAACCCAGTCTATTTTTTTTTTACATATAAAGACGTAGTCAACAATTGATAATTTTTTTTTAAAAAATTCAATAAATAGTTTTTCTTAGAGCAAAAAAACTGGAACAAAAACTATTAAAAATTCTAAAAAATGTTTTTCAACTCAAATATTTTGAAAAACAAACAATGATAGTGATTTCGATTTCAAATTTCTACCAAAAATATATACCTATACCACCTAAATCTTCTGTAATTTTGAGATTTTTAAAATCACCCTTTAAAAAGCTAAAAATCAAAATGTTGCAAGAAAAAACTTTTCAAAAATGTTTTAATTCGAAAAACTCTTCAAAATGATAATAATGACACTTAATTTTTGCCTTTTTATATTGTTTGAAGCCATTTTTTTTAAGTTCACTCCCCTGATTTTTGAAATAATTGGCTTTAATAATTAATACCTCCATACCGAGAAGAGTTAGGAAAAAAAGTTTTATAAGTAAGATTGTAAGAATTTTGTAAGCTATTTACAAAAAAAAATATAAAAATTACTATTATAAATAGCTAAAGTATGAAATGCAAACTTGACTAGTAAACCGACTCAATTTAAGTCAGTAATTATTAAATAAAAGATGTCTCTAATAATTTTGAGGTTCTTCGATATTACTCTACTTAAATATTTGATATTTTACATTTATAAACTAAGAACTTGGCATACTTTTAGATCTCATTACTTTTTCCGGCTGACTTGTTACGCAAAGGTTTTTGTATTAGAAGAACTTGGCTACTTTATTAACACTTATGTTTTTGTTGTGATTGTATTCTACACGTATTCAAACTATAATCGAAAATATTTCGTTCCATTAGTCAACAAGTTGGTCGGAAATCGTATTTTTGGAGATGAGACCGAGACGAGACTTAATTATACGAGACCGACTCGAGACCGAGACGAGACTGAAAATTTTCGATTTTAACAAGACCAAGACGAGACTTACAAAAGTCTCGCAGTGTCTCGTCTCGTGACCAGCTCTATTTATTGTCGAATTTGGCTGGGCTAAATATATATAAAAAGAGGGATATAGAAACAAAGTACTATTTATTGAATCTTTAATAAGCTGTATTTCAACAATTTCCACCCGC
This sequence comes from Melangyna quadrimaculata, assembly GCA_949320155.1. Taxonomy (NCBI): domain Eukaryota; kingdom Metazoa; phylum Arthropoda; class Insecta; order Diptera; family Syrphidae; genus Melangyna; species Melangyna quadrimaculata. The sequence continues at coordinate 117,639,955 of OX439483.1, forward strand.
TGTTTTAGGTTCTATATGCAATGACTTTTTTTAAAGACATCATAGCTATCACCATTTTGCTATATAATGTAAGTCCTAAAAGTTTTTATTTTCCTTGTAGTTTTTGGGATATGATTTTTTGTCCAAAAAAAAAAAAATAAAAAGTTATAGTCGGGGAGCCCGCTGCCATAGGACACAACCTCATCGTCTCTTTACCAGATTAGAGGTATACAGTTTCTTAGATAGTGTCCAAACAAACAGTTTGTGCATAGGTTGCCCATACAAAAGTGGCACCTTCATGGTAGGGCTGCAACGCTTTAAAGATCAATTTTTGCGTTTATTCAATTATCTGAAATTTAATTTTAACATTTTAAAAGACGGGATTTTTGGAAATTTTAAATTTAAGTAGGGTAGATTAGGGTGAACGTATTAAAAGGTCGAAATCTAATTTTCTAAACGGTAAGTCATAAAGAAATAATTAACTTCCCATTGGAAGTTATTGTAATTGGTGTGATTTGTCGAATTGGAAATTTTGACATATGTTCACGTTTTGAGGTCTCTAGAATCAGAATCCATCGTTTTTAGCAAGATGTCTGTATGCGTGTATGTACGTCCGTTCGGGGTACTTTTTCCGTCCACCAAATCTCGAGAACGCATAAAGATATTCACCTCGGATAAATTTTATTTTACAGATAATATTGTCATAACGTGCTGAAAAGGTTTTCTAACAAATTCAATAAACCGTTTTTTTTACTACAGCAATTTAAAAAGGAGCTGTAAAATGTCATTTATCTTGAATATCTCGAGAACGGAATAAGATATTCACTTCAGACTAATTTTAATTTTCACATAATTACACAATACCAAATTGGTTAATATAAAAAAAAATTCAACAGACACTTTTTTTTAACTAAGAAAAACAGTTGAAATATAATTTTCGTCTCAAATATTTCAAGAACAAAAAATGATTCCGAACCCAGTCTATTTTTTTTTTTTACATATAATGACGTAGTCAACAATTGATAATTTTTTTTTAAAAAATTCAATAAATAGTTTTACTTAGAGTAAAAAAACTGGAACAAAAACTATTAAAAATTTTTAACAAATGTTTTTCAACTCAAATATTTTGAAAAACAATCAATGATAGTGATTTCGATTTCAAATTTCTACCAAAAATATATACCTATACCACCTAAATCTTCTGTAATTTTGAGATTTTTAAAATCACCCTTTAAAAAGCTAAAAATCAAAATGTTGCAAGAAATAACTTTTCAAAAATGTTTTAATTCGAAAAAATCTTCAAAATGATAATAATGACACTTAATTTTTGCCTTTTTATATTGTTTGAAGCCATTTTTTTTAAGTTCACTCCCCTGATTTTTGAAATAATTGGCTTTAATAATTAATACCTCCATACCGAGAAGAGTCAGGAAAAAAAGTTTTATAAGTAAGATTGTAAGAATTTTGTAAGCTATTTACAAAAAAAAATATAAAAATTACTATTATAAATAGCTAAAGTACAAAATATAGGTAATGTCACTTATTGCCCTGTATCTCTATATTTATAGCAAATGGACAACTGCAAATCACAAGTGAAGAACATAAAAGCCGGAGTTGCCCAAGGTTCGAAGCTAGGCCCCTTCCTCTACAGCCTGACGACATCTGACCAACCATTGCCATCTGGATACCAAAATCTCCTGTATGCTTATGACTCCCTTACGTATGCCGCCTCGATGTCTCCTCTGGTAACTTTACGAAAAGTTGAGCACCACGTTAATAGACTCTACGCCTTCTACGAGAAATGGGGCATCCGGATAAACACCTCCAAATCGGAGCTTGTGTGTTTCAGGAGACCCAGTAGAGGTAGTTGCAGCGCAGCTAAGTGCAGAAGTCTGGTTCTTAAAATTCCAGACGGATCTACAATAACAGCCAAAAAGAACGTGAAGTACCTAGGCATCCACTTCAACGAGTTCAATCCGCACTCACGAAACGTCCTCAAAAAAGCTAACTGGGCCTTTCACCGACTCCACCCATTGATGAGACGCAGAAACGGACTAAGCCAGAAGACGAGGATACTTATGAACAAGTAGCTCCTGCGGCCTGTAGTCAGCTATTCCTTCCCTGTCTGGTTCTTCATATCGAAGACGGCCATGAAGGAACTTCAAATGTTCGAAAGAAAGCTACTAAGGATTTGTACCGGACTACATTTCGACCGGCAGCGAATGAGACATCACAGCAACGAGTGTCTTTACACAGAGGTGAGCATCATCCCCCTGGACAGGTACCTACTACCTCAAGCAAAGAAGCTAGTAGGATTCACCAACAGTCACCCAACTCAACTGATGAGAGGCCACTCAGCAACGACATCACGAGCCGAGATATCTCAGTACGATGGACATCCTGCACGACAACATCATCACGGACAACGAGCAAACAGTTTCGTTCTACGCTGACACAGGGTCAGCATATCACCGCGGCTAAAGGCCAACCCATCCCCCCACCAAAACCACAACTTGACAACCGGGACGGAACACCCCGAGGACAATAAAGTCAGCCGACTTTTAGATTTAATTTTTTGACATGTATTTTATATTCTATAATCCTTTAAATTTAAGACAAAGTTTAAGATTAGGTCCCCTATGTGCCAATAAAAGTATAATATCATCGCATCTAACTAGTTATTATAAGTCAAATTGTAAATATTATTTTTTTCAATAAATATATATCTATCTATATATCTCTATATTTATACCTACCTATTAGCACCAGCAAATTAGCATGCGACCCTGGTGAACATTTCATGAACTACACAAAATGGCCGCTAACACGGATAAACCGAGGATTGTCATATTTATCTTATTACTTTAAATGTGTTAAAGTTGTGTGTATATATATATATATTGTAACGAAGCGTTACACCTTCATCTAGCTGCCGAGCCCCCCGAGCTACCAAACCGATCTATTCAGTCGAATAAAAACCTACCGAACCGATTTATTTAAATAAATAACTAACCGCACCGAACCGATTTATTTAAAAAAATAATAACGCCACATCAATGTCACCACTAGTCGCAGTCCGAAAAGTAGAGGCCCACATCCAAAGATTCTTCCAATTCTACAAGAAATGGGGTATCCGGATCAACACTTCCAAATCAGAACTCGTCTGCTTTAGGAGACCTTCAATTGGTAGAGGTAGTCGGACCGCAGCCAATTGCAGAAACCTGGTTCTAAAACTGCCAGATGGTTCCACCATAGCAGCCAAGCGGAACGTGAAGTACCTGGGAATCCACTTCAATGAGTTGCTAAGGTTTAACCCGCACTCAAGAAATGTCCTCAAAAAAGCCAACTGTCCACACCAACTGTCTACACCCGTTGATGAAAAGGAGAACAGGACTTAGCCAACAGACGAAGATACTGATATACAAGCAACTCCTGCGACCAGTTATCAGCTATTCCTTCCCAGTCTGGTTCACCATTTCAAAGACAGCCATGAAGGAACTTCAAGTATTCGAAAGGAAGATACTCAGGATCTGCACCGGATTGTATTTCGACAAGCAGCGTCGTAAACACTACGACTATCTATACACAAAAGCAAATGTAATCCCGCTGGACAATTACCTAGTGCTTTCAACAAAGAAGCTAGTACGGAACATCATCAATAACCCGAATCAGCTAATGAGAAGGATGGCCACCGAGCAACGACATCCTGAGCCAAGGTACCTCAGTGTAATGCACACCCTGGACGACAACATACTCATGGACAACGAGGAGGCAATTCCGTTTTACGCTGACACTGGGTCAGTCTACCACCGTGGCTGAACATCAACCTTATTAACAACCCCCACCAAAATCACCACTGACAACCGGGAATGAACACCCTGAGGACGAAAAAAGTCAACTGAGTTTTAATTTTAATTTTGACATGTAATTTATATATATATTCCTTAAAATTAAGTCATTGTATTTGGTTAGGCCCCCTATGTGCCAAGAAATGTTAATATAATCATTGTATTTTATTATTTTTAGTTATAAGCCAAATTGTATATATTAATGTTCAATAAAACAAAATTGAATTGAATTGATGCAAATTTGTCTTCTGCCTTACCGTTGCCTGTACCAATATCGTGTACAAAAGGAAGGAAACCATAACCAATAATAAAGATCTATTTTGGAACGGAATAGATGATATTGGCAAATAGAGACACGCTGTTATCAGAAGTTTCGCTTTAATTTTTGGCTCTTTGACCTCTACTTTTTTTTGGGGGCTTCTCCTCCGTTTAAAAATTAATTTACCGCGATTGACTTTCTTCTGGCATTTTGTTAGGAGCGGAGACCGAATCTCACACTGAATTTTTCACTTTGTGCTTCTTCTAAGAATACAGTGAACGTACGCTATCTGCACACCGAGCGCAGACTTGACTTTCCTTCAGCTTGCCGCTGTCGGCGGGGACCGAATCCCACACTGAATTTTTCACTTTGTGCTTCTTCTAAGCATACAGTGAACGTACGCTATCTGCACACCGGGCGCAGACTTGACTTTCCTTCAGCTTGCCGCTGTCGGCGGGGACCGAATGCCACACTGAATTTTTCACTTTGTGCTTCTTCTAAGCATACAGTGAACGTACGCTTTCTGCACACCGGGCGCAGACTTGACTTTCCTTCAGCTTGCCGCTGTCGGCGGGGACCGAATCCCACACTGAATTTTTCACTTTGTGAACGTAAGCTATCTGCACACCGGGCGCAGACTTGACTTTCCTTCAGCTTGCCGCTGTCGGCGGGGACTGAATCCCACACTGAATTTTTCACTTTGTGCTTCTTCTAAGCATACAGTGAACGTACGCTATCTGCACACCGGGCGCAGACTTGACTTTCCTTCAGCTTGCCGCTATAGGCGGGGACCGAATCCCACACTGAATTTTTCACTTTGTGCTTCTTCTAAGCATACAGTGAACGTACGCTATCTGCACACCGGGCGCAGACTTGACTTTCCTTCAGCTTGCCGCTGTCGGCGGGGACCGAATCCCACACTGACTTTTTCACTTCGTGCTTATTCTAAGCATACAGTGAACGTACGCTATCTGCACACCGGGGGCAGACTTGACTTTCCTTCAGCTTGCCGCTGTAGGCGGGGACCGAGTCCCATATTGAATTTTTCACTTTGTGCTTCTTCTAAGTAGGGGAGAGTGAGTACAAAAGTAACATTTTTGATATTTTGTACCATAATTTGAAAACTCCTCTAAGTAACGAAATGAAAGAAAGTCCATATCAATGATAGGACATTTGGCTTTCATAAACTACTTTCATAATTTCTAAACTCGTGATTGTTTCAAGTCAATGCTGTGAAAAAGAAGCTAAAGTCAAATGCTACAAATGTCCTTTAGGGTGCGTCGGTTGTAACACAGAGCAAGGACTATTGTAACACCACATAAATTCTAGTAAACAAAATAATTAAATTGGTTGTACTTCATTTTTAATTCAAAAAACCAAGGAACACATAGTATAAATCAGCTCAGCGGTTAATATATGCATCTAACTTCAAATTTGAAAGAAAAAATGGAAAAAACAGGTAGTTTTATTGTTTTTATACACAATCACTCGAAGAACATACTTCGTATTCATCTGAGAAAACTCTATGGTGCGCTCGATATCCCACAGCTGGATTAACAGCTTCGCCAGGGGAGCCTCGTAACAATTTTGTCTAACGTACAAAACGGTCCGCCGAACTTCATGCGAGAACTGGTCAGGAGCCCATAGACTCCATTATACGAAGAAGAAAGTGGCAGTGGATTGGCCATACGCTTCGAAAAGGCGATCGGTTCATTACATCTCAAGCAATGCAGTGGAACCCGCTCACACAGGAGGGAAGACAAGTGGGCCGGCCTAGAAGTACATGGCGAAGAACGGTCGAACAGAAATCGGCACGACTGGGGAAAAGTTGGAGAGAGCTGAAATATATTTCAAGAAATCGTACACGATGGCGCGTGGGTGTAGTGGAGGCCCTATGTCCCGTAAGGGAAACATCACGGACGTAATAGGTCCGAGGACCTTAGTAAGTAAGTAAGTACAAAACGATCTAGTGTCACATGGCACATATTATGAATCCTTCCGATGCTTCGAAGTGATCTCCCAACTTTGAGGACTTCCTCTGCTGCCTTCATATACTAACACCTCTCTTGAAATCATTCCTCGAGAGCTCTTTCTTAAGCCTGATCCACATCTGTGGCGTGTATTGTGGAGTCGTTTGTCGCTGTCATTCCATATATTTTATGCGCCACACTGCAACACAACACACGAGACAAAATGGTTCTACGCACATGAAATACATTGTAGCGATAGCGACACACGACTCCACAACACAACACACGACAAAGATGTGGATCAGACTTTATACGTTGACGTGGCATAGCTCACTTTAAACTCGCGTATAAACTTTTCCTTGTAAATATAAAAAGTAAACGACAAGCTTGCATTTTTAGTGTGGACGGTTGTAACATGTTACAACCGTCCACACAAAAAATGTTACAAACGTCAACCCCGTGTTTTTTTTAAATAAAAAATAAATTAAGGAGATACTGTTAAGCACATCATTAAAAGACTAATTTCATACGAATCAGCACAAAATAAACTACATTAAGGTTGCTTTATTTAAATAAATAGTTAACTATATTAAATAAAAAAATCACCAAAAATCAAAAAAAATGGTTTTGCACTCAAATTTCACATTTTAAACTTAATCTAGCACTGTGATAAATGCTGACACTTGGTTTTTTGTGGAAGCATTCAGCACGTAATTGTGAAGAATTGTACATTAAAAAATGAACGCATACAGGATTAGTTTTTCGTAAAAGTTGAATGTTACAACCGACCCACTGTTACTTTCGTACTCACTCTCCCCTACACGGTGAACGCTGTACGCAAAACCGGGTGCGGACCTAGAATTTCCTATAGCTTGTCGCTGTAGGCGGGGACTATTCCCATTTATTTGTGTATGAAATAATCTGTTAGTTATGTAAGGAAAATATTTAATTAATTATATGAAGTACTCTATTATTTATACATATAAGTCAACCGAATTATAAATTTTTGTAAACAATTGAATTTTGAGTTAAATAAAATAAATACGTTGATTCGGAGTTTGGAAACTCTTAACCCAAGTTTTGTGCTTTCTTTGGGTAAAACCCTGGACACCGACGAGCCTACCTCAGCATCAGTAAAAAAGCATCACAATATTATATATATATTTGGTATCTGGGAAACGGCTCCTACGATTTGGGTGAAATTTTCACAGTTTGTTCTTATAAACGAGAAAAAAATTACAAAAATACTTTCAGTAAAATCCGCCCACTGCCACGGCCCCTTTTAATTTTTATTTGATTCATAGAATTCACGGAAATGGCTGGTTTTCTTGAAAACCACTGAAATTATTCGAATGAAATTTTCAGAGTCTATTTATATGAGCAAGACAAGAAATGGAAAATTAATTTAAGTGATATCCGCCCACAACCACGCCCACTTTTCACGCTTTTCTGCTTCCCGGAAACAACGATTTTGATAAAATTTTCACAGTCTGTTCTTTTAAGTAAAATACAAATTTTGAAATTTTTTGTATTAATATCCGCTCACTGCCACGCCCACTTTTCTCGTTTTTTGGGTTTCTGGGAAACGGCTCCTTCGATTTGGTTTGAATTTTCACAGTTTGTTGTTATAAACGAGAAAAAAATTACAAAAATACTTTTAGGAAAACCCGCCCACTTCCACGCCCCTTTTAATTTTTATTTGATTTATGGAATTCATAGAAATGGCTGGTTTTCTCGAAAACCACTGTAAGGATTCGATTTTCAGAGTCTATTAACATGAGCAAGGCAAAAAATCGAGAAATTAGTTTAGATATATCCGCCTACAACCACGCCCACTTTCCACGCTTTTCGGTTTCTCGGAAACGGCTCTAACGATTTTGATAAAATTTTCACAGTTTGTTCTTTTAAGTAAAATACAAATTTTGAAATGTTTAGTATTAATATCCGCCCACTGCCACGCCCACTTTTCTCGTTCGTTTGGTTTCTCGGAAATGGGAAAAGGAGAAATCATGACAATTCTTGGTTTCTTCTTTTACGCGATATTAAATTGTATAATAGGGATTTGTGTTTTTTTTTATATACAGGGTGTCCCGTAAGTAATGGATAACCCTGAAATGCCGCATAGTAGACTTTATGATCGTCCTGAAAACTGATAAAAAAAAGTTCTATCCCAACCACAAGAAAAGTTATATGCATTTTTTTGTTCAGTGCATTATTTTTTTTCTTACTTTACATTTTTGAATACCACGACTACAAGTGAATGAGTTCCATCATTTTTTTTTGCAGGAATATTTTACATTACTTGTGCCAACACATAAGTAGAAGAAAATTATTATAACTGTTGGACTTCTTAGAGAAAAAAATTATTTAACATTGAATTTCAATGCAAAATGTGAAAACAAATAATTTTTGAAAAAGTTAAATCATAGCTGGTATAAAAAAAATGCATGAATACCTGAATGGCCAACTATTTTAAAAATATGCGCGTTAAATGCAGATTTCAAAATGGTATTACTTATTATTATATCTAGAGTCAATAGCAAGTTATTGGTAAAAATCTGCAATACTAGAGTAAATTTAGCAAAAACAAAAGTTTTCAAAATTAGCACAGTAAACGTGAAAATAATACCAAGCGTTGAACATAGCAGATTTTTGATTTATTGGCTGTTTCTACGATGTTGTCCTAATGATAAATCCAAGCTTTCAACTTCTAGGGCCGAATGCATTATTGATAAAAATGTCACAAAAGGGCAAAAAACGGTTACATTTTCGAGCTTGTTTTGAATTTTACCTGTTCTATTGGGCTTTAACAAACCCATCAAATATTTTGTTGGTTGCTATTAGTTTATTTGTTATTTTCTCTAAACAAAAAGTTTTTGAGCCAGCTTTTAATCACATGATCACTTAGTTAGAAAACAAAAACAAAAATAGATAATTTTTTAATTTTTTTTTATTTAAAGCAAATGCTCAAACTGTTTTCCACCCACTCTTATACAGGTTCTGCACCTCCGAATAAATGAACGTCTTAGTGAACGTGCAAGGTTTTGCTCAGAAATTTGTAATGCAGCTGCCTCCACACGATTTCTTAGCTCCTCTAAAGACCTGATCGGCTTGCTGTATACGATTTCTTTAATGCATCCCCAATAAAAAAAATCAAGTGGATTTAGGTCTGGTGAACGGGGTGGCCATACAATTGGTCCCAGACGTCCTATCTATCTGCCTGGATATCTGGCATTTAAATATGCCCGCACAGGCACAGCATAGTGTGCTGGACAACCATCATTTTGAAGCCAATGGGATTCTTTTAGTTCTTGAGGCACTTCTTCCAGCAAGGTTGGGAGATCATTTTGGAGGAACTCCAAATAACCTTGGCCAGTTAAAATCCCCGGCAACTCAAAGGGTCCAATTATTTTCCCATTGAGAATCCCAGTCCAATAGTTTATTTTGAATTGGTACTGGGACCTGTCTTCCCTCATGATGTTTGGGTTTTGTAGTGCCCAGAAGTGGAGATTATGGAGATTAGTGTAGCCATCTCTTTTAAATGTCGACTCATCGCTCCAAAGAATTTTGTCAAAAAACTGCGGATCTTATTCAGTTTTCATTATCATTTGTCGACAAAAACTCATTTTCGTTTCAAAATCTTGCTGCTGGAGAGTTTGCACCCGTGTTAGGTGAAAGGGATGATATTTATATTTACTAAGCACATTATGCGCAGTCGTCTTTCCGATCCCAGTGCGTCGTGCTATTGCTCGGATTGATACTGTAGGATCTCGGTCAAGTTCCGCAAGCACTAAGTCTTCGGTATCTCCTCGAGGGGGTCGTCCCACGCCAGCACCACCAACACCACTACCAGGCAGCCTTCCTTCCGAGAAACAGCTATGGACTCTAATAAACACTCGATAATCTGGGTGACGTGCGTTAGGGTACCTTTCCCTATACAGAGTCGCAGCTTCGTGTGCGTTGCCTCTGCACTCTCCATAAATGAAATGCATGTTTGCATATTCTTGTGCAGAATACAGAATACGTGGCATCGAAAAAGTTCAATCAAACGTCTTAATTATCAAAAAGCAGGTTCAGGAAAACAGCTATTTAGACCGTTAATTTTTCTGAAGAATGAACAATAAAAACGATATAAATAAGTGTTCGTCGTGGTCTTAATCTTATGAATTAAGATCAAATTACAAAAACTTTAATTCAAAATTTAAAAAACTTACGATTTTATGCGTTCTCACTTTCTCAGGATCTTACAATTTACTATTCAAAAAACACAATTAAAATTGAATCAGAAGACTTTTTGTTTGGAGAAAATAACAAATAAAAAATAGCAACCAACAAAATATTTGATGGGTTTGTTAAAGCCCAATAGAACAGGTAAAATTCAAAACAAGCTCGAAAATGTAACCGTTTTTTGCACTTTTTTGACATTTTTATCAATAATGCATTCGGCCCTAGAAGTTTAAAGCCTGGATTTATCATTAGGACAACATCGTAGAAACAGCCAATAAATCAAAAATCTGCTATGTTCAACGCTTGGTATTATTTTCACGTTTACTGTGCTAATTTTGAAAACTTTTGTTTTTGCTAAATTTACTCTAGTATTGCAGATTTTTACCAATAACTTGCTATTGACTCTAGATATAATAATAAGTAATACCATTTTGAAATCTGCATTTAACGCGCATATTTTTAAAATAGTTGGCCATTCAGGTATTCATGCATTTTTTTTATACCAGCTATGATTTAACTTTTTCAAAAATTATTTGTTTTCACATTTTGCATTGAAATTCAATGTTAAATAATTTTTTTCTCTAAGAAGTCCAACAGTTATAATAATTTTCTTCTACTTATGTGTTGGCACAAGTAATGTTAAATATTCCTGCAAAAAAAAAATGATGGAACTCATTCACTTGTAGTCGTGGTATTCAAAAATGTAAAGTAAGAAAAAAAATAATGCACTGAACAAAAAAATGCATATAACTTTTCTTGTGGTTGGGATAGAACTTTTTTTTATCAGTTTTCAGGACGATCATAAAGTCTACTATGCGGCATTTCAGGGTTATCCATTACTTACGGGACACCCTGTATATGGCTCGGATTAAAATTTTCTTTATGTTATTATTTTCTTTTATTTGTATTGTGATAGTACATAATTAGTTTGCATGGTTTGCATTTAGTTACGTATATATATATTTTTTTTTTTTTTTTTTGTGTTCATTCATACAATTAACTTTAGAGTGACTTATTTAATTCTTCTAATATTTTTGTTGTTTTACTTAAATAAAAAAAATTACTTAAATTCTATGCGCGCTTTATTAAAATTTAAATGAAGTGGTAATCTTCTACATACATAATTATTATTTACATTTTCGGAGGCACTCTCTTCCCCTTTTTTTTAGACTTGGATTTAATTATTGATTATATAAAAGTTAAATACATGTAAAATGGTTTTAGCCTGTTCTTGTGTACAGTCATTCTTTTATTATCGTAAAGGATATCACAATTTACACCATTTTGAGACAAAACTTCGTAGGGTCCTATAAATATTGGATCTAATTTCTTTCTGGCTTCGTTTCTTAATAAAACTAAACTTCCTTTTTCAAAACTACTACTCTTTGTTTGTCCCTCTTTGTCATATCTATTTTTCCTAACATTTTTCTTCTTTATAAGCGTTTCTCGGGCATCTCAATGGGCAACTTGTAATTTATGTTTAAGGTCAATTACGTAATCGTCATAGTTGTACACCGGTTCCAATTGTTTTGTCAGATTTTTGGGCACGCTAAACTGCTTTCCGAATATCAATTCGAACGGTGTGTAGCCCGTTTCTGAGTGTACGGAAGTATTATAACAGAAAACGTAATATGGCAACCAAGTGCTCCAGTCCGTGTGTTTTTCTGAAACGTAACTTCTAAGATATGCTCCTAAAACCTTATGTGAATTTTCTAAAGCTCCTATGCTCTCATGATGGTACGCTGTAGATTGTAGTTGTTCTATTCTCAAAAGCTTACAGATACCCTTGAAAACCTGGTTTATAAATTCGGTTCCCTGATCAGATGCTATTGTATGTGGTACTCCGTATCTTAGAATAAAACCTTCTACTAGAGCTTTGGCTACCGTACCTGACTCTTTATTCGGGAGTGGTATAGCTTCGATAAACTTGGTCAGCTCATCTTGAATGGTGAGTATGTATTTAGATCCATCTTCAGATTCTTCTAAAGGTCCTACTAGGTCTATGAATATTTTGTCAAAACCTGATTCGGCTGTTGATGTGATAGTCATTGGTTGATTTTTTGGTTTGTTATATTTGTTTCGTTGACATACTGGGCAGTGCTTAACGAATGTCGTCACATCGTTTTGCATTCCTGTCCAAAAGTATTTTTTCTTTATATTGAATCATGCGGTTTATACCTGCATGTCCACTGGTTGGAAGTATGTGAAAGTCGTTTAGTATTAATTTCTTCTTATCATTATTATTATGAGGTATACCTTTATATTACTTTCTTTAAACATTTCTCCTAATATATTTTTTAATTCATTCATTTTATAGTCTCGACGGCCGTCTGAGAGTTTCTTTACTTCATTTTTAGTAATATAAATTTTCTTAATTGATTTGGGTCCACAGAGTTTTTGCACATCCCTCGACAATATTTTGCCAAATAATGTCGATTGAGTTGTAGTGCTGTTCTCGGACTTCTTTAGGAGTAAACAATTCCCTTTAGGAATATACGCCAAAACTTTGTTTGGTCCTATAATTATGTCGTCCTTGAAATTAACTAAATCTTCCGTTAAATTGTAAACGATTTTTAACTCGATAACTTTTAGTCCACTTTCGGGTGGTTTCAAAAGTTCTGTTATAATTTGTTCATTAGTTTGTATCTTATTATCTTTAGGTTTATCTTCATCTTTATTATCTACTTTCGACTGGACTCTTGTTACTACACGGATATATAATTGTTTTAATTCTTCAGATTCTACTCTTATTCTACTAAGCGCGTCAGCGGTACAGTTAGTTTTACCTGGTGAATATTCTACATAAAAATTGTGTTCTTCTAATAATAGCCTTATCTTAGAATTTAGTTAGTCTACTACTAGGTTCTTTTAGTGAGAAGAAGTACACTAGAGGTCTGTGGTCTTTCCAAATTTTGAACTTTCTTCCGAACAAGTATGGCCGATAGTGTTTTACTGCCCACACTATAGCAAGTCATTCTTTCTCAATGGTACTATAGTTTTTTTCTGATTTATTAAGAGTTTTGCTTCCGTATGCAATTGGTCTGTCATCGGAATTAGACAAAACAGCTCCTAATGCGAAACCTGAGGCGTCTGTACGTAGAATGAATTCTTCACTAAAATTTGGAAATTGGAGAATTGTAGGACTTATAAGGATTTCTTTAAGCAAATTGAATGATTTTTCGCAATCTTTAATAAAACTGAATTCAACGTCTTTTTTCAATAACCGATTTAATGGGATGCAAATGGTGGCAAAATTTTTAATGAATTTTGGATAATAATTTGCGAATGCTACGAATCTTCTTACTTCATCCGCGTTAGTAGGAGTTGGATAATTTTTCATTGCAGCCGATTTGGTGGGATCAGGTAAAATTCCTTTGCCCGATATAAGGTGTCCGAGGTATAATACTTCTTTTCGCAAGAAAGAACATTTTCCCGGGTGTATTTTGAGATTTACTTCTTTGAGACGTTCAAAGACTTGGATCAAGTTTTTGTTGTGATCCATTAAATTTTAACCAAAAATTATAAGATCGTCAAGATAGACGAAACATCGTGAATATGTTAATCCTGACATGGCTATAGACAACATCCTTGAGAACTTACTTGGTGAGATCTTTAAACCCATTGGTAGACGCTTTAACTGGTAGTGACCATCCTCTGTTGAAAATGCCGTTATTGGTCTACTATTGGCATCTAACTCCATTTGGTAGTATCCTTGACTTAAATCTATACATGAGAAGTAAGTTGCTCCTGCGACCATATCATAGATGTCCGTTATGTTTGGCAGTGGAAATTTATCATCTTCTATTCGATCGTTAACGTGACGATAGTCGATCACCATTCGGAATTTTTGTAGGCCGGTAGCTGGGTCTTTCTTTTTCGGCACTATAAGTATTGGAGAATTCCAAGGGGAGATAGATGGTTCTATTATGTCATCTGACAACATTTTTTTATTTCCTCCTTTATATCTTCCTTCTAAGTATATGGTAATCGATACGGCTTGGTATATTTCGGTGAAGATTCATTTTTAAGTTTAATGTCTGCCTTTCCAATATGGGTATACGTAAGTTTGTCACCCTCTACGCGAAAAATATCTTGGAATTTTGTACATATTGCTTCAATCTCGTTTTTTTCTTCGCTATTTAATGTCTCAAAGTTTATTTGGTTTAAATTTCCTGAACTCGCTTGTTTATTGACTTATCTATATGGTTATAATGTATAATAAAATGTTCCGAAGGAGAGAATGATATGGGTTCAATCCATTTTAGAGTTACAGCTGAATCACGTGTATTCAGAATTTTTACAGGTATTTTTTCATTTTTAATAGTTGATAGTGAACCTGCCATGAAAAGATTTTCGCATAATTCTTGTGGATAAAATATTTGAGAATCAGAATGTTTTGTAGTCATCCAATAAGTTGCTTCACACCGTGGAGGTAAGTAAACAACGTGTATGTTTTCTTGAGTTATACACTCCTCGTCAACTGAATACGCACAGACATTTTTGAATATATTTTATCCATTTTTTCCAAACAGTGATGGTTATTATGCCATCTGTTGATGGTAAAAATTTTCTCAACATATAAATAACAGAATTTCAAAGTTTTATCCAAAAACAACCGTGAGTTTTTCCTTCAACCACTTCCAAAGTGTAACTTATGCAAAGTAGAAGTTTTTTTTGAGTCAACTGAATAGGTACAAAAATTAAAATTGGTATTGGAATGGAATGAAACAAGTTTTTGTTTAAGTTTAGTAGTGGGTACTTCCACCTTTATTTTTAATTACTTCGTAAATTCGATCCGGCATGGAATCGTATAGCTTTTTAATGTAATTTAACGAAATTTCGCTCCACGCTAATTTGATTGCAGAAATTAAGGTTTCTTTGTCTTCGAACTGACGACCACCCTCATAAACTTTGCGTACTAACCATCCCCAGACATTTTCTATGATGTTTAGATCAGGTGAGTACGGCGGCCATTGAAGCAACTGCACTTGTTGCTCCTCTATCCATGTTTTTATTATGCGCGCTGAGTGAATAGGCGCATTATCATGTTGGTAGGTCCAGTTTATGGGTCCAAAGATGTTAGAAAATTTAGGAAAATTTCTTTCCAAAATTACTTTATACCCAGCTGCTGTCATTCTTGATGTTACAACCTCGAGCTCAACTGTTCCATAATAACTGACTGCTCCCCATATCATGACACCTCCTTCACGACTATGATGGCGCTTTAAAAATCTTTTTTCATTTCTTAAGTCGTGAAAATAGAAGTTGAACCCATCAGGGCCATCGAAATTAAACTTTTTTTCATCTGAAAAAACCACGTGATACCATTCTTTTTTCCAACTCATGTGAAGTCTTGAAAAATCTAATCGCAACATTTTCCGTCTCTCGTCAAGTGGTGGTTTTTTCTTAAGTTTCATTCGTTTAAGATGGCTTGAGTTGTTGATTACTCTTAATACTGTTGAGCAACTTGCGTTTACGCCGACTTTTTGTTTTATTTTTGCCACAGAATCAGAAGAATTTGATGCACATCTTAAAATTCTTCGTCTCTCAGCTGCTGTTGTTGCTGTTTTCTTACCTCCCTTCATGTTTTTGCCGTATGCATCTTTATTTTTCAAGTAAGAATAAACTACATTAAAACTTCGGCCAACTTTATCAGCTATTGCACGTCCAGTTAGGCCTTGGTCTCTAAGTAAATCGATTTTAGCTATTTCAACACTGTTAAGACACGTAGATCTACCCATTTTTCTTAAAATTTGAAATCAAGAATTAAATTTTACTGAAAACACTAAAATCGTTAATTTAAACTGTCAAGCACTCCAAAAAACTTATAAACAACGAAGAAAATGGCGTTGTACCTATTCAGTTGACTAAAAAAAAAAACTCCTACTTTGCATATAAAACACTTTGTAAGTGGTTGAAGAAAAACTCACGGTTGTTTTTGGATAATTCTTTCGGAATTATCTGCTTAACATCTTAAGGGAATAGTTAGCATCAACAGATGGCATAATAACCATCACTGTTTGGAAAAAATGGATAAAGTATATTAAAAAATGTTGGTGCGTATTCAGTTGACGAGGAGTGTATATAGGTAGATTGACTGGTTGGTCGTCTACTTTGAACTCAAACGAAAATTTCTCCAGATTTATAATGGCACTGAATTCTGTAAGGAAACTCTCCTAGTTGTAACACATAGATACATGTCCCTAAAGTTTGTAGATTTCCTGATATCCCTAATACTTTTGTCTTTTTTCTTTCATAAATATTAATGTTTTTAGTAAGTGAACATTGTTTTATAACGCATAATGAAGCTTCTGTGTCGAGTAAGAATTGTTTGTTTATGTTGTTTTTTTAATGGTATTTGTATGTAAATGCCGTTTGATATTCCAGCAGTACAAATGGCAGCTGTTATCTGCGGATTTAATGAATTCCCTCCGATGGGTCGGCTTCCCCTTCGGTGGGTTGCTCGTTTCCCATTACTAACACCTGATTATTATTTCTATTATTATTGGGTTGACTTACATTATTCGATCTATTGGTATTATTGTTGTTGTTACTGTTATTATTACCATTATTACTATTATATCTTTGTCTATCATAATTGCTTGCATATCTTGACCTGTTGTTGTGGTTAAAATGGGTATTATTATTTCTATAGTTATTATGATTCCTAAAGTTTTGTTGGTTTTGATACGAAGGCCTAGTTGAGTGGTTATTTTGTGGGAACGAACTTCTTGCTTGGTTATTGAAATTAGTATGCGAGAATCTAGCTTGAGAGTTGTTAAAATTATTATTTTGTCCATGATAGTTTCGACCTCTATTATTCATTAACCTTACAGTATTTGATGTGGATGCAGAGCTTTGATCTAATTCTACTACATGCTAGATAGCGTCTTGAAGATAAGTGTGTCTGGCGCTATCTAATACTATTTTTAACCTATCGTTTACCCCCTTTTTTAGAAATGCTAAACCTCTTCTTTCGTTAGCTTTTGTTAGAATTTCCCTTGCTTCTTCACCATGGCAAGAAACTTCTAGTTCAGTCATCTTTGTAATAAGTGTTTCAATGTCTGTAACGAATTCTCGTACAGGTCGATTACCCTGATATGTCTTACTAAGTTTGGTTTGTATCGTTTCTATTGTTTCTTTTGGTCCACATTTTTCTATTAAATTTTTTTAAATGAAGCAAAATTCTCTGGTTTTTGATTACCTAGTTCAGTAAGAGCTTTACCTTGAATTTTGCATTTTAATATAAATTTGATTAGTGTGGGTTTTGAAGTCTCATTAAGGTTGTCATGGTAGAATTCTACACTGTTTATAAAATCCCTAATGTGTTCAGTTCTCTTGTCATCCTCATCACAGTTGAGGGTAGGCAATTTCTGAGCTATACTGAAATTGAATACTTCTGCCATGTTTTCAACTACTTCTATTTTCCCTTCGACTTCAATATCCTCTTCTTTTTCTACTATGTTTTCTTCACCTAGCAATTTTGTTTTTTCATCTAATATTTGATTCAGTCTGACTAATAAGTTATTTACAATCTTTCTTAAAGCTTGCTGGTTTGTGTCCTTATATAATTTTTCATATTTCTCATTAAACTCTTTTTCTAATTTAAATATTTCATCTCGTTTTTCATTAATAAATTTTTCAGAATATTTTCTTTTTGGAGTTTTATTGAAGTTTGCAAGTAAATCTTTTAATGTTTTTACATATTTTTAATTATTTATTATTTTTTTTTTTTTTTACATTGTTTTTTTCTAAACGGATACATTCAAAAAAATTTTTGGTTAATTTTTTTTTTTTTTTTTTACTTAATAATTTTTGGTTTACAATTCATTCTGTTTTTTTTTTTAACATTGTTTATTGTTTTCTTAAAATTAAAAATTTTAAACTGCTACATTTTTAATTTCATTATTAATAATTTTCTGGACATTTTGTTTAAAATAAAATTTTAAAATTTTTGTGGCTAAATAAACTATACAAATTTAATTTTTTTATTTTTTTTTTTTTTTGAATTTACGAGAAAAAAAAATTTAATTTCCTTTTTTTTACGTTAATTTCTTTTTGTAACTTTTTTGCTTGTCAACCTGTATAGGTTGCCGATCTTTTGCCTAAGCTTGATTTTTCTTCCAGCACGTTTCTTTTTAAGTTTTTGTTCTGGTATTTGCTGTTGTACCGGTTTTTTTCTTTTCTGATACTCCGCGATAGTTAGAGGCTTAGGTCCAGCGGTTTTTGGTGTGGGCACGTATACGGGTGCCTCAATTGTTGGTTGTCCGGGATTATAGGGACAATTCAATGCTTCGAACAGCTCGTCTAAAGCTTCCTTTTGGTATGGCATTGGTATATCTAAACGTGTGGCTCAACGAACAAGATAATATGTGGGTTGGTCTGGCAAGATCGCTAAAGAGCCGATCTGTTTCGTGTTGAAGTAAATTAAAAACAGGCTGAGGAGCCAAAGTGTTCTTGTATACTTCCTAAACGAAAATGTGTTTATTCTAAACAACTTAAGCTATTTATATAAAATTGATATGCTTACACACTAATGACTTAAGCCTATACATATTCTAACTTAAACAAATACACACAGACATATATTAATATTTTATTGCAAAATCGACGAATAACAGAATTGGGCAGCATACTTGCCTTGTCATCAAATTAATAGCCAATATGCATGCGCCTTCTACAATGCACAAATGTATCCAAATACATCTAGCCATATGCACTACACAGCATGCAGTGCATTGAACTTTAGCAAGTAGGTAGATACATTCGAACAAAGTAATCTGAAGCGTCGTCGCGTTCCGTCAGTGGCATTGAATTTATTATATTATAAATTTGGGCTATGGAGTGCATGAGGTTGATACTCATGACCATGAATAAAATGCGAGTGCATTAAAAAATAGGTTAGTGGATGTCGATGACCGGAATCAAACGGATAATTAAATTGTCGGTAGTGTGAGCCCTTCACAGCGCCCCCCTTTTAATTTTTATTTTATTCATGGAATTCTCGAAAACCACTAAAACGATTCGAATAAAATTTTCAGAGTTTATTTATATGAGCAAGACAAAAAATCGAAAAATAATTTAAGTGATATTTGTCCACAACCACGCCAACTTTTCACTCTTTTCTGTTTCCCGGAAACGTCTCAAACGGTTTTGAGACGTGCAAAATAAAAATTTTGAATTTTTTTATTAATATCCGACCACGGCCACGCCCACTTTTACCGTTTGTTTGGTTTCTTGGAAACGGCTCCTACGATTTGTGTGAAATTTTCACAGTTTGTTCTTATAAACGAGAACAAAATTAAAAAATAATTTTAGTAAAATCCGCCCACTGCCATGCCCCCTTTAAATTTTTATTTGATTCATGGAATTCAAGCAAATGGCTGGTTTCCTTGAAAACCACTAAAACGATTCGAATGAAATTTTCAGAGTCTATTTATATGAGTAAGACAAAATATCGAAAAATTATTTTAGTGATATCCGCCTACAACCACAACCACTTTTCACGCTTTTCTGTTTCTCAGAAGTGCTCCAACGATTTTATTGCAATTTTCAGGGTCTGTGTATATGAGCAAGAAAAGAAATCGAAGAATATTTTCAGTTAAATCCACTTACTGCCACGCCCAAGTTTTACACTTTATTGTTTCTCGGAAACTTTTCCAACGGTTTCTATCAAATGTTCACAATTTGTTGTTATGCGCAAACAAAATTTGAAAGTACTTGGACGAATATCCGCACAGTGCCACGTCCAATTTAATAATTTTTCGGTTTCCCGGAACCCTGATATAATGTTGAGGGTTTTTAATCAAAACTATAACATCACCATGCTGTAGAAGTTCGACCAGACGTCCGTCGGTCTGTGCGTCGTCAGTGTGTCGTGATGTACATTGGGTTAGAGCGTAGATGAGTGAAAGGAGTTCTTCAAATTTAATGTGAAGAAATTCCCCAGAAGGAAATTCATTTTTATGTTTAGCGCACTAACGGGTAGGTCGAAAACGGCTCTTATGATTTTGATTAAAGTTTTTACATGTAATCATAACATAACAGTTTTTATAACAATGTATAACAGGTTTTAACAAAATACAAACAGTAAACAAATTTATTTTTGATAATTTAATTTGTTAAAAAAATTTGGAATATAAAAAGGATACAAACCAATAAACACCTGAAATAATTTATTCATAAAAAAAAAACTATTTGAAACATATAGGTATATTGAAGAAATGTAACTCAAGCTTCGATTTAATCGCGTTTCAAATCGCTGCTCAAATCATTTATCAGAGCTCCAACATACAAATTTTATTTTATTTATGAAAATTAATGCAAATGACTTTTATGTTTGGGTCTTAACGCATAGGTTGGAAATAATAATAAATAAATATATAAATCTGCCGGAAAAGCCGAGCGAAGCTCGCTCTCCCAGGTACTAATGATTCATTTATGGTCAATTTCCGTAGTAGCGGCAATGGACACTAGCGCCGCCATCGGTATATACTAGTCTCAATGTACTGATTATCCAAAAACCCAAAGTTATTACGCTTTATAATATATAATTATGTAATATATACTCTACCAGCCAACACTTAGGTAAATATGTATATGGTTTTCAAGTGCACCAATGGGATGTTACTAGTGTGTCGACCCAAGACTCATTTTTTACTTTGCGATATACGTAGTATAGGGCAAGTTTAAGATTCGTACAAAAAAAAATCGGGATAATAATTTTCCCTTAAATTACGATGATAGAGAACGCGAAAAAAGTGGGTCTCGCAATTCTGTCTGTCTGTCTTTCGACCTGCAGCCTAAACGGATGAAGCAATTTTCTTCAAACTTTGGACTTAAGGTCCTTTGGTGATTCCCTAGAGGGAAAATTGAAATATTTTGTTTAGCTCAAAATATAACGGTACCTCCCATACAATCAATATACAAAAATTGATTTACTACAAAAACGGCTCTAACGATTTTGAAAAAAAAAAAAATACGATCTACTTTAATTACTAAAAGAAATATTTTGGTAGAAAAAAAAAATTGTAACGGTTATTAACGGTACCTGTCATAGAACCGATACTTTGGTTTTTAAATTTCTCCTTAACGGCTACGTAGAAGTAGCCCGTAGCGTAATGGTTAGTGCCGTGGACTGTCACGCTGGAGGTCTGGGTTCGCTTCCCAGCCTCGTCCACCTAAAAACTAAAAAGTTTTTTTCAGGGCTACTGCCTCTTGCGAGGAATTGACAAATCCTCCAAGAGTATCACTTGTCATGAATAAATGCTTCTCGTCTAGCCGTTCGGATTCGGCGTAAAATTGTAGGTCCCTTTCATTCCTGTCGACGCGCACACAGGAGTGGGTGCGAGTTGTTAGTCACCACGCCCTGGTTCTTCATGAGCCGTTGCGCCACCCAATTTATTTATTTTTTACTTAACGGCTACACCGATTTCAACCAATTTTTTTATGTAAGAGGTATTTCACAATTTTAACAATGAAACATATAAAATTTTTCGAAAAAATAATTTTTGGATTTTTAAAAAATATTGAATTTTTTTTTTTGAAAATTCAATATCTTGAAAACGTGTCAATGAATATTTTTTTTATTTTGTGTAAAATTGTATTTTATTTAATTCTAAAAGTTGGCATACCAAATTTTATTTTTAAAAATGTTCAAGAATTTTTATATATGTAAAATTAATTTTTAAGAAAACCGCTCTAACGGTTTTTAAAATTTTTTTTATTTTATAAATTCATATATGTATATCAAACAAGTCAGATAGCATACTTTTTTTTTTGAGCTCTATCTGTTTTAGCTATTAAAGAAAAAATTATATTAAATTATAGTAATAGTTTATATTTTAAATCTTTTTTTAATGATACTATAATGTTATAGAACCACTATATTTATGTACATTGTCAATTTTAAACTACGTTCAAGTTGTTAACTACGAGAGCAAGTTTGAATACATCATAACAAAAATTGTCAAAAATTTACAACTCCAGATATGAACGTTTGAAAGTCAAAAATGGCGAAATAGATATAAGAAAAAAATGAAACGATAACACCATTGATTTGAGATTACTATAGTTTATTTATTTATTTTATTATTATTTTTATTTATTTATTTATTTAAAACTTTGGTTTGGATGCATTTTGGCCGGTTTACCAACCATAATCAGCAACACGACTGACAGCAAACCTCTTTATTTAAATTTGTTTACATTACACACATACATTGTTGCAATTTTTTGCATATCACATAGGTAGTTAAGTTACACAAGCAAATATTAAAATATGAAAAAGAGAAACTAATAAATAATGTAGATTTTTCGCGTTTAAAGCTGCAGCATGTTTGAGAAAAAATTAAGGTACTTTAAATCAGTTTCATGTTCTAATCAAATATCGTGTATTTCAACAGGAACGCTACAAAAGTAGAGCAACAGATACAGCAAAAGACGCCATATTTCTCTTCAGTAAGATTTGCCATTTTATGATGGAAAGATAAACGAGCCAACAACGAGTCGAAATTATTAAAATTTATAACCGAAATTCGGAGTCAGTGGCCTCAACGTTAAGAGCGCTACGTCTATTTTATAGTCATCATAATCGTTCTAGCAGATCTCCAATTGAGCGTCTAGTGGAAAAATTTGAATCCACAGGCACAGTACAAAATGTTCCCGTGCCAATGAGAGAAAGAAGTGCCCGTAGTGTCGAGAATATTGCTGCCGCTGAGGCTTCAGTTGCAGAAAGCCCAAATGTGTCTCTCACACGTCATTCTCAAGTGTTCGGCATCTCTGTGACGTCGTTGTGGCGAATTTTTAGAAAAGATCTTGGCCTACATCCTTACAAGATTAAATTGACGCAAGAACTGAAGCCGCTTGACCACCAGAAGCGTCGTATGTTCGTGAATTGTGCTCAGCAACAACTTAGAAATGATTCGGATTTTCATCGGAAATCATCTT
Organism: Melangyna quadrimaculata; assembly: GCA_949320155.1. Lineage (NCBI taxonomy): Eukaryota > Metazoa > Arthropoda > Insecta > Diptera > Syrphidae > Melangyna > Melangyna quadrimaculata. The sequence goes on from OX439483.1 coordinate 117,663,186, forward strand.
CAGCAATGAGGCTCATTTCTGCCTGAATGGCTTCGTCAACAAACAAAATATGCGGTATTGATCAGGCAGCAATCCACACGTACTCCATGAGTGATCATTGCATCCCGAAAAAATTATGGTTTAGTGTGGTTTATGGGCCGGCGGCGTCATTGGGCCGTACTTCTTCCGCGATGATCAAGACCGGCACGTAACTGTGACTGGGGATCGCTACCGTTCAATGATAACCGAATATTTTTGGACCCAATTGGATGATATGAACTTGGAGGACATGTAGTTCCAACAGGACGGCGCGGCGCCACAAGCCACACCGCGAATGTCACAATCAATTTTTAAAAACCAAGTTTGGACAACGTGTTATCTCACGAAATGGTCCAGTCGCTTGGCCGCCTCGGTCGTGCAATTTGACGCCGTTAGACTAATTCCTGTGGGGCTACGTCACGTCTATGGTCTTTGCCAACAAGCCAGCGACGATTGATGAACTTCGTATGAATATCGAACGTGAAATTGCAGCAGTATCGGCCGATTTATGCTTGAAAACCGTCGAAAATTTGGTTCAGCGTCTGGACTTCTGCAAGCGTGCCCGTGGTGGCCATGCAAAAGAAATCGAGTTCCATACATAATGGAATCGAACGTACTTTCACAGGAATAAAGAATTTCATTGATATCCAAAACCGTTTTTGTTTTATTTAATTGTAGCGCTCTTATTGAAAAACCCTTTATATATAGTGGTACGTTGTTATGATATCAACGATAGGGGTGAGTTACTTTTTGAACTTAAATAGCATTTTGGTAGCGAATAGAGGGAATGAGCCCTCTTTTGTTACCAAAACTCGTAAAGAGGTACTTAACGTAACTTTATTAAACGACTCAGATACCATATTCATAGACCAGTGGACGGTATTAAAAGAGGAATCATTCTCTGACCATAAGCTCATTGGATTCTTAATACCTGACACCCCAGATCCTCGTAAACCATTTAGAGATCTCAGACGAACCAACTGGGAAATTTTTAAAAGGGAGGTAGAAACTGAAATTCGCAAGCTTAATACAAAAGCTACTGATAGCTTCACTGAAATTCTCGGTAAAGCATTCGAAAAAGGATGTCCACTAAAACCAGGGGGACAGGGTAAAAACAAACCACCCTGGTGGACAACTGAACTTGGCAACATCATGAAAGAAACGAGAAGACTTTTTAATGTTGCCGAGCGCACAAGAACAGATAGTCACTGGGAAACTAACAAATCTAGTCAAAAGAAATTGAAGATTGTTCCTGTAAATTTTACCACAACAAGTTTCACTAGCCTATTAATTATCATAAACACATTTTAGTCCTTCCTCTTTCGTTGTGGCTCCAAAATTCTCGAAGAGTTCAGTAGATACCTGGTTCCCATCAACCAGAGACCTGGTCATAAAGTATTTTGGGAAATCAACCCAAGCAGGTTAACATAAACTCAAGAGGAAATTGTGTGACGGACGGTCCACAAAAACTTTATATTTTATATGGGTGTGACAGGCGTTTTACACCAACAAATATCCAATACCTGTGACAGCCATAGTGTGACAGGTGGTCACCATAAATCTTGAGTGTGAGACAGATGACTCACACGGGAAGATAACATGATGAATCCGACCCATGTTCAACGACATGTGTGACACCTAGTTCACACCAAATTAAATTTAGTATGGCTTAATGCCCAACCTAAAGTGTCTTGAACACAAAATAAAAGTCACTTTGCGACGTGTTTCCCTATCCCCTTTACTCTGCCCGAAGGTCTACGGGTTTAGAATAATTTAACTTTCGCGGAATTGATCAGATCCTGGCTCATCTTTCTATTTCGAAAATGACGGCAGTTCCATCTGGCAGAATATTTTCCTCCAAGTTTTAGTTTGGGCCGGTTTGGGCTGGGGACTTTACGTGTAAAGGTGTAATTTTTACGTTTACCTTTTTATACCGATTGTAATTGACGGTAGGGTTGACTGAACTCGTCCATTGAGCCACTTTGCCTCATTGAGATCGCATGCGTGGTTTGGCTCGACTTCAGCGAGCATCTCAGCCGATAGGCAAGGTGTTGCAGTTAGACTGTGACCGAATACCACACGCACTGGCGATCTGAAAGAGATGGCAAGATAGTAAGCGACGGAGATGGACGAGGCGAGTTCGCCATGATAAGTCAATTTTTAATAAGCTACGAAAGAGTTTGGTTTAGAAAGTTAAAAGCGAAAAATTATACTCGTATATATACGAATTGGAAATTTTGAGGTCGGTGAATTTTAAAAGGAAAAAAAAGGAAAATCTGGTTGGAAACTCTAGACTGGGAGTTTGAACAGGATTTTTATCAGGAGGAGATTTTCTCTGTCAGAGGCGATATAACGATAAAGTTGTTCGAGGAGTGGAGGCAGGATCTAATTATCGAAGCTAAGTATTCCTTGTTTTAGTGTGAATTTGTGTTTAGAAAGTTCTCCTTTAGTCTTATTTTGTGGCCTTACAAAGATCGGCTTAAGTACCCCGTTGAGCCTTCGTTTCGTGCCTTTGTTCTCCCGAAATTGCGGGACTCGCGACCGTATTAGAATACGTTGTGTTTTCGGGAATTTTCCCAAGGTGACCTTTCTTTGTGTCCTTTGTGGCGCACCATATTGTTAATTTGTAATTTGTGGTAATTTTCATTTTCAATTTCATTTTTATCTCTGGAAAATTGGCCCTCTGCCGATATCTAAAGAGACTTGTTAATCTTTTTTTTATTATTGAAAAAATTTAGGGTTTTACACCTATAATTAGAAAGGTTTCCCTAATAGAATCAGCTTCCCCTATTGGAAATTTAATTCTTGTCTTTTTTTGATTCAAAAAAGAGAATTTTTGTTGTTTCAGGTTTGGTAAGTTTCAACCTTTTTTTTTAAAGAAAAACTTCCTGCCGCCCATTTTTTTATCAATTGGACCACTGTAGTTGGTTTTTCCATTTAATTAATTAAACAATTTTCAATTTTAATACCACTTCGATTAATCAAGTCGATTAATCGAATTCAATCTTAGTTGAACCCACCCCACCTCTGAGCTACCGGTTGGCAGCACTTAACCTGCTGTCAGTTGTAATAGAGCGAACGAGCCCAATCCGAACTGTCAGTTCATTTCCATTTTCCAGTCTCAAGTGTCGCGTAGCACATCGTCTTGTGCATTTTCTTTAATTTAATTTGTTATTAATTGTTGTCGGAAAATCCATTTGGGTTTTGCGAATTGTAATTCGCCATCCTATTTATAAATTTGGCGTCCAGTATTGGGGCTCGTGTTGTAGAGGAAAAAAAAAGTGTATTTATATTGCACCCACCTGATTGCTGTGTTTTTTTTAAAACCTTTTTTGGTGTACCAATTAGGGAAGTGCTTTGGTGTTTTGTATTGTGTTACATATATGCTTTTCCAAGAAAATTGTGTACTTTTAATTTTTTTCTGTTTTTCCTAGGTATAAATGGGCGCATTCAATACAAAATTTTACAACTGCTGAAAATAAAGTACTTAATTTTTTGTCATTGAACGTAAAATTATATGAAATGTCAGTTTTGTATGGAGAGCCTTTTTTTGTATAGAAAAGCTGTCAGCTGAATTTTCAGTTGGGAATTTCTTGCTGAAAATTCAGATGAAACGTAACTAAACTTCACTAAACGTAACTGAATGTCAGCTAACTTTTTATGACAGCTGGCCAATCAGAAGCTCCATCTGAAAATAAAGTACTGAAAATTTTGATTCGTTGAATCCGGCCCATCTATTCAAGATTAGTGGTTCGTGCAAAAAAAAAAAAATAGGCGGCCATTTTGTGTTGGTGGTGACACATAGGAAAGTTGCAGGAAAATTTACAGTGGGATAGATATTGCAAAGGCAAGGAAAAGAAAAGCAAAAGGGAAATTAGGAAATTACCAATGCAAGTAAGGATTTTTTTTATATTATTTTCAATTGTTGTTTTTTCATATCGTTGTTTGATTTAATTGAAATCTAAATCATTTTTACTTATATACTTACCTACATTACCCTTCTTAAATACCTACATACATAATTGCATAATATTTTTTTTTTGTCTCTTATCTTATCTTATCTCTAATTATTTTATCTCTTTCCCTCTCAATTTTTGTTGTGCATTGTGACAGTTTAAATTTTCTTGATTATTTTGTGGTATTACGTGCAGATTTTAGGATTACCATAGTGCATAAATATTTGGTGTTGTTTTTTTGTTATCAGATTTTTTTTGGATTTGATCGAAAAGTGAATTAGGCGATTTATTTTATTTCAAATTGGCGGGATTTGTGTTTACAAAATAGTTTTTGCGATTAGGTTTACTTTTTGGAAAAAATAATAGTGGAATTGCAACGAGTTATAACATTTATCAAATCTTCGTTTATAGGTATATTTAGTGTTTTTTTTTTGCTTATCTATTATTATTTTAATTCTTTTTTAACGAGTGGAGTTGCCACAATCGATTAAAAGTTTTTTTTAATATCTATTTAGAATTTTTTTTGTTGTTGAGTGGTTTTTCTTAATAAATAGTTACGACATAAAGTTGTGGGTGTAGGTACAAACAGTTTATTAAAAATATTTGTGTTCCCTGGTGGATTGACACTTTAAAAATTTTTTTTTTACATTGTTTGTGAGATATTAGTTTCAAGTTAAGAAATATTCTTTTAACAGTTTTTTGTTATTCGTTTACAATTGTTTTTGGTGGGATTTTGGCGAAAGATTGAGTGGAGCTGCCACGATTTCTTGAATGACAATTTTTTGTTAACTTTTAAGGAAATTCGTTTTGGGGATAAGAGTTCAGTTTAGGGATTTTTTGTTTGTTCTTAAAGAACAAACTGAGTGATTGTGAATCACAGTTGGGAATCATTTTGATAACTTTTATTTTCGAATTGAATTATTGAACAGTTTTCACCTTTTTTTTAATAACTTTTATTAGGTAGTTTTTTTACATAGGAAAATTTTTATAGTTTATAGTCTGGGATTATTGAATATCGCAAGAAGAACTCGTTTATGAGATGCAGAGTAGAGGATTAGAGAAGGGGACCGTAGGTACCATGAGAAGTTCATTAAGAGCTTCTCGGATGTTGGAACGTAGGGGTTCAATAGAGGCGTACTCTAAGTACCCTTTTTCATATATAGATGATAGGGATGCAGTGCAGAAAAAGATTAAGGAGATAGCGTGTTTGATGAAGAATCAGCCAAGAAATCCGAAGTCACCGGAATTCTTGAAGATTCTTACAAAGATAGAGTGGGCTCTTAAAAGAATTAGTAGAGCACAGGCAGAGGGGGATGAAGAGTTAGGAGAACAGAAATCGATTAAAGGGGAAATTGTGATGCTTTCAAAGCTTAATAATGATGAGGAGAAACCTCTAACCGAGGTAGGGCAATCGACCTCAGGCGTAGGTCAGTTGAATCAAGGCTTGAATCAACCACCGCTGGATATGGCACCAGAAAAGGTGTCCAACGAATTGATTAGGCCCAATTTAGGCATTATAGGAAATTCCACCGGAGATAGTTTAGGGAATTTTGGTTTTCAGGAACGATTCAATGAAAGAATCTGTAGGTGGAATGCTCAGTTCTCTGGAGAGCGGTGTGGCACATCAGTCAACTCATTCCTTGAAAGGGTCGAGGAACTTAGGTTAGCTCGTGGTGTTTCCGAAACACAATTATTTCGTTCAGTGGTTGAACTTTTGACAGGTCAAGCCTTATTATGGTATAGGTCTATTAGGGAGGATATTTCAAACTGGTCGGAATTTGTAGCGGCATTGAAATACGAATTCTTGCCAGCAAACTATGATGATCTGTTGTTAGAACAGATCAATCGTAGAACACAGGGAAAAGAAGAGTCGTATGGTGCGTATTTGGCCACCATGCGGACCTTGTTCAAGAGGTTAGGTGAACCACTTTCAGAGCGGAGGAAAGTGGCAATTTTAGTGAAGAATTTAGATCCGTTTTATCAAAATCAGATCGGTTTTCAAAACCACAATCGGTTAGGGAATTAGCTAGTTTAGGTAGGGACTTAGAAACTCTTAAGGCAAACATAGATAGTTTTGAGCCACCGGCTCGGAATAAGAATTGTGTTGAACCTGAATTTGGTTACACTGCAGTTTCGGCAGTACAACCGAAAGTTGCGGTTGTATCTAGGAACGAACAACCCAGTAGAGCAGTGGAACCTGCCAGGTCGCAGCCTGACAGATCCACACAATCTAATGGGGCTGTTCGGTGTTTTAATTGTGGACAGGTAGGTCAATTTGCTTATAGATGTTCTGCTCCTAGGAAATGTTTTGGCTGCGGTGCTGAAGGGGTTAGTAGGAACAGTTGCCGACGGTGTTCGGGAAATGCAGAACGGACTCACGCGCCATCAGGGCAGAAGCTCCAACGGAATTAGGAAGGTTGCCTGCTGGTAACCAGTTGGCAGATCAAATTCATTTGGATTTTGCTCTTGAGGCAAACGGAGAGGATAGGAGACCTTATTTAGGGATAAGCATCTATGGTTCTAGATTTTTAGGTTTACTAGATTCAGGAGCAGCTAGAACCATAATAGGTAGGGATGGTTGGAAAATTTTACAGGTATAAGGGCTTAGCTTGAAGAAAGATACTGTCCATGCTGTAACCTTGGCGGATGGAGCAGGAGTCGAAGTATTAGGGATAGTTTCTTTACCAATAGTAGTAAAAAATAAGGTGGTCTAAATGGATTGCCTTTTCATTTCAGCTCTGCCACATACCGTGATCTTAGGTGCAGATTTTTGGGCACTGTCGGGAATAGTCCCGGATTTGAGATCAAGGATGTGGAGTTTTTCGGACCAAGATAGGGTGGTCGCGAATTGTTTTATTACAGAACGATCGGAGCTGAGCGCTAGGGAAATTTCAACATTAGAAACTTTAGTTCAAAATTCTTTTAAGAAAATGCCAGAAGGCTTAGTGTGTACCATAATGGTGAAACACAAAATTAGGACGTCGGCAGAACCGATAAAACAGCGTTATTATACGGTTTCTCCGGCAATGCGGGAGCACATAGATAAGGAACTTAATAAGATGTTAGAAGCAGGAGTGATTGAGAGATCCAATAGTTCTTGGTCTTCTCCAATACTTTTAGTGAAAAAAAGGATGGCTCCTATAGATTTTGCGTTGACTATAGGAAACTAAATCAGAATACGGATAGGGATACTTATACGCTACGTTTTTGGGATATATTGTGGATCGTAATGGGTTACACGTAGACCCAGAAAAGGTAGAGAGCATGGTTGGGATTCCAGCACCAAAGAATGTTAAGGAAGTTAGAAGTTTTATAGGGTCAGTTTCGTGGTACCGTCGTTTCGTACCCAATTTTGCAGAGTTACTTAGGCCATTATCAGACTTATTGAAGAAAGGTAGGAAATTTAATTGGACAGAAGAATATGAGGTTAGCTTTAGGAAGGCAAATAGTGTTTGGTGACAGCACCAATACTCACTTGCCCAGATTTCAAACGACCTTTTGTCGTACAAACAGACGCTTCAGACAATGGGATCGGTGCTGTTTTGTCCCAAAATTTTGATGAGGGTGAAAAGGTTGTCTGTTATCTTAGTTGGTCTTTAAATAGGAGTGAACGCAATTATAGTACTACAGAAAAAGAATGCTTAGCTGTACTATGGGCTGTTGAGAAGTTGCACCCGTATATCGAGGGAGCTCGTTTACGGTATTTACAGATCATTATTCTTTAGTATGGTTGAGTAATCTCGAAGATCCACAGGGTAGGTTAGCTCGATGGGCAGTTAGGCTCCAACAGTTTGGCTTTGAAATTATCCATCGAAAGGGGAAGGAGCATGTAGTTCTATACATGCTTTCCCGAGGAGTCCCGGAATTAGCCGAGATCTCAGAAGAGGATTTAGACCCTTGGGTAGTTAAAATGAAGTCAGCAGTTAATTCAAATCCTTTAGCTTATCCCGCCTGGAGAATTCAACAAGGTCAGTTGTTCAAACTCATTAAGGCAAACCATATTGTATTTCACGAAAACAATCAGGAATGGAATGGGTTTTAGGAGTTTTACAGGAGTTCCATTATGGTCCATTAGCCGGACACATGGGTGTTAGGAAAACTTTTGCCAGGATTGGTGCAAGGTTTTATTGGGCTAAAATGAGAGGTGATATAACAAGGTATGTTAGGAATTGTAAAGTTTGCCAACAGGTAAAACCTGTGAATGAAAAGCCAGCTGGATTAATGTCTGAAAGAGTAGGGATTACCGCACTTTGGGAAATAAACTGTGTAGATCTAGTAGGACCACTCCCAAAGTCGAGTAGGGGTTTCCTATACATTTTAACTGTTGTCGACTATTTTACCAAATTTCCACTTCTTTTGCGTTGAGGTCGGCTACGGCGAAAGCCTTTTGTAGGGAACTCGAAGACAATCTATTTTTACTTTTTGGCATCCCGAAGGTGATCGTGTGTGACAACGGTCCCCAATTCCGATCCAAGGAATTGAAAGCGCTTTGCCAAGCGTACGCGTCACGTTTAAGTTTTACAGCCCATTACCATCCGCAGGCAAATCCTGCGGAAAAGATGAACCAAATTATTAAGATGATGTTAAGGGCTTACGTCAGTGAGAATCACAGGGTGTAGGATTTACAACTTGCGAAAGTGGCGTGTGCAATTCGCACGTCACAGCATGAAGTATTGGGATTTTCTCCATACTATGCTAATTTTGGGAGGGATATGGTAACTTTAGTTGATCACGCGACCGCCGAGTCCCCTTGTGAATATTGAGGTGTGGGAAGTAGGTGCTTGAGATGATGACATTTCGCCCCGCCGCAAAGTCTGCCAGCCTGTGTCCGCTGCCGGAAGTTCCGACGTGTAGGCTGTGTCCTCCGACTATCGAACCAAAGATGCCCTCCTTTCCGAATCTTGCGTTGAAGTCACCAAGAATGATCTTCACGTCGTACTTCGGGCACATATCATACGTTGTCTCCAGGAGATCGTAGAATGCTTCTTTGGTTGAGTTCTCTCTCCTTTCATGGGGGGCTTGAACACAGATCAGCGTTATGTTCTTAAATTTATCTTTGATGAGGATTGTGACCAGGCGCTCGCCCATATAAGGTGTTCACTAAGTAGTTCAATCTAACTGGAACTTTAGACGCCACCGTTGATTCCATCTGGAGAATTCGTCCGCTGCCGCCTCGATGAAAGGAGAAGTGCCTTAGTCCCACACTCCTCCCCCCTCTCTCGTTGGCTGTCCCCAACAGCTTTCCACGGGGATTTAAACCCCGTCTCCAGCTGAGGTACTAGACACCCGATGTTCACCACTAGGAAGTGAGAGTAGGAGTTCGTAGACAGAGGTGGGTTTTAAGAAAAACCTGTGGACACTTGTGTCCTCTTGAATGCACATAACTACCCTTTTAAACATCCATCAGTAAAGATAGTTGTGTCGAAATCTTTCGTCACGACGTTATCATTCCAATCCTTCCTGGATGGAAATTTAACTTTGAGATCCTTACTGATACTCATTGTAGGTGTGCAGTAGTCAGTGGGAGTCGAAAAAATGTCCATTGGAATCAAGTCTGTGATATTGCTGTGACCATAGGGCTTGGCAAACCAAGAGTCTGATTCTTTAAGTCTTAAAGCGCTGCAAGATACTAGATATTTAATATATAAATCAAGTGGTAGAAGGTGCAGAAAAACACTTAAGGCATCAGTCGGGCAGGATCTTATAGCCCCTGTCATGTCAATGCTAGCAGTTCTTTGCACCTTCCTAAGTCTATCGATGTTATATTTTTTGTTAAGTGCAGGCCACTATACAATCGAACCGTATGTGAGGATCGGTCGTTCCACGGCTGTGTACGTCCACAGGATCATCTTCGACTGAAGCCCCCACTTTTTACCAAAAGTTTTACTGCAGGCATAGAATGCTATACAGGCCTTCTTGACCCTTTCTTCAATGTTCAACTTCCAATTTAATTTGGGGTCGAGAATAACACCAAAATATTAAGCTTTAGAAGAGAGTGAGAGTGTTTGGCCGTTGAGTCGGGGTAGAGTGAAGGGGTGTATCTTAGTCTTGGTAGTAAATAGCATCAGTTCAGTTTTGATTTGGTTAACTCCTAGTCCACTGCTCGTTGCCCAGTTACTGACCTTCCTTAAAGCCATTTCCGTGATCTCACTTAACACAGGAGTAAGCTACCCTTACACTAATATCACCAAATCATCAGCATATGCCACCGCCTTTACTCCACATCTTTCCAACTTAACAAGAATTTTATGCATGACTAAAAGCCATAGAAGAGGGGACAGAACCCCACCCTGGGGTGTAGCTCTACTTACATGTTTGGTCGAGTTTGTATTACCTAACGTAGCTTGAATCCGTCTGTCTCTGAGCATGGATATTATCCATTCCCTTATGTATTCTTCTACACCAAAATCAACTAAAGACTCTAGAATGGATTCAGTAAGCACGTTGTTTCAACATCTAAGAAAGTGGCAAGAGTATATTCTTTATAGTTTATAGTTTTCTCAATAGTGCGCACTACCTCATGCAGGGCTGTTTCAGTGGAATTGCCTTTAAGGTATGCCTGTTGAGAGTTTTCAAGTGGACATCTATCCAGGTTGTCTCTAATATAAATGTCGAGGATGCGATCTAAGGTTTTAAGCACAAAAGAGGTTAGACTAATTGGACGGAAATCCTTCGCAGATACATGCCCCGGCTACCGACTTTCGGGATAAAAACCACTCTTACATGTCTCCAGGACTCGGGAACATAGTTAAGAGATAAACATCCTTTAAAAATTGTTTCCAGCCAGGCAACTGCTATATCTTGCAGTTTCTGGAGCATAATTGGCAGTATGCCGTCCAGGCCTGGAGACTTATACGGTGAGAATGTATTAATTGCCCAGGCAATTTTTTCTTTGGTTATAACGGTATTGATATGCTCTACTCGAGCTGAAGACATGTCCCAAGGTTCCAGCATCGCTAACCTACTGTTCTCGCAGCCCAGGAAGTGCGTCGTGATTAATAGCTCCAAAGACTCAGCTGGAGAGACTGTCCAGGAACCATCAGGCTTTTTCAAGAATGATGGATTACAATGTTCCTTAGATAGAATTTTACCGAGCCTTGTGGAATCTTTTATATTTTCAATTGACTGACAGAATTCTCTCCAGCCGTGTTGCTTGGCTGATGCGAGAGCTCGCTTGTAAACCTTGAGACAGTCTTTATAGGGTTGATAAAACTTATGTTTGTGGCAGATATTAAAGTTTGTTCTAGTCATTTTCCTTAGATAGGATAGGTCTTCATTCCACCAAGGGGGCAGTGTTTTACGGCTATATTTTATTGGATAGGAGACCTTAAAGGCAGTGCTCATTGATGCCTCAAAGGATTTCACCTTTGGCGCAAGATCTATCACCGAGTCTGGACTTAGGTTCGGTATATTGCCCAGTTTAGATTTTACAACTTGACTGAATTTCTTCCAGTCTATTCTTTTGGGATTTCTATAAGGGGATTTATTTTCGGTTTTGTAATTAATGCTGAAGAGTATCAATGGTCCGAAAAAGATTTCAGAAGGGATACCCTCCAGTTTTCTACTATTAGATTCATTTTGTTATTTACGATCGTAACATCCAGTACGTCCTCCCAGCCTTCATGATTATCTGAGCTCCGAAATATAAAGGTGGGAGTGCTACCTCTGTTGCAGACCGTCAGGTTATTTTCAATAATAAAATCAAAAAGAGACTCACCTCGTTCATTGATCTCTGAACTACCTCATAGGGTATGTCGTGCATTAGCATCATTACCAATCACAAGGTTAGTCCCTTTGGCTTTAGCTTCATTTGTTCACTCCTGCCTCAGGAAAACACGCAGATTATCCGAGGCATATTTAGAATGCTTCAGATTAATCTTTACGACTCGCAGCGCGATTTTAATTTTGTGAGCAGCCTGCACAGTCAGGGCCCGGCGGCTCGCTAGTGACAACGACATCACCAACAACTTCGTCGACCTCGACTTTGTCGTCAGCTTTGTCGGGGTCTCCTACCTGACTGTGCAAGATTTTATTGCGGATCATACGTATGCCAAACTTCAGCTTGAAATCGGCCTTCTCGAGAGCTCCCGGCTTTCTTCGCTCATCCTCTGCCTTAATGACAGCCCAGTCATGCATAGGAACCAGCGGATTTAGCCTCTGAAGTCCGCGAATCAGCTCTTGCCCGCTCGACTTGATGCCCATGAGGGGCAACCGAATGCGAGCCATTGGTTGTCTAGGGACATCCTTAGCTGGCATAAGCTTGAGCTTCAAGCCCTCCCAGTCATTGCTGATCTTAGCAACGCTTTTACTAAGGAAATCCCTAGAGAACCCGTCCTCACACTTCATTACCCTATATTCCCTGAGCACTAGAGTCGAAACCAGGATAGGGACCCTCACTTCCCGATAAAGTGTATAAAAACACCATCCCTGAGAGCTTGGCCTTGATGAGGTTCCACACAGCCAACAGACCTTTGTTGTTTGTGGAGAGCTCATCCCGAACCGATACCTGGAGATCATCTCTGACAACTTCCGGAGCATGCGGTTGCGCTGCTCTGAGAGGTGGCATTTGTTCACTCCTACTAGGGTTGTATATCCTACTCTTCTTCTGCGGTTGTGTGGTCTCTTCTTGAGACCTATTCCGCTTGAGGGCGTTTTCTTGTATAGCCAGAAGTTCGTTGTAATCTTCAACGATCTTCTGGTACATTATTTTGTCAGCGGCGTCTCTCTCATGGACCGTTCCAGCTTCCACATTCTTGACTATCTTGTCAAGAAAGTAGGTAGCTCTCTTGAACTGGGCCTTGAGAAGGGCGCTCGCTGATTGTATTTTGGTTTAGCGGGATTTATTGGTGGGTTTGGAAGGTACAGGGGTACTCTGTCTAGCACTGCCTGTGTTTCCTGAAGGTCCGGGTGGCCCATGAGTACCGAGACTTCCGTTGCTCACTGAGCTACCCTTAAGGGTTTCTTGGCTGGAGGCCAAGAGTTCATCCTCTGTGTCGGCGGATGGTTCTACGTCGGTATTGTCAGTATCGTCCATAGTGTAAAGCAAAAAAATTTGATTCCCACGAGTAGGTCGGAAAGGAAAGGTCAGCCCCGGCAGAGCCGATATACCGGGGTAAGGCAAAGAATATGACGGACCCTGCCAAGGCGTCCGAAAGAGCTCGTTAGAGACTGGTTTACCCCCCAGCCGTCCATTTCTTCGGCACGGATTATGAAAACGCTCACACTACCACTGAAAATTAGGGACCCCGTATCTTTGGTCAAATCGCATTGCTGAGTGTTGAACTATTGAGAAGTAAAGGAACACTACAACAATTCGACCTGACCTTAGCTGATCCCCATCTTGACATGGTTTGGACTGGGGACTTTACGTGTAAATGTGTAATTTTTCATTAACCTTTTTATACTAATTGTAATTGACGGTAGGGTTGACTGAACTCGTCGATTGAGCCACTTTTGGAAAGAGATCGCATGCGTGGCTTGGCTCGACTACAGCGCGCATCTCAGCCGATAGACAAGGTGTTGCAGTTAGACTGTGACCGAATACCACACGCACTGGCGATCTGAAGGAGATGGCAAGATAGTAAGCGACGGAGATGGACGAGGCGAGTTCGCCATGACAAGTCAATTTTTAATTAGCTACGAAAGAGTTTGGTTCAGAAAGTTAAAAGCGAAAAATTATACTCGTATATATACGAATTGGAAATTTTGAGGTCGGTGAATTTTAAAAGAAAAAAAAAGGAAAATCTGGTTGGAAACTCTAGACTGGGAGTTTGAACAGGATTTTTATCAGGAGGAGATTTTTCTGTCAGAGGCGATATAGCGATAAAGTTGTTCGAGGAGTGGAGGCAGGATCTAATTATCGAAGCTAAGTATTCCTTGTGTTAGTGTGAATTTGTATTTAGAAAGTTCTCCTTTCGTCTTATTTTATGGCCTTACAAAGATCGGCTTAAGTACCCCGTTAAGCCTTCGTTTCGTGCTCTTGTTCTCCCGAAATTGCGGGACTCGCGACCGTATTAGAATACGTTGTGTTTTCGGGAACTTTCCCAAGGTGACCTTTCTTTGTGCCCTTTGTGGCGCACCATATTGTTAATTTGTAATTTGTGGTAGTTTTCATTTTCAATTTCATTTTCATCTCTGGAAAATTGGGCCTCTGCCGATATCTAAAGAGACTTGTTAATCTTTTTTCTATTATTGAAAAAATTTAGGGTTTTACACCTATAATAAGAAAGGTTTCCCTAATAGAATCAGCTTTCCCTATTGGAAATTTAATTCTTGTGTTTTTGTTTTGATTCAAAACAGAGAATTTTTGTTGTTTCAGGTTTGGTAAGTTTCAACCTTTTTTTTTAAAGAAAAACTTCCTGCCGCCCATTTTTTTATCAATTGGACCACTGTAGTTGGTTTTTCCATTTAATTAATCAAGTCGATTAATCGAATTCAATCTTAGTTGAACCCACCCCACCTCTGAGCTACCGGTTGGCAGCACTTAACCTGCTGTCAGTTGTGATAGAGCGAACGAGCCCAATCCGAACTGTCAGTTCATTTCCATTTTCAAGTCTCAAGTGTCGCGTAGCATATCGTCTTGTGCATTTTCTTTAATTTCGTTTGTTATTAATTGTTGCATTCGGAAAATCCATTTGCGTTTTGCGAATTGTAATTCGCCATCCTATTTATAAATTCATCATAAAGTTCGCGGAAAATACAGACCACAAGATGGAAACTCAAAGAACCAAACGCAGCTCATGGAAAAACTTCTGCAGTCAAATTGTGAATACCAGTGAATCAGCTAAACTCAGAAAAATACTTGCAGAGGGACCAATTGTTCTAGGATCTCTTAAGGAACCCAATGGACATTGGACGGAATCGTGCAGCGGAACATCTGGTAAACGCTAACTTGCCCAGTTGCACCCCTAACGAGAATAACAACCCACAAGTAGAGATCTGCATGGATAACACAACGCCAACGGTGTTGATTACGGAAGATAGGATAAAATGGGCTATTAACTCCTTTTCCCCGTATAAATCACCAGGTTTGGATTTTATCTTCCCCATGATGCTATAAAAATGTGAAGACCATGTGATCTCACACTTAAAAAACACATTCCTAATTAGCATTCAATTAGGATATGTGCCCAAGGCGTAGCGTGAAATCAAAGGGGTATTTGTTCCGAAAGCTGGAAAGCCAAGCCATACGACTGCTAAAGATTTCAGACCCATTAGCCTCACGTCTTTTCTCTTAAAGACATTTGAAAGACTAATAGACATATACATACGCAACACACTGAGCCCGGAAGTCATATCTCCAGCACGGTTGCCACTTGGAAATAAATCTTGTGACGAAAATTGAAAATAAAAAGGACCAAAACGAGTAAAAAGTGACCAAAATAATTAAAATCTGAAAACTTCATAGCACACAGAAAATTAAAGTTAGCCATATTTTTCTCATTTATGTATTATCATAAATAATTAATTAGAAATTAACAAAAATAAATAAATAAAAAGGTACAACATAATTCACAAAATTACTTTAAGGGCAATGTGATCACCTCTTCTTCATAATAAAGTTTAGACCGCACAAGGTGGAACTGCACTGCAGCGGAACTGCGATTCACAATAATTTGTATGAAATTTTATGAAGTTCAGTTGGCGCTTACAATTTCATGCAAATAATGTTTTGCCGCGTGCCGTCGCGTCGTGAAGTATATTTCCGTTGCAGTTGTGTGTGGTCTAACCTTAAAAAACATAAATAAATAAACATAAAGGTTTACTAAATCACATTTTTTCACAGCATTTTATATTAAATTCACAATATTTTTTTAAATCAATCAATACGAAATTGCGTATAATTAAATTGAATCTACTAAAATGTTCACACATAGGGGCGTATTCATAGTCATTTTAGAGCTGGTTCTAAGTTAAACATAGGTTTAGTTGAATTTTCGGACGTTTATTTTATTTTTTTAAGTTCATAATTTTAAAATATTTAAAACTATTTGTCTAGTTTTATACCAAGTTTATTATCTTATACAAATATATATAAAACCAACAATTTTAAATTAAAATCGGTCTGTATTCCTAGAGCCAAAATTGTCTTAAACTGTAGTTTAGTTAAACCTTGGTCTATCTGCGACTATGAATATGTCCCATAATATCTACTTATTTAAAAAAAAAAAAAGGTTTCTGCCGACCAAACGCTATGTCCTGAAGCTCTTTGGACAACATAATATTATTAATGGTGTCACAGTTCAGTCTATTTCTTAACTTGGGTTTAATTAAACTTAAGTCATACAAATTTCTTTCAGCAGCAGCTGAGCTGTGTGGTAACGACAATAACAAACCTTAAGCAATGTTGTTTTAATTTAACAAGAAAGATTTATTAATATATCTTATTACTTGCCTATCCATTTTGTATGTTTTGTTTTCAACAAGAACCAACAAAACCAACAAGCGAAATAGACGGAGACGCTTAAACCCAAACATATTTCAAACTTTCCGACTGTCAATAAATTGTCAAATGAAGTGGTCGTGGATGGGTTATGCATTGCGTTCAATTTAATACATGCAACGTTTACATAGGAGATGAAAAAGAAATTGCACTTCATTTTGAGAAAATGAAAATTAAAAGTCGAGTTTTTTTCTCATAATTCTTCTTCAAAAAAAGTGACCAGATGGATGACAAAATGACCAAGTGTAAAAAAAAAAATGACCAAATTTGGTCACAAATGACCAACGTGGCAGCCGTGATCTCCAGCACAGCATGCTTATACAAAAGGTAAAAGTGTTGAGACAGCACTACACAGTGTCGTCAGTACAATTGAAAAAACTCTCAAAGACAAAGAATACACCCTTGCTGCCTTTCTAGACATTGAAGGAGCCTTCAACAATGTTCAAAACGAGGTGGTGGAAGGAGCACTCGTGAATCTTAATGTGAATAACACCATCATCAGATTGATAATGTTCATGTTACAAAACCGAAAGATCAACTCAGAGTTAGGAGGAGTGAAGATCGAAGTACCTCCTTCCAGAGGAACACCACAAGGTGGGGTCCTCTCTCCGCTTCTCTGGACACTCGCAATGAACGCAGTTCTTGTGACCTTGTGAGACTAAAATACAGTGTGGTCAAAGTAATCGCATATGCAGATGACCTAGCATTACTAGCGACAGGCAATTTCCTCTCCAATATTAGCGAACAACTACAAAAAATCCTATCAATAGTAAGTACAAGGACTAGGTATTGTGGCTTAGCGGTTAATCTGCAAAAAACCGAACTAGTCCTTTATACGAACAAAAGAAAATTTTCCTTCTATCGAAGGGACCCAACTCGAAATCTCCGATCACGCAAAATACCTTGAACTGGAGTCGCAACGTTAAAGAAAGAACTAACAAAGCTATGTTTGCATTTTACTCCTGTAAGAGGATATTTGGTAAAACCTGGGGTCCAAGCCCAAAAATTATCAAGTGAATGTTTACGGCCATAGTTAGACCTGTACTGACATACGGTAACGTAGTATGGTGGAATGCACTGGACAAAGTTACCAACCTCAAGATCATGACCAAAGTACAAAGAATGGCATGTATTGGAATCACTGGGGCTATGAGGTCCACACGCACAGCGGGTTTGGAAGCTATACTAAACTTAATACACCTTGACCTATTCGTACAAGAATCGGCAGCCATGAGCGCAAATTGGCTTAGCCAAACCGGTAGCTGGAAGCACAGCATCATAGGTCACGCGCAGATTCTGCAGAAATATATGGGAAATATGGTATGCACTGACTACATAACTCCCCGTTTAGACTTTAACGAGCCATTCACGACCGCCTTTCCTAGTCGAGAGGATTGGCAAATCAGCCAGCTATCAACCTGCGAATCGACGATGGCAATATATACCGACGGTTCCAAGATGGATACTGGGGTTGGTGCAGGGTCCTTTTCAGAAACTCTTGGACTAGCCAGCTCATTCAGACTTCCTAATTACAGCAATTTCTTCCAAGCTGAGGTCCTGGCAGTGACGAAAGCTGCTAGACAGGTCTCAATGATGGCAATACCACAAGCTGATATCACCTTTTTCATTGACAGCCAAGCAGCAATAAAAGCAATTTCTGGCATTGAAATAAAATCAAAGCTTGTAACATGCAGTCGCGAAGAGCTATGGGTTCTTGGTACACAGAACAACATAAGGCTCTGTTGGGTTGTCCCAGGAAACGAAAGTGCTGACGAACTGGCAAGAATGGGATCAACCCTTGATCATAATCAAGCAGACTCAACAGTTCGTTCAGATCACACCATGTTATCTTAAGCGGGTAATCGAGAGTAAAGTTCGAGCTACAACTAACAAGAGATGGAGCTCGCTCGATACCTGTGTTATAACTAGAAAACTATGGCCAAATTTCAACAAACAAAAGACCGATAAGATCATCCAACTGAGAACTTTTTTCTCAGTTGGATGATCTTATCTCTATCTCTTCTCGTGCGCATTACCAGTGGACACAACCAACTGGGTTACCACAAGAAAAAGATGAAGCTCAGTATGGATGATTTATGTAGAGGATGTGGCGACGAGGAGATACATGAGGACACTCCTCACTTCCTGTGCCACTGCCCTGCTTTATGTCATCTAAGAAGCAGACTCCTCGGGAGACACTTCTTCAATGACTTAGAGGAACTATCTGACATTACAAGCAGTAACATGTTAAAATTTATTAACGCTACAAAATGGCTTGACAATTTTTAAATCTGACTTAACAAAGCAGTCACATGACCCAACCACTGATCTATCAAACTCACCGGCCAGACGTAGCATGTAGCCACTGCTCCTACGGGCCTGGTGGAGAGATGATTTAACCGGTGGGGGTAAGGGGGGATCACGCCCTTAAAGGACAATGGTGCGTTTGCCCCTCCCAAACCCGGTGATTGTGCCGACGTACACTTCAGAACATGTAGGTAAACCTGACTGAACAGGATAGGCGCATGCACCAACCACTAACCAATCAAACTCACCAACCAGACGTTGCATGGAGCCACTGCTCCTACGGGTCTGGTGGAAGGATGATCTACTCGATGTGGGCAAGGAAAGGGATTACGCCCTCAAAGGACAATGGTGCGTTAACCGCTTCTCAACCCGGTGTTTACGCGCTCATAGATACCTCTCGTACACCTTGGAACGAATAAACAAAGTAGCCACATACACCAACCACGGATCTATCAAACCTACCCGCCAGACGTTGAATGCAGCCACTGCTCCTACGGACCTGGTGAAGGGATGATCTGCCCGGTGGGGATAAGGGAAAGACTCATACCCTAAAACACTACTACAGTGAGCTGGAATTTCCCCTACCCGGTGATTGTGCCGACGGACACCCTTTCAATCACACCAACCACTGATCTATCAACCCACCCACCAGACGTTGCATAGAGCCACTGCTCCTACGGGTCTCGTGTGGGGAAGATCAGTCTTGTGGGGGTAAGGGAAAGGAACACGCCCTCAAAAGACAATGGTGCGTCAACCTCTCCTCAACCCGGTGTTTATATAGCGACAGACACTCCTTCAATTATTTGAAAACAACTACTTGTTAGAATTTCAAAGACGCCCTTTACGGGCTATGTCATAAGATTCATCATAGGTTTATTTATGTATGGGGATTAAATTCCTTGGGTACCACAATGGATCTACACTGATCTAAGTGTGACGGTAACAAGACCAACTGTCAGCCCACTAACCTAACTTAACCTATGTTGTTATGAAGCTGATCAATAAAAAGATAATAGGTACATATCTGCCAAATTTTCAATTAAAGCTTTGGTTTTGGCAAAGTGAATTTTTAAAATATATTTTTTTTAATTTATAGGTTGTTATATTTTTATTTTTGTACCCTTTGGTATTTTCATTGGAATTAACATCAACATCAAAATGCAGATAATTCTCCTGTATAAGCATGATAGTACCAGGATTTATAAAAAACCTTGGTTAAAGCTCAGGGTTGTCACACTTTAATATTTCTCTTTGCGTCAGAGACATCAGTTACTATTCCGTGTCATGCAGATGTCTATAATATATGTATATAATGTATATGTATGCATATCAGATCCATGTACATGTACTTGTACATTAGGGTGGCGCTTATTTTGGCAAAGTTTCTTTCAACCCTCCCCCCCCCCCCCTAAAAGTGATCAAGGTAATAAAATAAAAATCTGTGCAAATTTTTTTTCAAATCGGTTGGCGTTAACACGTGCCACCGAGCAGTTGAAAGTTCCCATACAAAATACCATTTCTCTTAATTATTATATGGACTAAAAACAAAAAATATTTTCAGAATTTTAAACATTTTTCTAACCAGTTAAAAATCGAAATGAAAATGAGCAAATTTAGCAAAATAACAAAAATTTACTCATTTTTATTTCTATTTTTAACTGGTTACAAAAATGTTTAAAATTCTGGAAATATTTTTTGCGTTTTCGCCAGTGAAGTGAACCCTATTCGCACTGAGCTACCCGATGTAACAATTTCCCGAATACGCACCCCAGTAAAGAAGAAATTATCACCGCCATCAAAGCACTGAAGAACAACAAAGCGGTTGGACTTGACGGTATTCCTGCAGATCTCTTAGGAGCAGCCCCAACGACATCGAGCGAGATACTGCACCCACTTATTAAGAGAACTTGGGAAACAGAGAGCTTTCCTGAAAAGTGGAAAAAAGGAATGATTGTCAAGCTCCCAAAGAAAGGAGATCTCACACAGTGCGAAAACTGGAGAGGAATATGCGTTCTGCCTGCAGTAGCTAAGATAATAGCAAGGATAGTATTGGACCGAATTAAAGACCACCTCGAAGACACACTCGACGCCGAACAAGCAGGTTTCCGCACTGGATCTTCCTGTGTGGATCACATCAACACCTTGCGGGTCATCATCGAACAGTGCGTTGCATATCGATCACCACTTCACCTGCTGTTCATCGATTTTGAAAAGGCGTTCGACAGTGTCAATATAGAATTTATTTGGCTTGCTTTGCGCAGGAGGGGCTACGCGGACGACGTATGCTTACTCTCTCATAGGGTCATGGATCTCCATCAAATGACAACAAGGGTGGAGAGAGAAGCAGAAATCGTAGGTCTTAAGATCAACTCGGCAAAAACTAAAAGGATCAGCCTTGGAACTTCCTCATCAATCCAAGTAAATATTTCTGGACAACCGGTAGAGATGGTAGAGGATTTCCAATATCTTGGGAGTATTGTCTCTACGGGTGGCGGAACTGAACTGGACGTAAACAGCCGAATCAGAAAATCAAAGGCTGCGTTCGGAATGCTTAAAGTGGCAGTGGATTGGCCATACGCTTCGAAAAGGCGATCGGTGCATTGCATCTCAAGCAATGCAGTGGAACCCGCTCACACAGGAGGGAAGACAAGTGGGCCGGCCTAGAAGTACATGGCGAAGAACGGTCGAACAGGAATCGGCCCGACTGGGGAAAAGTTGGAGAGAGCTGAAATATATTTCAAGAAATCGTACACGATGGCGCGTAGGTGTAGTGGAGGCCCTATGTCCCGAAAGGGAAACATCACGGACGTAATAGGTCCGAGGACCTAAGTAAGTAAGTAAGTATACATTTCAGAATTGAGGCGCTGAGTGCCAAAACGGCCTAACCCTCATTTTCAAAAAAATCAAACTGACTACGTAGATCGAACCGGAATACTATGAACTATATATTATAAAAAACTCCCTGAGCTGTATAGTATAATATGTTATACTACTTGCGGAAAACTATTTTGCTCTATGCGAAATCCAAAAAAAATTCGATGCCAAAATGGCCTAAGCCGCATAGGCCAATTGGAATTCCA
This sequence comes from Melangyna quadrimaculata, assembly GCA_949320155.1. Classification (NCBI taxonomy): domain Eukaryota; kingdom Metazoa; phylum Arthropoda; class Insecta; order Diptera; family Syrphidae; genus Melangyna; species Melangyna quadrimaculata. The sequence goes on from OX439483.1 coordinate 117,684,989, forward strand.
TAAATAAAATATATGAGTGAGGGTTAGGCCAAAAAGGCATTCTGCGTCTACTCTTCAATTATAAAGAGTAGTTTCAAATTATAAATCAAGTTAGTCATTAGGTATTCAAATCTTCGTAGTTGGCAGTACATCCCGAAGTGAAGCGATCAAGTAGGCCGAGAAATGTTTGTTAACTTTTGAAATTCTGTATGAGATAATTCTATGCGTCGCCCTTAGTTCATGACATGCTTATTTTGTTGGCGACACCTTAGGTACTTATTTTTTTGTTAGCATCGGTAAAGTTCCTTAACTATTTATTCTTTTTAACAAACAAATCCACTAGTTGCTCAAAGGTTAGTTCAGAAATTTTTTATTAAATTATATTATCAAGTGTTTTGTAATTGTAAATTAATTAGCAAGAACAAAAATCGTACGTGAATAATCATGTCTGAGACTGACTCGATTAGCTTGAAAATTCTGGATCGGAGTATGTTCCAACACCCAGCAGTTCTTCAATTTCATCGCGGCGCTCTTCCGAAGATACATTGTCTGGGCCATTAGGACTTGCTGTCACAGAATTCCAGATCGACAGAACAGAAAATGATGGTGAAATAATTAATAGAAGGATAGTTGAACCATAAATTGAAGTTAAAAGCAACAATGAATTGAAAATATCTACCAGAAAACGGACTGCTAACAAATCAAACTGGAAAAAACACGTAAGTAAAGTTCAGGGAAATTCCGGAAAATGTTATAAAACTGTGAAAGGAGTTGTGAAACCAGCTAAAGCACTTTATTCACTTGTGTGCCCATGTCCATTAAAATGTCATCAGCATTTTAGTGAGAGTAATTTGTGAAACATTTTTGAGAATTTTTATAAAATTGGTGATCACGATTTGCTAAATTCTTATTTATGTGGACAAATTGCAGTTGTTGAAAAAAAAGAAGTTTTAAGAAATCTATTGGTGAGAGCCGGAGATTTAGTACAAGAATTTACAAATTTCCTGGAGTAAATAATGTCGAAATGCATGTCTGCAAAAGGTTTTTTAAGCAGATCTTACAGATAACTGATGGTCGTATTACTCGTGCTCTAAAGCACAGAACACCTGGCAGTGGTACAACTACAACAAAATTGGACCAAAGAGGAAGACATCCACCTCATAATAAGACTACCGTTGAAGCCACAGAACTCGTAAAAGAATTTATTAATAAATTCCCAAGGTATAGCTCCCACTATTCGAGAAATAAGAACATACAAAGAGAATTTCTTGCACCCAATTTAAATATATCGATTATGTACCAGATGTATCGTGGAACTGTAGAACAGGACAATGTGGTTTCAAAATTTGTTTTTACAAAAATCTTTTCAGAAAACTTTAATTTGCATTTTCGAGCTCCAATTTCTGATAGCTGCAAGAAATGTAATTCTTTTAAAGTAAAAATCGAAGCCGCAGATGATCCTTCCGAAAAGCAAAGTCTAACAAGCGAAAGAGATTTACATCACCGAAAAGCTGAATCAGCTAGAAGTGGTATGCAGTTCGATTCGAAGTTTAACAAGGATGAATATGCAGTTATAGCGTTTGATCTTATAAAAACTCTACCGACACCAGTCATTTCCACAGGGATAGCTTACTATAAAAGGCAGCTATGGACCTATTGTCTTGGTATTCATGATCTTGTGACAAACAAGTCATTTATGTACACATGGAATGAGGGAATAGCTTCACGTGGCCCACAGGAAATATGGTCTTGCATTATGCATTATGTGAAAGCCAATGTGAATTGCAAGAATTTAATAGTGTATAGTGACCAATGTGGAACCAAAACCGAAACATAAGAATGAGCACCATTTGCACATACATGGTCAATAATTCTACCTTCCCAGTGAAACAGATAGACCACAAATTTTTAGTATCTCGCCACCCATTCCTTCCATGCGACCCAGATTTTGGTCTCATTGAAAAGGAAAAAAAATATTACAAAGACATTTTTACTCCTGATGATTGGGATCGTGTAATCATAACGGCAAAAAAAAGAGAACCATTTCATCTAGTAAAGATGCAAGCAGAAGACTTTAAAAGCATATCCTCAATCGAGAAATTAGTCACAAACAGAAAAAAAGTTCCTCGGATAAGACTTCGAAAGTTGAATGGCTTAAAATCCAATGGCTTCGATTTCAAAACGTGAAGTCATTTATTATTCAATACAAGTACTCAAACAATATTGATGTTTTATTTCAAGAAGTTGACATTTCAAAGAAGAACTCCAGCTTATTCGTGGATGTGGAATTGGATACGCTTTATCCTGAATGTAGATTCATTGAAGCAGCAATGTTTAAGGACTTACAGGAACTCAAAGAATTCATACCTCCTATAAACCACGAATTTTATAACAATTTAAAAACAAATTCGAGAGCTGAAGACGGAGACATTCAAGATTTCCAATTATTAATTTGTATTATTTTTTTGAAGAGCTAATATTAATATCATTTATCTGAAGAAATTTCTGTTTCTTTTTTTTTAATCAATGGTGCCAAAATGGCCTAACCCTCACTTCCTATCGATATAATTTTTTTTAATGGATTCCAAAATGGCCTAAGCCACTTTTTTTTTCTTATTTATTGTTTAAAATAGTCTTTCTGTTAATAAATAAAGACCTTATAATAACCAGAGACAAATGGCAAATATCATCTTGCCTGAATCTGTTTTTCTACTTTTACTGACTAGTGACTTTTTCTGACTTTATTGACTGCCTAACATACCTGTAGCAAAAAGTTGAAATTTTCTCAATTTTATACTGCAGCGAGTTTTGTTTGACAATTAACATCTGCAAGTAACACTGCAACTTTTTCTTGATTGTTATCGTCATTTAATCTTTTTTTCTGTGCGCCAAACTAACTTTGCAGTCGGATAAAAGCACATTTTTTTATTTAATTTTCATATGGCTATGAACGGGCTCGACTGTATAATATTTTCTTGCTTTCGACTTTGTCGATTGTACTAGCTATCTTCAACTACAAGTGAACCTACTACTATTGATAGAATAGATAAGAATAGTTTTTGTTGTTTTTTTTAGAACGTTTGGAGCTTTCAATAAGTGCACAGCTATGTTTGATTAACATAAGCGCTTAATTGCTGACAAGAGAAACAGAAGATTGAAATCCTTCAGTAACGATTTCATCATTTATCTGTCCGATTGACTGTCACAACAGCTTGTCTTTAATAACCATAATTCAAAAAGCATTAAATTTGAATTTTGTATTAGATTTCGAACTTTGTTATCTCTAGTTTATGTAAAGAATATGCCAACCAACGAATTTAAATTAATAAAATCTGAATAATTAAGTAAGTTAGGTAGGTGAAAACAACATTAACTAAAATTGTTTTAAATTGTTTCGAAGTTTTAAAGAATTTGTAGATAGTTTTTTTTTTTTGTCTGGAGGATTCGTTAAGAATTTTGTAAGTTATCCAATTTTTTTTAACATTATCTTATACCTAATCGTCAATATGTGCGTGGGTTTTGTTTTACAAATTTGTAAAATTTTGTATCAACTTTTCAAAATCGAAACGACTATTAACTCAATCACATTTTTAGAATGAATTTGTACAACATTTTCCGATAAAGTTTAAAATACAAATTTAAGTCATCCCTGCTTTAATTTTTCACCTCATTCATAAAGATCTGATATATTTTGTTTGGGACAAACCATCTTCAGAATTAGGTACAAGAACAGCCACATTTGTCTCTCATCTTTTTGTGACTATAAGTGGCCTCTACTGAATATTACTTCAATTTTTACAGTGGTACGATCTACAAAATAGATTATTACATTGAAATCCAAGAAAAAATAAAGTTAGGAACGATTGTACCAGTCCGATGCGGTGTCACAAAATGCTCATCTTTTTTAATCATAATTCAATAAGTACTTAATTTAAAATTTTCTATTATGTCTACAACTATTTATTCTTCTACTATAGAGAATATGCTACCAAGAATCTTAAATTACAACTTTTGTACCACATCAATTTTCCGTATAAAGTTTTGAATAAATAAGTCAATTAGGGAGGTACAAAAACATTAACTCAAATTGATTTTCATTTTTTTTTCCAAAGTTTTCATGCAATTGCAATTATTTTTTTGTTTGTCAATTAATCTTTTATGTCTTACTTAATGAAGTATTTTAAAAACTTAATATCGGAGACTAGTTGGTTTCAGGACCCCAAAAGCCCCTGTCGAACATTATTATGCTAGGCAGGGCTTAGTGCAAATATGTATAAAATTTAGTTGACAAACTCACCGTTCACTTTCATAAAAAAGTTAATTCCAGAAAATTGGCAACCCTTAACATTTTCGTTTAGGAGCAGGAGTGTTGTGGGAAAATGTACGGAAGTACAAGCAACAAATTCCAAACTACAAACGAAATACCACAAAATATGCAACATCAAAACATACCATTAAAGTTTATGACATATAGTCCACAAAAATGATCAAAATATCAATAAACGTCAGGAGATTAATGTTTGCTATGTAGGTACTAATCGACTTGACACAAAGTCACATGCAATAAATTACAATCTTTCAAATTTCCAACAAAGTGGTTTGAGTTTTTATTTTCTTTCAACAAACATATTGTTTTACTAATTTTTTATAATAAAAAATCTTGTCGTCAACAGCCGATAAAATTTTAATGAAACTTAATTCATATAATTCTTAGATCTTGAGAAGGCTCATACAATTTACAATCATACGAACAAACCAACGGCCAGAATCAGTTTAGCCCCACTGTGCATTTTTGTTGTTATTGCGGGAATATATATCGATTGAGTGGTATTAAAATCTCCAACCTCGTGCCGTGTAATCAAAAAAAATTGCCGCGCTACGGGTTTGTTCACAAAGGGCAATCCTGCTAACTTTATATAAAGTTAGCATGACATTTTTTTGTTTTTGGGCAAAAATAACTTTTGAGTATGCAAGAAGTTGCCAAATAATTGCTATAAATATGCCGTGAAGAGAAAAAAATTGCCTCGTCCTTCGTTTGCCCAAAAAGGGTAATCCTGCTAACTTTACGCGTAAAGTTAGCATGACACTTTGTTATTAGTAGGACAAACAAAAATTTAAGAATGCCAATAATTGCCGTAAAAAAGCCGTGAAGAGAAAAAAATTGCCGTGCCCTTGGTTTGGCCAAAAAGGGCAATCCTGCTAACTTTACGCGTAAAGTTAGCATGACACTTTTTAATTCTTGTTCCAAAATAAAATTTAAAGATGCCAGTAATTGCCGAATAATTGCCGTAAATAAGCCGTGAAGAGAAAAAAATTGCCGCGCCCTTAGTTTGCCCAAAAAGGGCAAACCAGCTTACTTACGCGTAAAGTTAGCATGACACTTTTGATTCTTATTCCAAAAAAAAAATTAAGGACGCCAGTAATTGCCGAATAACTGCCGTAAGTAAGCCGTGAAAAGAAAAAAATTACCGCACCCTTCGTTTGCCCAAAAAGGGCAAAAAACCATTTTCAGGCTAATTTGCGTTTAAAGTTAGCATGGCACTTGTTTATTTTTAGCCAAAAAAAACTTCTGAGTATGCCAAAAATTCACGAATAATTGTCGTAAATAAGCAGTGAAGAAAAAAAAAAATTGCCGCGCCCATGGTTTGCTCATTAAGGGCAAAAAACCATTTTCAGGCTAATTTGCGTGTGAAGTTTACATGACACTTTTTTATTTTTAGCCAAAAAAAACTTCTGAGTATGTCAAGAATTGCCATAAATAAGCCGTGATGAAAAAAATTACCGCGCCCATGGTTTGCCCATTAAGGGCAAAAAACCATTTTCAGGCTAATTTGCGTGTAAAGTTTGCATGACACTTTTTTATTTTTAGCCAAAAAAAACTTCTGAGTATGCCAAGAATTGCCGAATATTTGCCGTAAATAAGCCGTGAAGAAAAAAAAATTATCGCGCCCATGGTTTGCCCATTAAGGGCAAAAACCATTTTCAGGCTAATTTGCGTGTAAAGTTTACATGACACTTTTTTATTTTTAGCCAAAAAAAACTTCTGAGTATGCCAAGAATTGCCGAATAATTGCCTACATGTACACAAAAATAAAATGTTTGGTTTATAACCCATATTTTCCTTCCACCTAATATAACAACCTTCGGAACAATATATTTGCATTGATGCTTTTGAGTCTTTTCTTTTCAGTCATCAGTTTATAAAAATAACATTACTTTGTTCAGGGTGGTTGTATTACACTTATTTTGGATTCATTAGATTGCGAAATAAAAACCACCCTTAATTCATGTATCATGTGCCCAGATAACCAAGAAAAACATAATCGGTTTGACATACTTCCCCATCCCCCTCTCCACACTCGGAAGCGATTATAATTATAAAAAATACATGGATTAAGGTAGGCTTCGGAATTCGGACATGATGTAGACACGAAAAAGGCACCAATAATTTATGATTTTAAATAGAGTCTTATTCTTTGCTTGTAAAAAACAAACCTTCGAACTGAAAAAAAAAGTTCTTGATGTCAAAAACACGAATCTTTGAATTGAACTGCAAAACAGAAAATTCATGTGGAGCAGATAAAAAATAATGTCTTAACCAGAATGTAATGTTGTTTTCACAAATAATTGCATTGAAAAGTATTTATTTTTGTCTGAAAGTAAATTTATTTTGTCCGTGTCATTTTGCTCACTTCCGTGCAATTTGTTTTATTATTTTTGTTCATTTGATGCAGATGTTTCTTTTTATTCTGAAGTGTAATTTTATTTGTAAAAACCTTATATTTTACTTACTTCGTTTTTCTCAGAGTCTATTCGGTGTCTTCCACAAACTAATCCAATATGATACCACCTAGGCCATATCGCCATATGAAAAGACGATTTAAAAACTTAATCACTTTATGCTTATGTGTTACATAGGGTTTTTACAATTATACAGAAACTACCGTTTTATATAATTATTTAATTAAAGTTGGTACATAAAAACGTTAGCATGTCCACCATTTGTCGACCTTCATGGGCAACCCAAGGGCGTGGCAATTTGTTTTCTTTACGCCTTATTTACGGTTATTATTCGGCAATTCTTAGCAAACGCCGAAGTTATTTTTGGCTAAAAATAAAAAAGTGTCATGCAAACTTTACACGCAAATTAGCCTGAATATGGTTTTTTGCCCTTAATCTGCAAACCTGGGGCGCGGCAATTTTTTTTCTTCACGGCTTATTTACGGCAATTATTCGGAAATTTTTGGCATACTCAGAAGTTTTTTTTTGGATAAAAATAAAAAAAGTGCCATGCAAACTTTACACGCAAATTAGCCTGAAAATGGGTTTTGCCCTTAATGGGCAAACCATGGTCGCCGGATATTTTTTTCTTTTACAGTAAATTTACGGAGATTATTTGGCAACTACTTGTATACTCAAAAGTTATTTTGCACCAAAAATAGCCCGAAACCCGTTTTCTGCGCTTTTTGGGCAAACGAAGGGCGCGGCAATTTTTTTCTTTTTACGGCAATTATTCGGCAATTACTGGCGTCCTTAAATTTTATTTCGGACTTAGAAAAAAATGTGTCATGCTAACTTTACGCGTAAAGTTAGCAGGATTGCCCTTTTTGGGCAAACCATGGGCACGGCAATTTTTTTCTTTTCACGGCTTATTTACGGCAATTATTCGGCAATTAATGGCATCCTTAAATTTTTGTTTGGCCTACTAATAAAAAAAGTCTTGCTAACTTTACGCGTAAAGTTAGCAGGATTGCCCTTTTTAGGCAACCGAAGGGCGAGGCAATTTTTTTCTCTTCACGGCATATCACGGCTCAAAAGTTATTTTTGCCCAAAAATAAAAAAGTGTCATGCTAACTTTACATAAAGTTTGCAGGATTGCCCTTTGTGGGCAAACCCGTAGCGCGGCAATTTTTTTTGATTCCACGGCATATTTACGGCAATTACTCGACAATTAATGGCACACTCAGATTTCACTTTTTCAAAAGTTGTCATGCTAACTTTACATGGCTGATTCGACGGACGACTCTTCACCTAGGCACACCTACGTGTAGGTTTATGGAAGCTAAATCAAACTCATTTGTTATGCGCATTCACATCCATATAGGTGTGGACATAACTCAAGTAACTCTTGTGACAATCATTATTCTCTCATTGAGAGTTATGTGCCATTTAAACGTCCTCACTTTTACCAAGTCACCTTCATTTGAGATTCATTAAGCTCCAGAAATTCGCCAATATACAAATTGCATTTGAACAATACTTAAGTCAATCGAACTGCAGGGAAGAGCTCGCAATTGAGAACATTAAACTGGAATCAAAGTCAACAATAATCTTTGAATTTATAGCTTCAAAAAGCAGCTGATGTCCACCACACAGCGCAGTAAATGCCTTGATTGCATTCGGAATGTGACCAAAAGGCAATCGTTAGGCTAATTGTGAAACATTAATTTGCCCATCGAAACGGGTTGATCACTTCGCAAGATCACTTCTGAATGCAGTGTAGGTATTTGCCCCTTCCACTGTCGATAATGCAATGAAGGTAGGGCTGGCCATGAGACGAGAAAAGTCTCGGTCTTAGTCTTGATGACGAGACGAGACTGCCTTTTAAGCAACCGAGACGAGACTGTTTATTTGGACCGAAATTTACAGAGAGTCTAATAAATTTATAAATCCAATTTCAGTTAAATATTTATTTTCTTCTGCACATATTCAAACGATAATCGAAAATATTTCGTTCCAATAATCAACAGTTTGTCTGGAAATCGTATTTTTCGGAGACGAGACCGAGACGAGACTTTATTACCCGAGACCGACACGAGACCAAGAAGAGACTTACAAAAGTCTCGCAGAGTCTCGTCTCGTGGCCAGCCCTAAATGAAGGTAGAGGTACTACTTCATTAAAGGGACTCCATGATTTATTATGACAATTTGAGTTATGCCCTTTGAAAATGATGGTGGAGTTAAGTTTTAAATTAACCCTAAGAACAATATGATGACATGACCTCAATGAAATGGAGATCAGAAACATCTTGAAAGTTACATGTTCTCCAGAACTTGTCGAATGTAATCTCTCAGCTCCTGCATGTTTCTGATATTATCTGCAGACCGTAAAATCCCATAAAACACAATTGTTGACAATTTCTGAGCGCGTGATTGATAGCATATCAATCACCTCATATACAAAAAACACAGCTCAAAAATAGCTTCCACACAATTTAATTACTCAGAAACATAACACACATCAGAGATATAATCGATGAATGTCATAAGAACAAGGTTAACTAACTAAAATTCTAAAGAACCCAAACCAATAAAAATATATTCTCAATTGGAGATAAACAAATAAAACAGAACAGACAACTCCCAACCAAAGTCCCAGACGTGATTTCATCCATTCAAAGAGTTTATATATATAAAAGGCTTAGGTATCTATACCTATACCTTAACGTAGTCACAACAAGAAGGACTGGTTCTGACCTCCTAAATCTCATCTGATCACACTCCAATGACATCTCCGATTAATTTGGAATTCAATACGATTCCACCAGCGCAGCGCAGCGCGGCGGAAAGGATGTTCTTCCTAGTGAGTTTCCCTGAACCCCACCACTCCGAGACCACCACCGCACAGATATCTTTACTTGAAGGCCTGAAGTGAGATTTATTTGATCTTGCGGTGGAAGACAAACAACAAACGATCGATGCTGTTCGCTGGTGGGCCCAAGAAATCTCCAAGTATCATCTCTGTCGGGTAAGAGATCACATATGCGATGGTGGTTGGCCAATGACCATACAGGTGGTGGACACTTGGATACTTTGTTTACTGTTTATTCACATCGTAGCTAATGGGTATCTAGCATAATAGGCTTCGGAAAAAAATATCGGAAAGAGGAAAAGATGACACCGGGTGATAAGGTCGGAGCGCGCATATTAGGTGATTTGTTGGTCCGTATATATGTAACTATAGGTATCGTAAGCATGAACGTAGTTGCCAATTTGTACGTGTCACATCATTGGAACCGCAAACTTGCTCGTTTCCTCCTCCAGTGAGTCTTTTGTGTCGATATAGGGTTTGCCGCTACAGCCAAACACAATACAGCAAAAGACCATTTGTCTTCTTTGGGAATTGATCCGGCATACAAGCCTCATCAATTTTGTTCTTAAATAAAGCTTATTTGCGGAATGATATATAGTTTCTTTTCTGGACATAAAAATGTTTAACCTAGGTATTTTACTCAATTACAAAAATGAGACATCATATGTTGGTAGGTTTGTCTATACTCGTACCTAGGGTTGATTCGGATTAGCTTAGGTGAATTTTCTAAAAAGGTTTACATTCCAGCTGTCACATGTGACAGAAAACAATCACTCATCACAGGGATGACGACGACACGGACATAACCACTCCAAAGCCACCCCTTTGGTCCTGGTTCTTGAATAAAAGGAAACTAATATTATTCGTTTTATATATGAGTATAGAGATGCAGGGGACCAACATGCGAATTGACATGTCACTGATGACGATATGTGCTGTACTTTGTGTGCACACATTCGAGCAGATCATTAGTCAAAAGTCAAAATCAATTTATTCCCAGTTTCGTAGGGAAATTTCTTTGGAATTTGTTGTGTGGATGTCGAACAAAACTCTTCCAGTGAATCTGGAGCAATAAAGATCACCGATAATATCGTACCTGTGTGGTGGTGTGGCTACCAAACCAGATATGTAATTGAAAACACAAAAAAGGTATTTTATTTTTAAAACGTGGCCCTGATATAGTTAATACCTTATCATACCATTGTATTCAGACTTCAGAGGAAATATCAAATGTGGTTTTATGTCATCAACTATGGATAACAAAGGTTTGGAGCAGGTAATTTAGGTTTATTTTCGAGAACAGAGTTTTATGTGTTGGAGGCATAAGATATTGTTTAATGTCTTGTAAGTATTATATATCTATAAATATGTAGGTACCTACCTACCTTTAAAGGGAAATAAAAATATACAGCTGAGCTATGGTCTAAGCGGCTTTTAGCTAGTTGACAATTTTCCTGAGAAAGTAAGTACCTTGTTGGTGATTGATTACTATACATACATATACTTGTTATGTTATAAAACTTTGTTGTCCAATTGGTACTTTTATTGTTTTTATATATAATAGATACCTGAATAGATATATTTGCCTATTTTACTAAAGCTAAAACGTAGATAATATTTCGTTCTGATCTCTAAGATATTACCTAATGGTTAGGTGTCTAAAATTAATGAAAGAGTCATACCGTCCGTATACCTATGGGAACTAATAAATCTTATATTTTCGAATAAAATAATAAAAAATACATCATAGAAAATATTTCGGAATAATGAGAAATATTTTTTATTAAATTACTAATTTTCCGACTAATTTTATTTTTTTGTAATTATTGAATTCCCTTCCCTTATACAGGGTGATTCAGCTAAGGTGTGACAAAAAGCTTGAGCGTGTATAGGTTTAGTCAGAAAAATGCACCAGGAAAAGTTATAACAGTATGAAATTGAATATTTTTTCCCCATGGTCTTTATAGCAAACAGGAAAAAATATGTCAGTTGGGCAGGCTGCCACCAAGTTTTCCTGATTAAAATGCACACAAAAACTTTTTCGTCCGCAATTCTGTCAGTGGAATGAATGAAATTGGAACTCAAATCTGGGCTGGCCACGAGACGAGACTCTCCGAGACTTTTGTAAGTCTCGTCCCGGGGTTCGTTAAAATCGAAAATGTTCAGTCTCATCTCGGTCTCGTATAATTAAGTTTCGTCTCCAAGAAATAGGATTTCCGGACAGCCCGGACTAAATATTTTCGATTATAGATTGAATATGTGCAGAAGATAATAAATATTTAACTTAAATTGGATTTTTTAATTTATTAAACTCTCTGTAAATTTCGGTCAAAATAAACAGTCTCGTCTCGGTCTCGTCTCGGTTGCTTAAATGGCAGTCTCGTCTCGTCTCGGTCTCTTTATGCGAGACCGAGATCGAGACCGAGAATGTTTTCGTCTAGTGGCCAGCCCTACTCAAATCATTAGAATTTTTGATTCCATTTTGTGAGCAATTAAGATCAGCTGGCACGAAAAATGAACTTGCATCAGGAAAATAAATAAAAACATTGGCGCAAAGTTTTTGACGATTTATTAATATGTTAAATTATTTTTAGTATGATTCTAGGTTAGAAATTGTGTTTTGCTAGTCTTAAACGAGTTAAGCATCGTACTATCCTCTAACATTTTACTAAAGTTAAAATCACCAACTGGCTATTTTAACTTTTTAGTATCGTACTAAATCCATATGACTGGGAAATTGAGAATTTTTATCCAGGTATAGGATGGACCCGAAGGTTCCAGGTTCGATTCCTGCTGGTATACCCAATTTCTTTTCTTTCTTTTTGTTAATAATGAAGTTAGAACGATATAATAATAATCGAATACTTATTTAAAGCCCATGATGGGTTCCCATCAACATATAATTAATTTACAACGCATAAAAACAATAATTTTGTTCATCAAATTCAAACCCTACAAATGTTCTGCTATCTGCTTAATTAGCAATTTACTAGGTAGCAATAGGTTTAACATTTTGGAATAGATAGTAAATTGCTAAATACTTAGGAAATTGCTAACTAATAAAATGTTAAGCCCGTAACAATAGATTGTTTAAAATTTTGCCATTATTGTTATTATGTTTATTATTATTTTTGTTTTCCAAATTCAATGGCGCAAAATTTTTAACATATTTATTTTTTGTCGATAAATTCATATTTATCATCTTGAAATTCACATTAATCAAACAATCAGAGCTCAAGCTTTTTTACATATTTAAATAAAAAAAAATACAGTGATTTATAGTAGTTATTTATAGGTACTAGTATCGCCAGTGGCCGAATATTCGGGCAGCGAGACAAACATCAAATTCATGGATACGTCATAGATTATATTTTTACTACTTTATATAAGATCCATGTCAATTTTGAAAATTTTAGAAAACCAAAACTAATGAAACAGCAAAAAAGAAACAAAATTTACGAATAGGTACATTACTTTAGCATTCGTTCAAATTTTGTCTTGAACTTAAAAACAAAAAAAAAATAGTGTTGTTACTTATTTTTTAAATAATATGTTGGTCATTTACTATTCAATAGAAACAGTAATTCATCTACAAAGCACATATTACACTACTTTATGAAAACATAAATTTCTAAATTGAAATTCAAAATTACGTACGCCCTGGCATATACGTACTTTTATAAAATTGTAAATAAAATAAAAATATGATACCAGAAGTTAAAAGTAGACGGATATAATTCACCTAATTGTATGCCTTTTTAAAAGTACTCAAGCTAACATTACCCTTAATTTAAATTAAACCAAAATGCGAGTACCCGTATACCGAAAATTCAAACAGCCATTGGTCTTTTTAATACTTAAAAAGAGTTGCGTGAGCGATACAGAGGAAACATTAAAGGAGTTAAAATCCTCGGAACCCGTGAACCGCGGGCCACCTAAGGACCTAAGGTCCTGATGTCCAAAAAAAATGTTGTAAAACGTTCAAAATGAATTATGAAAACATAACATTTCTGACTTTTATCAATGTTGCTGCAAAAACTCTAAACTTTACTGGTGATTTCTAAAATGTACCTATTTTGAAGTTTTACAATAACATTTTTAGCAGGTCTCGATCGAGTTTCAAATAATAATAATAAATATCCTGAATCACTGCCACACTCAAACCCTATTTATAAATGTTTCTCTTTTAGAAGTGTTGACGTTTGCTTTCAGAAGTTATATCAAAGTTTAGCAAAAATTTACATTAATAAAAAATTCGTTCGCGATTGTTTTAACATTGATTCTGAATGTTTACTTTTATGAAGTCGGGGGTAATCTTGCAACATAACGTGTATCTAGTGGCCCTGGGAAATACAAAAATAAAGGGTTTAGGTATATTGAGAAAAACTATATCAAATAAACTTTAATTTCACACACACTTACTTTTTAGCAAATACTTTCAAACATATGTATGTATGTATGTATGTACGTCTTACATACAAAATATTTATGTTTTTGATTTCGAAGCTTAGTTTACTATACTTCAACATTTATGTTTTTCCTATGGAAGTTAATTTTGGTCAAAAATATATAAAAATGTTACTTTCTGTGCTTCACGGTAAGATACATATATGGTTTCCAAATTTTCCACCAAAAAATCCAAATCAATAATGGTCATCATATCCCGATATTTCAGACTTCTAAGCCCAACCCTTAAAATGATAAAAAATCATTTATCTGGAAAAATTCAAATGGCCATTACCTAAAAGCTTTAACAGCTACATACAAAAATAATTTTTGGTTACTGCACATCTGTGGGGCAAAACCTTTCCAACGTTATATAGTTAATGTAGTTCCCCTGAGCATTTATAGAGAAAAGTGTACCGTTAGGTTTTGATTAGGTTTTGCTAAGCGTATTGAGGGTAGGTTTTCTTTTAATTTTGATGGTAGTGCGTTTACTGATTGTAATATAACTTTGTTATTTGTGAAAGCTGTTTATTTTAATCCAACAGATTATCATATACCAACACTTTTTATTAACAATTTATTATTTACCCTACAACAGCATCTCTGTTTGTTACAACAGCAACAGCTTCTCTGAATGCTTTATTTTCAAATCATATTTATCGCATATTTTTCATAACAGTCAGCAGTTTTCTGCAGGTAAATTATTCACAACAGTCAGCATTCTGCATGCAGGATCATTCACGTTCAAAAAGGTGTCTAGTCTACTTAATTATTATTGCTTCCCCCCACCAGTAGTAAGGGGCAATAATATTCGCAAAAGAAAACTATCGCTACAATATACAAAGGTACAAAGAACCTTTTGTATACTCCACGGTCTGGTCAAGGTTTATGTGCCCTGAACAGCCAGTCGAAAAAAAATAGTTCCGACTTTAACAAAAGCTAATTTGTTGAAAATTGGTTTTTACATAGTTATTAAATAAACGCACATACGTATATATTAAAATCATATATAGGGTGTCCCGTAAGTAATGGATAACCCTGAAATGCCGCATAGTAGACTTTATGACCGTCCTGAAAACTGATGAAAAAAAGTTCTATCCCAACCACAAGAAAAGTTATATGCATTTTTTTGTTCAGTGCATTATTTTTTTTCTTACTTTACATTTTTGAATACCACGACTACAAGTGAATGAGTTCCATCATTTGTTTTTTTGCAGGAATATTTAACATTACTTGTGCCAACACATAAGTAGAAGAAAATTATTATAACTGTTGGACTTCTTAGAGAAAAAAATTATTTAACATTGAATTTCAATGCAAAATGTGAAAACAAATAATTTTTGAAAAAGTTAAATCATAGCTGGTATAAAAAAAATGCATGAATACCTGAGTGGCCAACTATTTTAAAAATATGCGCATTAAATGCAGATTTCAAAATGGTATTACTTATTATTATATCTAGAGTCAAAAGCAAGTTATTGGTAAAAATCTGCAATACTAGAGTAAATTTAGCAAAAACAAAAGTTTTCAAAATTAGCACAGTAAACGTGAAAATAATACCAAGCGTTGAACATAGCAGATTTTTGATTTATTGGCTGTTTCTACGATGTTGTCCTTATGATAAATCCAAGCTTTCAACTTCAAGGGCCGAATGCATTATTGATAAAAATGTCAAAAAAGTGCAAAAAACGGTTACATTTTCGAGCTTGTTTTGAATTTTACCTGTTCTATTGGGCTTTAACAAACCCATCAAATATTTTGTTGGTTGCTATTTTTTATTTGTTATTTTCTCCAAACAAAAAGTCTTCTGATTCAATTTTAATTGTGTTTTTTGAATAGTAAATTGTAAGATCCTGAGAAAGTGAGAACGCATAAAATCGTAAGTTTTTTAAATTTTGAATTAAAGTTTTTGTAATTTGATCTTAATTCATAAGATTAAGACCACGACGAACACTTATTTATATCGTTTTTATTGTTCATTCTTCAGAAAAATTAACGGTCTAAATAGCTGTTTTCCTGAACCTGCTTTTTGATAATTAAGACGTTTGATTGAACTTTTTCGATGCCACGTATTCTGTTTTCTGCACAAGAATATGCAAACATGCATTTCATTTATGGAGAGTGCAGAGGCAACGCAAACGAAGCTGCGACTTTGTATAGGGAAAGGTACCCTAACGCACGTCACCCGGATTATCGAGTGTTTATTAGAGTCCATAGCTGTTTCTCTATTTCTCTCTTAGTGGTGCTGGTGTGGGACGACCCCCTCGAGGAGATACCGAAGGCTTAGTGCTTGCGGAACTTGACCGAGATCCTACAGTATCAATCCGAGCAATAGCACGACGCACTGGGATTGTCGACAAATGATAATGAAAACTGAATAAGATCCGCAGTTTTTTGACAAAATTCTTTGGAGCGATGAGTCGACATTTAAAAGAGATGGCTACACTAATCTCCATAATCTCCACTTCTGGGCACTACAAAACCCAAACATCATGAGGGAAGACAGGTCCCAGTACCAATTCAAAATAAACTATTGGACTGGGATTCTCAATGGGAAAATAATTGGACCCTTTGAGTTGCCGGGGATTTTAACTGGCCAAGGTTATTTGGAGTTCCTCCAAAATGATCTCCCAACCTTGCTGGAAAAAGTGCCTCAAGAACTAAAGGAATCCCATTGGCTTCAAAATGATGGTTGTCCAGCACACTATGCTGTGCCTGTGCGGGCATATTTAAATGCCAGATATTCAGGCAGATGGATAGGACGTCTGGGACCAATTTTATGGCCACCCCGTTCACCAGACCTAAATCCACTTGATTTTTTTTATTGGGGATGCATTAAGGAAATCGTATACAGCAAGCCGATCAGGTCTTTAGAGGAGCTAAGAAATCGTGTGGAGGCAGCTGCATAACAAATTTCTGAGCAAAACCTTGCACGTTCACTAAGACGTTCATTTATTCGGAGGTGCAGAACCTGTATAAGAGTGGGTGGAAAACAGTTTGAGAATTTGCTTTAAATAAAAAAAAAATTAAAAAATTATCTATTTTTGTTTTTGTTTTCTAACTAAGTGATCATGTCATTAAAAGCTGGCTCAAAAACTTTTTGTTTAGAGAAAATAACAAATAAAAAATAGCAACCAACAAAATATTTGATGGGTTTGTTAAAGCCCAATAGAACAGGTAAAATTCAAAACAAGCTCGAAAATGTAACCGTTTTTTGCACTTTTTTGACATTTTTATCAATAATGCATTCGGCCCTAGAAGTTGAAAGCTTGGATTTATCATAAGGACAACATCGTAGAAACAGCCAATAAATCAAAAATCTGCTATGTTCAACGCTTGGTATTATTTTCACGTTTACTGTGCTAATTTTGAAAACTTTTGTTTTTGCTAAATTTACTCTAGTATTGCAGATTTTTACCAATAACTTGCTATTGACTCTAGATATAATAATAAGTAATACCATTTTGAAATCTGAATTTAACGCGCATATTTTTAAAATAGTTGGCCACTCAGGTATTCATGCATTTTTTTTATACCAGCTATGATTTAACTTTTTCAAAAATTATTTGTTTTCACATTTTGCATTGAAATTCAATGTTAAATATTTTTTTTCTCTAAGAAGTCCAACAGTTATAATAATTTTCTTCTACTTATGTGTTGGCACAAGTAATGTTAAATATTCCTGCAAAAAAAAAAAATGATGGAACTCATTCGCTTGTAGTCGTGGTATTCAAAAATGTAAAGTAAGAAAAAAAATAATGCACTGAACAAAAAAATGCATATAACTTTTCTTGTGGTTGGGATAGAACTTTTTTTTATCAGTTTTCAGGACGGTCATAAAGTCTACTATGCGGCATTTCAGGGTTATCCATTACTTACGGGACACCCTGTATATATTAAATTCACTGATTTTATGAGGAAAAGAAGTGATTTATTATTGTTATTACTGTACTATTCGTACTAGAATGTCAGATTATGAGGCTTGACCATTCTTTATTCCGGAACAAGACAGCAGACCTAAAAGGCGCTTATAAAAATGCTGATGCTCCAAATGCATTTGATAAACAAATAACACATCTCGACCTGTGACGTCAGTAATCTAAAGCGGTGGAGTGCGTAGTGCACACGACTGCTAAGACAGCAAATCTGATATGCGTGGGTTCGAATCCTATGGTGTGCATAAAAAGTTTTCAAATAAAATTGGATTTAAAGCTCAGCACCACAAAAAGGAGACTGATGAGTGCAAAAGTGGCAAAGCACGAAATAGCTATATCTCCAGCCAAACAATTGGTGGTAGCGCCATTAAGTCGTTGTTGTTGTTCAAAAATTCACAGAAGTGAATTATTTTTCTTTAAACTGGGACTATTTTTTTCAAAAAAGTGGGGCATCTATTTCAAATAATTTTTTATTATTTTTTTTTGATTTATGTGAAAAAAACATACATATTATAAATGCTGAACCTTTCAAAAAAAAAAAAAAAAAAAAATATTTGAAATCGTTGCAATTATATCAATTTAAATTAACGTTTAAGTATAACTTTTATATTTTTATTTATTTTCAATTAACGCCATTCGGATTAATGTATTATTTGTTTAACAGGGTGTTTTAACAGAAAAAATAGTAATATTATTAGGTTTAATTTTCAATATTTTTGATGTTCATTCTAATAATTGGTCTATTGAATTATATAAAAGCTATGCTTTAAAAAAAAAAAAAACAAAAATATTTAATTTACACATTAAAAAATGCAATCTAATATTTCCAGATGTGCAATGTTATTGTGAAGGAAGGAGAACCTTCACAAATTTAAGGTATTTTTATAATTTGTTTTTGATATTTTTTTATTTGATCCAATTAAAAAAATCAAAACAATTATTATAGTCTAGGAAAGATAGGAAATTTAATATGGGCAACCGGGGACAAATTAATTAATGAAATTTTATTGCTGGTATCGACGCAGAATTTTATCCTCAACAACAAATCCAAAGTCCTCCAAAATACCTGAATTGACTTTTTGTGTAGACGCATTTTAAGAGGTGGAGAGGGGAGCGAGGCGGGAGTTTTTTAAGCTGAAAAATTTGTTGTAATACAATCTAATCATATGACACATGTTTTTAGGGTGCTTTTCAACGCTGATTCTAAAGAGACTAAAAAAAAGATGCATGTATCCTGTGGAAAGTTAATGTCAGTTTTATGGAATGATCACTTTTTTTAAAGTACAACAAGTAATATTTTGTAGTAGCCCGTAGCGTAATGGTTAGTGCGTTCAACTGTCACGCTGTAGGTCTGGGTTCGCTTCCCAGCCTCGTCCCCCTAAAAACTAAAAAGTATTTTTTTCAGGGCTACTGCCTCTTGCGAGGAATTTACAAATCCTCCAAGAGTATCACTCGTCACGAATAAGTGCTTCTCGTCTAGCCGTTTGGATTCGGCATAAAATTGTAGGTCCCTTCCATTCCTGTCGACAGGCGCACACATATGTTGTTGAGGATAAAATTCTGCGTCGATACCAGAAACAAAATTTCATGAATTAATTTGTCCCTGGTCCGATCCTATCTTTCTTAGACTATTAGCTTTTTTTATATAAATTTTCGAAAAGAGGTCTTTTTTGCGTTTTTTTAACAAAAAAATTCTTTCCACACACACACAAGGAAGCTGCAGTTCACAAGAATTCCACTTCAGTATATCGCACATGCTCTCTCATATATTTGGTTCTGTTTTTTTGCATACACATAATATATATTCACAACTGAACTAGAGTGTATATAAAAAAAATCTTTTGTTGAATATGCATTGGGTTTTTTCTTCAGCTGACCACCGAGAAAACGGTGGTTGGCAACAAAATTATGTGATGGATGGTGGGAGGTTGATCCAGGTGGAAGCAAAAGTATATGAAACAACTGCGCTGTTTATCATGAACATCATGATTCATGAACAACCAAATGCAAGTGTAATTCGATGCATTCTCGTGGATCGGTCGTCGTCGTTGTTCATGCCAGGGTGGGTAGATTAAAGATATTTATTTTTTTTTGTTTATTGATTTAGGGTCGGTACATGGTGGTTTAAATTCGCAAGAAATTTGGGATTACGCGGTGCTTGGGCATTTGTTTTAAAAAGGGGTTATTTTTTTTTGTTTGTATGTAGGTGAAATATGCTATTATATTAGCCGTGTTTTTTGAGAGAGTGAACTCAGGAAAATGTTTACACTCAAAACAATGACAAAACAAATTATTATAGAGCATTTTGTTTGTGTTTTCCGTGTAAAACTTTTACTGAGTTGCTAGTCACTCTTTAAAAAAAACACGGTTAATATTATGAATAAATGATTTTAATTCATCAAAAATTTTGCAGGGCGTATGTAGGTCAGTTATATTATGTTTGGATTTGACAGAAAAAAACTGGTTTCTATTTTTGTGTTTATAGTTTAGAAAAGTTTTATGAATGGATGTATGGGTAGTGTGGTTGAAAATTTAATTATGCAACACATGTGTATCGTACACAAGCGTACGAGTTTATACTCATTATATAATTCTTTACGTGTACTAATACTTTTACCTATACTACAATCTTATGTGAACACAAGCGAATACAAAAGAGCATACGTAGTTTGAGCCAGTTTCTTTCATTCAGTTCAATTGTAAAATAGAAGTCAAGCGCTTTGGACGTGCGAGGAAATAAATGGGGTTTTTTCTACCGAAAGGTTTTTCCCCAAAATAAATAAATTTAGTTTTATTTAATAATATTGCTTTTTCTGATAAGTTTTTTAGTGAATCTTATACATTTTGGTCCACGTCGATACGGATATAAATTAGCGACCTATGAATAAATCGTTCAATTAGCTTGCGCGTGTGTGACATTAAGCATATCAATTAATTTGTTATAAGAGCGGGCAAAGAAAAAATAAAAGTGGTGCACGAGTCAAGATTTTAATTATATTCATAAAATTTCTATATACCTATATGTGCAGTGCCGAAGACATCAATAAATACGCAAGTTTGTGCATGCAGAACATGCCTAGACATGTTTCTACCCGACGCCAGCTGCAGAAAAAAGTAAAGGTTCAGTGTTGCGCTCTTTCTCATCTTTTTATATGTTTCCCCTTCAAAATTATAGCTACGCGCGAGTGTCTTAAGAATATTCCCTAAATGCATATCACATCTAAACAATCTAGTTTTCTTCCCTTTTTATTTTCCGTTGTGCGCAAGTGTTTTCTTTTTTACATGCCTTACAAGCATATCCCATTTATATACCAAAGTTTCTTTTTCTCCTCTGGCAATAATTCAGTTGTGCACGAGTCTTTATAGGCACATACCCTGTGTATAATTCCATATTTGGGCATGGTGAGCAAGAAGAAACAAGAAAAAAGGCACACAGGTTAAGCGAAAGATGTGCAACTGCATCTACATTATATTCGTATGCATACCCAAAAACATCCTTTTGTAAGTATGCACGCACAAGCAAAGTAAAATAGCAGCACATGAGCAGCTGCTGTTCATTCAATGTTTTTATTTTGGTGAAGCAGTCAGGCAACAAATTAGATCAAAAAGGGTTAATTTGTATTCAATAATTTGATTTGATTAATAATTGCAATAAAATTTTGTATAAGTTGGTAAGAAATGTTTTTGTTATTAAATTAAGAAGATTTGTGAACTGGGATGAAGGTGCGACGCGTGGTAATTTATATTTTTTCAATCAATTGTGGTATTTTTTAGGTAGTTCGGTACGGTTATATGGTGGTTCTTTTTTTTTCGTTTTTGTTGTTGTGTGTTCTGCTTTTGGCTTATGCTTTGAAGGGCTGATGTGTGTGCAAGTGTTAAATAGCAAGATATAGTATTGAGCATGGGTGCGATTTATCTTTATCTAACAAATGAAAGTGTGGTTATGTGAATATATCATCATTGCGCCGATGTATATTTGAGCAAGTCTGTGCAAGCATGAGATGCAAGGCAAATAATGGTGGCAAAGGAATTAAATGTGATATGTGCAAGAGTGCGAAGAATTGAATATTTCAGTGTACTAGTATTGGGCTATTTAAGGCTGGTTAAAGAGCAAGGGGGCAAGGAAGAGTCATAATGAGACATATTGTTGGTAGTTGATGGGCAAGGTAAAGGTTATAGGGATAGTGCGCAAATTGAAGGGCAAGATACTTACTAACTTTGATGACACTCACAGCCCAGGATGGGCTTCGGCCTCAACTAACAAGCCCCTCCAGCCAGCTCTGTCCCTAGCTAGCCGCTTCCAGTTGCGCACAGCGAGTGCTTTGATGACGTCATCCACTTGTTTGTGCCACCTGTTACGGGTTCTTCCTCTGCTGCGTACCCCATCGGGGTTGGATTCAAATACTCGTCGGGCAGGTGCGTTGCTGTCCATACGCTCCACGTGGCCCAGCCATCTCAGCCGCTGTATTTTCAGCTTTTTGACCAGGTCAACGTCGCTGAATTGCCCGTATAGCTCGTCGTTGAATCTTCTCCTCCATACTCCTTCGATACACACCGGACCGAAAATCACACGAAGAATCTTCCTCTCAAAGCACCCTATTAGATTTTTATCCGAATCTTTCAGTGTCCATGCTTCTGACCCATAAAGCAGGGCCGGGATGATAAGGGTTTTGTATAAAGTCTCCTTGGTTCTCTGAGAGAAGGCCTTACTACTTAAATGCCTTCTTCGCTTGATCTCATTCTGCGATGTAATAGTGCAGCCCAGGTAGACAAAGTCCTTGACAAGTTTGAAGTTATATCTGTCCAACGTGATATTTTGCCCGAGTCAACGATGTTGAGATTCCTCTCTTGAAGACAACATATGCTTCGTCTTGTCCTCATTAACCGCCAATCCCATTTTAGCTGCCTCCGATTCAATGCTCGCAAATGCCCCTGCCACAGCTCGCTTCGCTCTGCCGACAATGTCGGCATTCATTGACATTAAAGGGCAAGATATGCTAATATTATTATATGTTTACGGATGGTCATGACATTCGGTTAAGTAAATGGGCAAGTAGCCATGGCGCGCAAGAATATTTAAAGGCATTAAATTAAAACTGATTGTTACATGTGCACACAAATTAGGAAGCATGTCATACAATATACACCTCACCTAGTCACATAATTATAATTATTTATTTATTCTATTACATTATAAAGTGCAAGTTAACTGATAAACAATTTGATCTTGTTTCTTTAGTTCATATCTAATTATATTTTTTTATTTATTAGTAGCAACAAATGGCGCATAACAAGATACATTCAACATGTTTTAAGGCGCTTGGAAAAGTATGTAGCACAGGAGGACATCGCCAAAGTGGACAGCGAGGATTTGATCGTGAGGCTAGAGCGCTTGGAAGACCTCTGGGGCCAGATAACGGCCAACCACGTCAAGTGGATCTCGGGCAAGGCAAACGCGCTAGAAGATGTCGAAGAACTGCAAGCAACTGCAGAAGAGCTATATCTTAGTTTAAAGAGCAAGTTGCGCAAGGCGCTAGAACAGCGTAAACAGAAAAGCGCAAGAGAAGAGGGAGAAAGGACGCAAGCCATAGAGGTGTCCATCCAAATGCCAACTCAGATGGACATACAAAATAACTGGGGCGAGTTTAATGGAGATTTGACGAAGTGGCAGGGCTTCCATGATCGCTTCGTCGCCGCCGTGCACAACAATACACAGATAGCGCCAGCCTTTAAATTCCAGTACCTACGCAAGTCTTTGAAAGGAGATGCAGCGCAAACTATGGGCGAGTGGCAGCTCACTGGCAACAATTATATCGAGGCATGGGAGCGCTTGGGTCAAATATATGACAAAAATACCAAACATGCCGATTGTTACTGCGCCAGTTCTTCGATTTGCCAAACCTGCCAGCACATCCCCGCTCAGATGACATACAGAAAATGTCAAATGTCACCCATGAGACCCTACGCCAATTGAAAGCGCAATGCCTACCCGTGGAACACTGGGATATGATGATTGTGCACATGTTGCATGAGCGCCTCGATGCAGATACAGCGCGCCAGTGGGAACTTCGGCGGCAGTCAGAGACACCATCAGCCAATGAGATTTTAGCATTTCCGGACAAGCAGGCTGCTGCTGTGATACAGCCAATCACATCAAACCGAACCAGGCCAGCCCAGCGCAACAGTAGCATGATAACCCGTGCGGAATCCAGTTAGCGGTACAACAAATTTATGAGCGAGCGGCTGTTTTAGCCTAAATAATAATAGCGAACCCACCAGCAGGAGCAAGAGTTACAAATGTACAGAGCATGAAGCGCCAGGGGGCAACGAGTTTGCAAACAGATGGGCGATTTAATTAAAAATAAAAATGTTTTGTCATCCTATTCAATTGTCTTTAATTGCAATTGTTTTTATAATGATTTATCAAATACATTGATGCCGACGGTTTTGGTGAGGCTTCAGGTAGGCGGGCAATTTTTTGGACCAATAAGAGCGTTATTGGATTCAGGCGCACAACCAAACTTAATAACACATTCAATCACTCATGCGTATAATATTATTTCAAAAATAGTAACACGTAGAGTAATCGGTATTGAGGGAAACAGCATAGAATTGCATAGGCAGGTACAACTTGGTGTCTCTCCATGGTATGATTCTGAGGTATGCGTAGAAGAGAATTTTTGGGTTTTACCAAAAAGCTTAGGCTGGGCGCTGGTGACTCCACAGACTGATATCCAACCTTTAGATGAATATTTTAGGATGCCGTTGGCAGATCCGTCATATTGGAAGCAAGCAAAGGCTGAACTTTTATTAGGCGTAGGTTTTTTCGCAAAGGTAATGGTGTGCTCGATACCGCGCCGTATAGGAACAATTGTTGAATCATTGGACGTTGTTAGTGGGCAAGCTGAAGCTGAGGAGACGTCACTGTTTAGATGTATTGAATTAGAGCGCATCGACAATCTGGTAAGACAGTTGTGGGAAATGAATCAGGTAGGAGGTACCAAGAGCAGAACTCCAGGGGAGCAAGCAGTAGAAGACAATTTTATAAATACAACTAGACGTGATAATGAAGTTCGTTTTGTTGTAACAATTCCTATAAAGCCAGGCATACAAGACATAGGGGATTCAAGGGCAGTAGCTTTGAGAAGATTTTTTTTCTTAGAAAGAAAACTAGGCAGAGAACCTGCAATCAGAGAAAAGTATGTAAGTTTTATGCAAGAATATGAGAATCTGGGGCATATAGTTAAGGCATCGCAGCCTCCGCAAGAAGGGCAATTTGTATATTATATACCACACCATTGTGTGACGAAGAAATTTAGTTTTGGCTTTCACTGTAGCTGCAAGACAGATAAAGGGATTTCGCTTAATGAATTTCAACAGCTTGGTGAAAAGCTTCAGAGAGATTTGTTTGAGATAATAATGCGATTCCGTAGGCACAAGATAGCTTTTAGCGCCGATGTGAATATGATGTTTAGGCAAGTTCATATAGCTAGAGATCAGTCGGATTTACAAAGAATTTTCTGGAGGGAATCTCCAGGCGCAAGGTTGCAAGAATATTGGCTGACAGTCGTTACTTATGGTATGACATCATCGGCATTTAATGCAATTCGAGCTTCAATTCAATGTGGGCGAGACACGCGAGAAGCATTCCCAGATGTTGAGCAGGTTATTAATAATGATTTTTATATGGATGATTGCGTTTCAGGTTGTGATAGTGAACAAGAGGCTATATTTAGAGCAAAACGGTTGGATAGGGTGTTGAGAACAGCTGGTTTCGAACTGCGCAAATGGAAATCGAACAGTCAATGGTTAGGAGGCCAGTTAGAATCAAGCAAGGGCGAGGATTTGGTATTTGAAAACAAGGATCAGGCCAATGTGTTAGGAACAAAGTGGCTAGTAGATTGTGACCAGATAACATTTGTCGTTAGAGCAGTTGAGACATTAGAGAAGATAACGAAGAGGAGTGTTCTAAGTTGCTTAGCGCAATTATATGATCCTAACGGATATATTTCACCCGTCACTATTTTAGGCAAGATTTTAGTACAAGATATATGGAGAATAAGTCTTGATTGGGATCAAGAGGTTCCAGTCGATATAGAAGGGCGAAGGCATGAGCTTTGGGGGAAAATAAAGTACTTAGAGCATTTTCGATTTGACAGGTGGTTAGGTACGTCACGGGGCGCAAAGGTGAAAGTGCATGGTTTCTCAGATGCTTCATCAATAGCAAACGGAGCAGTAATATATGCGCAAGTTAGTCGTGTCTAAGACAAGAGTAGCGCCTTTGAAGACAGTGACTATTGCGCGATTAGAGCTAGCTGCAACAGAATTGTTAGGTAGGCTAGTAACTGAGTTTTTTAAAGCTATGGAATGGGACAAGTGTGAGTATATACTATGGACAGAGTCAATGGTAGTTTTACATTGGTTGCAACGGTCACCTCGTGATATGAAGACATATGTAGCGAATAGGGTATCTTCAATTCAAACTAATACGAATGTACAGCAGTGGCGACACGTCCGGACAAAGGATAATCCTGCGGATTTGTTAAGTCGGAGGATGGATCCAAGGGAACTGGTAAATAGTGAGTTGCGGTTGCATGGGCCAGCGTGGCTGAGCCAAGATGAAGATAATTGGCCAGTTAATTCCCCAATCAAAGAAGTTATACCAATAGCAACGAATGAGCTGCATGCTGCATTGTAGCACCAATCAATGAGAAGATTGGGATATGGACCTCCAGATATGAGCAAGGAATTTCGATAGAGGAATACGCGAGCAGACTAGAGCAGGCTGTCAATATAGTAGCATATGTATTTCACTACTTAGATCAGCTCAAGAAGAAGGCAAGGGAACGCAAGTTGCGAGAACGAGAAAGGCGGACACAGCACAGAACCTATGAAATAGCACCTCTTGTGCGAACAGCTGATGAAAGAGCGCGAGGTATACGGTATCTCATCAAGAGAGCACAAGGCGACATTTACGGAAAAGACATTGCCGCACTTCATAGAAAGGGCCAGCTACCAGAACAAAGCGGAATCGAATCGCTAAAACTAGTTTCTGATGATGAAGGTATTTTAAGAGTAGTTGGTCGTATTCACAGAGCAATTGAAAACTACGAGATGAGACATCCAGCTATAATTGGGCCGGGTTCTAGATTAGCCCGGTTATTGATCGATTACGCGCACCGTATGACCAAGCATGGCGCTAGTCAAGTCATGATGCAATTTTTACGCTAGCAATATTGGATTCCGCGCTTGAGAAATGAGCTTCGAAATTTTATACATAAATGTCCGATTTGTGCAAGATATAATTATCGTTTAGAGCAACAGTTAATGTCTGAATTACCTGCAGATAGGGTTCGAGTAGGAAAACCATTTTTGCATACAGGGGTTGATGGTGCAGGACCTTTTACGTTAAAGGTTGTAGGTAGGGATGGTAGGACGATTACTTCAAAGAAATCATGGGTTGCGATTTTTGTTTGTTTTAAAACTAGAACGGTTCACATCGAATTTATTGGAGATTTAACATCACTTTCGTTTTTGGCATGTTATGAGCTATTTGTTAGTAGACGAGGGCATTGTGAGCGCATGTATAGTGATAATGGAACTTCATTCGTTGGTGGTGCAAGAGTAATTAAGCAAGCTTGGCAAGAATGGAAAAAGGATGAAGTTTTTGGTAAATTAAATTTGCGAGGCACTGAGTGGATATTTATGATTCCAGCTGCGCCACATCAAGGCGGAATATACGAGGCAGCAGTAAAATCAATGAAGTACCATTTAAAGAGAATCGTTGGGCAGCGCACTTTAGATAATGATCAGTTCATCGCTTTGTAAGTAAGCATAGAGGGCATATTAAATTCTCGGCCGATTCACCCGCTTAGTGATGATCCTTACAATACGCAAGCCTTAACTCCAGGTCATTTTCTGGTTGGTGAGCCAATCA
The DNA here is from genome assembly GCA_949320155.1 of Melangyna quadrimaculata. Classification (NCBI taxonomy): domain Eukaryota; kingdom Metazoa; phylum Arthropoda; class Insecta; order Diptera; family Syrphidae; genus Melangyna; species Melangyna quadrimaculata. The sequence continues at coordinate 117,712,878 of OX439483.1, forward strand.
TATTGCCACCGCCATTTTCTACAGCAGATAAATCCAAGTCAAGGGGAGTCAAATTATTCCGAGAGCGGCAAGTAATGCTTGAGCATTTCTGGAAAAGGTGGAGAGAGGAATATCTGGTGACTATGCAAGAAAGAGAGAAGTGGAGGAGAGAAAAAGAGAGCTTGAAGGTAGGGCAATTAATTATCATAAAGAGTGAGAGCCTACCTCCTGCGTTGTTGCAGTTGGGTCGCATCTGTGAGCTTATCAAAAGTAAAGATCAGGTTGTTCGGTCAGTGGTATTAAAGACTGAGACCGGGCAACTGACAAGGCCTGTCCAAAAGATATGTGTATTGCCAATTGAGTGAAATGTAAGGACCTAGGTAGAAAATAACGTAGCGCATTTCGCAAGATTTAGTGTGGGAGAGCCAGCAAGCGCAAGACAAGAAAACTCTATTATCAACCCATAGTAATCGCTTCTTTTCAGGTCAGTCGTTTTCGGAGGTCAGGTACTTATATGCATCAGCGAGCAAGACCCTCAATCGCAAGACAACAAAGGCGCCCCAATTTAACAATAAGTGACATGTGAAGATGGAACCTACAAAGCAAGAATCCTAGAGGAAGCGTTCGCTTCCGTCGGGACTGTATCGTACACAAGCGTACGAGCTTATACTCATTATATAATTCTTTACCTGTACTAATACAATCTTATGTGAATACAAGCGTATACAAAAGAACACACGCCTTGTGTAGTTTGAGCCAGTTTCTTTCATTCAGTTCAATTGTAAAATAAAATTCAAGCGCTTTGGACGTGCAAGGAAATAAATGGGGTTTTTTCTACCGAAAGGTTTTTCCCCAAAATAAATTAATATAATTTTATTTAATAATATTACTTTTTCGGATAAGTTTTTTAGTGAATCGTTTACAACATAATTATCAATATCTTCAACACTTGTCTCCACCCAGCGGGAAATATCGTCCCCAATGAATTTTATAGCTAAATTCTTCAATCAATTCAACAGTGTGAATGAAGAGTCATGCAAGGTTTCCTCAGTTCATAGATTTGAACCCACTTTTTGTTTTATGTGAAAAAACAACAAAAGAACAGCAATCAATTTACTAGCCAGATAATAAAACGAAACGGCATGTAATGATTTAGTAAGTAAAGAGTCATGCAAGGTTTCCTCAGTTCATAGATTTGAACCCACTTTCTGCTTTGTGTTAAGAAAACAACCCTTTCTTTCATTGAATTAAAAATTGCTTTTGATAGAGAAAATTATGCGATGAAAAAACTGTTGAAAAGTCATGTACAAGTTCATCAGTTCATCGTCTTTGTCCACTCATATGCTTTGTAAAGTGTGCACCGCTATTGTGTTGTAATGTTGGTTGGGAGACTTTTTTTTAATTTTTCCTCTTCTTGTCTTGAGAAAGGTCTTCGAGCCAAATCGCTTGGCATTCAATAAATGCCTCAGCTCGAACCTCTGGCTAATGCACTCGAGGTTTTGCTCTAAGACCTTAACCAAGTAGGTATAATTATTTTAAATATTCTTTTTAGCTCGCAAGCTTCACAAAAGTATAAATAAAGAAAAAAAAAGACCTTTACTGGTTGAAGGTCAGTGAGGAAGAGACTTTTATTTTCAAAAACTATTGCTATATATACAGAAATTATATGTTATCGAAATTAAGTCCATACTTCGATTCTTGGCCTCACTTGCAGTCGATAACCACAAGTCAGCATAATTCTAATAACGCGGGCTAGGGGCGAACGACCAGTTATCCTAAGTGGCATAGCTCGTTCGGCATAGTGCTGAGTTGACATATTTTGGTGGCCTAAGTAGATGACCGCTGATCAGCCCAATAACATTAAATGCACTTTGTTTACTTATACGCCGGCCGGCCGTTCGTGCCATCAGAGCAATATGATACTTATGGTTTTTTTTGTTGTTCATGACTACGAGTCGGATATATGTGTATCTTTTTATTACCCTGAAGTCGAAGGCAAAACAATGTTTTGATTGTAATGAATCTATTGTGCTTAAGGCAATGCATTTGCTGTGGGTGGTGGAACATACGATTCCACATTTGCCCTAACCGCTTCTAAGCCCCTACCTGCATGAACCAAATCGGCTACACAACTTGGTTTCACCAAACCTAGCTGAGTTTGGTAGAAAGGTGTCAAGTTCCGCTGGATCATTGATAACTTCCTACCTTCCGAGATGGGATCCGTTAACCTACCAAACAAATTCTGCATCGTCGCCACATAAACACCGATGGACTCATCGTTGCCTTGTGTGCGACGCTTAATCTCATCTATAAGTAAATCATCATAATTCGGTGGCAAGAACTCCAGCTTTAACTCTCTGACAAGTTCTGGCCACGAATTGACTGACATCCTAATTGCCCTAAACCAAATTAAAGCTTTTCCTACAAAAAGCTCTACTGCTGCTTTAAAAAGTTGGGGTTCCGAAACCCCCCTAGCCTGACGAAATTCACTAACCGTTTCTAAAAACGCGTTCACTGTGGCACCACAGCGCTCACCAGTGAACTTCACATTCCATTTCGATATGTTCAGAAATTTTTCTGAGCTCACTACAACCTGCTCTACAACTGGGCTAATCCCATCCCTACTACCTGCCACTCCTAAGCTCGTCGATGTACCGGCAGAAGTAACCACCGAACTAATTTTCTGAGGTTCAGCTGAACGCTGTTTTTCAATCTCACTCTTCTTCTTAAGTCCCTCATCTTCTTTCTCTTTAATTTGTTCTTCCTTTTCATCCCCTTCGTCTTCATCGTTTTCTAAACCTGCTATAGCCATAATTATTTTATTTTTAAGAGCCAACTTGCTCTTCTCCTGATTCTCATTCTCTGGAATGCTCCTATCCATCCTACGCAACCCCCACTCTACCTTCGTAATAATTTTTAAATACTCCTTCGAAGTTTCCGACTTCGAAGGATTTTCTAACAACTTCTAAATTTCTCCTAACTTCTTCTCAACCGACGTTAATAGATATCAAATTTATTCATATAAATCACCGCACAAAAATAGTATTAAATACGATTAAAAAAAGTATTAAAAAAAGTAGTAGCAAACAAAATACCGACCCTGAAGTAAATCTGTTCTGCACTACGTTACGTTACGTTGTCTACTTTCTGAATTGTCAAAATTATTATTTATTATTTTAGGAAACAACAAAATGGTTGGTCTGAAAGAGACCACACTATTATTTACCTAATGAAATATATTTATGTAAAAAAAAACAATTAAAATATGTTAAAAGAAAACAAAATTAATTAAGTGGCAAATCACAAATGTAAATCACTTAATCAGAAAAGAATTTATAAAAGAACCAAAAAAAACATTACTCAAGACAATCACTTTCACTTTTTGTATTAAATTTGTGTTCTCCAAAAATCCTATTGTTGTTTGTGTGATGTATGTATGTATGTACAATTATGTATCCTGCTGCACTTTCTATAAAAAATTGTTCAAACACCAATTTTCATGCCGCAAAATCCTGTGCAAAGGTAAACGGATAAGCGGGAGGTATAAAAGAATTCCTACATTCGAGTTTTAATGCAACCCTAAGTGCTTTGCGCATCTGCTCTACTGTCCCTATAGGCAATCCCCTGAATTCTACCTCATACGTTATTTCATCTTGCGACAACCTATTCACCTGACCAGTTTCCATTTCGAAAACAAAATTTAAAATAAAAAGTAATGTATTAGTTAATAAAAAAAACGTTTAAGAAAAACAAATGGTTAAAACAAACTTAAACCCGAAAATAGAATTACTTAAACGAGTTAGAAACGAATCAAAAACGAAAAGAAATTAAAAGAACTTTCGTCTAAGTACTTAGTACGAAAACAATTAACTCGACTATCAAAACGTTAATAGATATCAAATTTATTCATATAAATCACCGCACAAAAATAGTATTAAATACGATTAAAAAAAGTATTAAAACAAGTAGTAGCAAAAAAAAAATACCGACCCTGAACTAAATCTGTACTGCACTACGTTACGTTACGTTGTCTACTTTCTGAATTGTCAAAATTATTATTTTAGGAAACAACAAAATGGTTGGTCGGAAAGAGACCACACTATTATTTACCTAATGAAATATATTTATGTAAAAAAAAAAACAATTAAAATATGTTAAAAGAAAACAAAATTAATTAAGTGGCAAATCACAAATGTTAAAAAAATCACTTAATCACAAAAGAATTTATAAAATATCCAAAAAAAACCTTATTCAAGTCAATCACTTTCACTTTTTGTATTAAATTTGTGTTCTCCAAAAATCCTATTGTTGTTTGTGTGATGTATGTATGTATGTACAATTATGTATCCTGCTGCACTTTCTATAAAAATTTTCAGCCACCAATTTTTCCCACAGATTTTGCAATCTTTAAGTAGCTAGGAATATAAAAAACACAACACCAAGTAAATTTATTTAAAAGATAAAAAACAATAAATTAAACACTTCCCTAAATGCACTCAGGACAAAACAATCACAATGGTAGGTAAGTATTCTTATAGGAAAAAATTTTTTTTCACGGATTGAGACAAAAGGAAGCCCCACGTTGGGCGCCAATTGTTGTGAAATTATTAACGCGAATTTAGGATGAGTTTAACTTAAATTTTATTATGGTGGATTTACTATCCACGAAACACAATTGGATTTGCCGAGTCCAAACAATAATTTAATTAAAAGAACAAATGCATTGTGACCGGTGTGCGTCGCGGCGAAAGAAAATTAAAAGTGAATGACAACTGTCAACTGGACGATGGGCGCGTTTATTGAATTCCACAACCACGGTAGCTCAGCGATGGGGTGGTTCAGCGACGTGTGGGTTTCTTATTAATCGAATAAACTATTCGATTAATAAAAAGAAGGATACAAAAAATTCATGCTAGATAAAAAAAGGTAATGTGAAGTACAGGGTGTACTTTCACAAAATGGGCGCCAGTGATTTTTTTTTCGAAAGAAAGGAAATCACAAACCTTTTAAAGCGAACAACAAACACGAATTTTAAAATGAATTTAAAGAGCAAATTTACTTTTTCAAAGAGTTTTTAATGAATTTAAAATTGCTTGGGAAACCTTTACGTGTAGGATTAAAACCAAAGATCTTTTCAGTTAAAATAAATATACACGAATTATTTAATAGGCTTACGGAGAACCGTTTCGCCACATAAGAACAAGGTAAAATTGGGTCGTTAACACCGAACAAAAGAAATAACGCTTCCCACAAACAAGTGGGTTTCAAATGATTTTAACCGAACAATAAAATTAAAAAAAAAAGAACGAACTATTGGAAGGTTGTACAATGTGCACTTTAACAGCAATTAACCAAAAATCAAAACTATTTTTTTTTTTTCTTTTCGAATTTTCAACAATGCTACTTATCTGTTTTCTTTTCCTCCTTTATCTCTTCGAAATGTTTCCACTTGTCTAATCGCTCCTCGAATCTTTTTTTCTTTCCTCTAAATTTTCCAATTTTTCTATTCTCAGTATTTAAACTCTTTTCCTTGATTCTTCACTTTCTATTCTTTATTTTTTTTTCTCTCTAATTTTCTTTTTACACAACTAGCCGCTGAGTTAGCTCTCAATAGAGTGACTTTCCCAGCTTAAAACCTTTCTTCTCTCGACCATTCCATTCACCCACACATTCATACATTCAGCCATTCGTGTTCGTGATTGTCGGTCCAAGAAAACCTCCGTTGTTGACTCTCAGCGAAACGTTACACTCACGCTCACATACACGGATTCAGCAAGTTGTTGGATGTCTTTCCAAAACTTGCCGAATCTTAATGGTCGAGTTCAGACCCATACCCAAACTATATTTTTCGAGAAAAATCAAAAGAATTAAAAACAAGAAGAAGCTTATTCTGAGCATTTTCTCAGTTACAAAATAACTATACGCGCGTGATTCGAAGCGCGATTTAAACCATTCTACTTTTTTTTGAGAAGAGATAAAGGAAGGCATTTTTTCCAAAATGTGAACCCTACTCTATTAAATAACTTCCGATAGTTGTTCTTTAGACAATTTAATACTTTAAAACTAGAATTAAGAATTTAAAAAGTTAGACACGAAGCGTTAATGACCCATTACCATACATTGATAAGTTAAGTTAAATTTAGGATGATGTTTTGTTTATTAAGATTTAAGTAAGATTTCGCCTGACTCGCTTACTTCTTCAGCTCATCCGCCGGCACATCAACATGAGACCGTCCGTCTGCATGGAAAACAAAGTATCGTATTTTGGAACCAACAGTTCCACTCGATTTCGTTTGAATACCTGTAGTTGTTGCTTTTCCAAAATACTTTAAGAGCAGGTCTCTGGTTGATGGAAACCAGGTATCTACTGAACTCTAAGGGCATTTTGGAGCCACAACAGAAGATGATGGTTAAATGGGTTATGGATAAAGAAATAGGCCAGTGCAACTTGTTGTGGTAAAATTTACCGCAACAATATTATAATATAAACTACAAAACAACAACAGTTTAGTGTGAATACAACATATTTTATTGAAAAATTAAATAAAATGCTATAGCAACGAGGCTATAGTAAGACTGGATATTCAACCCAGTCTTAGGCTCGTTTCACACACATTCGGTTTCATTCGGTTCGGTTTCTATTCGGTTTTTATTCGGCTGTGCCTGATATGTGTGAAACGACAAAACGGTGCACTACGGTTTCTATTAGGTTTTTATTTTTGCCATTTTATCGTTTCACACATATCAGACACAGCCGAATACAAACCGAATAGAGACCGAACCGAATGAAACCGAATACATATTACGTCTTACGACAGCCTCGTTGCTATAGCATTTTATTTTATTTTATTTTTCCTTAGACTCAATCGAATATTTTGTATTCAGAATAATGAGTTGTTGTTGTTTTGTCGGTAATATTAAAATATTTTTTAAGACTGTACAGTCTTGACTTCAGGACAAACAAAACACACCTATTGTATACATATCTAATATGAAGAAAATTCTCACAATGAAGTGATGGGATGCGACCGCGTTGCCTTATAAACATACAACTTCGTCATGAACATTTTTATTTTAATTAATCGCCTGTCACATATTGGCTAGGGGGCATAGGCATAACCGGTGACGGATTAATTACTTCGGTACTTCTATGGTAATTGCAATATGCTTAGCCGATTGGAGTTTGAGAGGATATGATCTTGGTAAGGTTTACCAAATAAGGCCCAACGAAATAAAGCCAAATATCAAAAATGTAGCCTTATTTCGTTTTTAATATGGAAATAACGCTTTACAAAACGAAATAAGGCCAATTTGGCTTTGTTTCGTTTTCATGATTTTTTTTCAAAAAACTGCAAAACAAATCGCTGTTGTTATTTTCATTCGGTTTAGTGCATTAACGCCCACGGAGCTACCCCCCGCGGGTGTAATTTCCCGACCGACTGACAGCATAGGCGATTTCCAGGCAACTGAGCATACCCTAAGCGGAGCAACGGAGTCACGTGAGCGGAACAGAGAACCCAAAAAGGAAGTTAAATTCCTTGAACTCGCGAAGCGGGCCACCCAAAGTACTGTTTAGTTCAAAAACTTTGAAACATACATAGGTGCCTGCCAGATGGGGGATTTATTCCTTTTTTTGGGAACTAACCCCCGCGTGTGCTGGTTCCCAAAAAAATGGACTTTAACCCGATTTGGGAGGCACCTATGTTATGGTGCCGTGATATTTGGCCATGTGTCATATGGCCGTATTTTGAAATATGGCCATGTAACACATTGTGAAAGCGTCAAATGTACATATTCCAACATTTGGCTATTTGCCGTTTTTACAAACTGTCATACGGCAATTATGGCCATATATGTCACTTTCAAATTATTCTTTTGCCAGAAGTAAGCACATCATTTAAAATATTATTTTAAAGTTCAACAATAATATTGTTTAAGAATTCCAAACATCAGACAACTCACCCTAATCTATAATATGAAGAAATAATGAGTATAACAACAGAACATCATATTTTGCATTTATTAATTTTCTATTGATATATTGTACATACTTACATTATGTATACCTATGTACTTGCACTTGCAACTAACCAAACCAGTTCTGCTTTCACAAAACTTTCGCTTTCTTTGAAATAATTCGAACTAAGCTTAAATGAATCATTTTCAATCATTCCCAATTCAATCGCCAACGACAACGGTTGGTTCTTGGTACATAATTCAAATCACACAGTCAAATCACATATACATGCATATAATCATACATACAAAATCACATTACACTTAGTTTAATTAAAAATGATTGTATGACGTTGTTAAAAAAAGGTGTTTTATTTATTTAAACAACAACACACATATAAGAGGCACACAATTACATTAAATTTGGACAGTGGTAAAACTATATAAAAATCACTAACAAATTAAAATAAAATAAAATTTTGTACACATTACACAAATTAAAAATTATATAATCTAAATCAACATACCTACATACATTAATCAAAGCTAAAACAAATATTTATGTTCTACTTTTTCCTCAATTAAAACTGTCATAGAAGATCTTATAGAGTAAGAGCCCAAGGTCTGACCTATTTTATTTTATCAAAGCCAAATATTGTTTCTATGAACATAGAATCTAAGAATCTTAAATCCGGTAACAAAAGGTGTCAAAGTTGCATGTACAAATGTTGAAACATTGCGTTGTTTTATCAAAGCTTGATTTTTGAGGGGAATGTTGTCATTGACACTTTGCAAGATGTCTACCAGTGGAGCCTGCCTAACGTCGTCAGCCAGACACCTAAAAGCTGTATAACTTATCATGTCATTCAGCTGTTAAACACAGAACGACTCTATCTCTTATGCATTTACATAGGTTCTATGCTGCATTGGGTTTCGGTATAATATTACTCTAAAAAAGTGCTGCTGGAAGCACCGCTGTGGCTATAGCCTAGTAAAAATGCACCTCGATCCTTCCTTGGACGCAATTGGCAATTCAAAAGCAAAGTAGCAACAGCAGAGTTTTCCTACGCTATCCTCATTATTGCTGGTTTGGTTCCCATAATTCGAATTTGAAGCGGTCATTTAATGGACTTAGTTTTATAAGTACCTTATGTGTGGTGCGCATGATATCTTCTTTTAGACAATCAACATGACATCAATTGACATACAAAAGCAATGACTTTTAAAATCTATTTTTTCCACAAGAAAAAAAATTATTTAACATCGAGAATTTGAGTTTGTGTTAGGTAAGTATGTTTAAGAAGCAACCAACCCCAATAAAATATGTACACAAGAAATGTTATTGAGCATAAATCATTTAAGTGCTTTCACAACCTTTTTTTTGTTTGATTTTTGTTTTCTTCTGGTCGTTGGTCGTGGTGCATTTAAAAGATGAAAGATACGTTACAGGACCAGATAAAAATTAAAAATTCATCTGTAATCAAAAAAAAACGAAAATAAGTATACAACGCCATATCTTCCCAACCACCAACCTTCTTTTCTTTGATTCTTTTTTATCATCCTATTTTTCGTGTACCTACTTTGTCTTGTAATGTAAATCATCCTGAATGTTGGGAGAAAACATAATTATGTATACAACTTAGCCACCCTCTTTTGGTAAGTTTTTCATGGAGGATTAGCGCTTTAGACTCTATACTCATCAGCAATCACCTCATTCCCTTGAAGATTTCAATTGATTTTTTTTTTTTTTTTTTTTTGGAAAATGTTTAAATTTATTACAACATAGAATTTTACACGCGGCATTAATAAAAAAAAATACCCTCTGCTGGCATGACCCTCCTTTGTTTTTTCGTATTGATTCCATATTTTTCATAAAAAAACACGACATTTTAGAACCATTCCGGTGTAGTGGTAATTACTGTAGAGCTACAGAAAAAATGAAAAATAACAAAAAAAAAAAGTAAACTCTTACCCTGCTTCAACGAGGACTTAGGGAAATGGTCCTCCGGCCAACGAGCATTAAGATTTTCCGTCATGACGCGTTTTTCTTCATCCGTATCTGTTGGGCTCATCATCAAAGTAAAAGGAAATGGAATCTTTCCGTATGCCAACAGGATATAACTATACAATCTACAAAGGTGGTGGATAGGTTATTAAAATGCTTTCGCTGTAACATACTTATTAGAATTTTTTGACATTTAAATCATTTAAGAGGTACATAGAAACATACGACTACAGTAAGCCAATCAACAAATAATTTTTAACAATTGAATTAAATCTATCATTGTATTTTTGTCCATGTTTTAAATTTATACGTTAAAATCCCCTAAAGATGCTGGGAAAAACCCAGCAAAAACGTAGGGCAAGGCAAAGATGTATTAATTTGTTTCATTTACTACTTCCAATGTTAATGATCATAAAACCAAAAAAGAAACATCTAACTTAAAATGTCTAATACCAACATGATCAAATTACACTATACATACAATTATTTGTTATCAGCCGTTTTTTGTTTAAAAATTAATTGTGCTTAGATTTCATACCTATGTGTTTTCAAAAGGTATACATACCTGTTATCAAATAAAATAAAATGGTATAGACGACTGACGAACTTTGACATTTCATTAACTTATGAAGTGGTTACCTTCGCCGGATCACCAAAAGCTCCGAACTTTAAGGTCTCATTAAGCAGAAATAAGTTAAATTGACTGATGTTTAATTCACATGCATTTCTATTCTCTGGTTCATGGAATGCGACCTTTTGTAATTGCGAATTAGTTTTTGACAGTTCGCAAGGGCGAGTGTGATAATGTTGTTGATCGCGTACAGAATATTAAAGTGTTATATTTGAAATGCGTAATTTAAAAAAAATTGTTTTCCAATTAAATATTTAGACGGGATCATTTATTTTTATTTTGTCGAAAAGTGGAAAAATAAATAAGTTGATATTTGCTCCATGGATTCCTTAAAGCGATTTGTTCGCATTCGCTGGTAGAAGATCATGTGCAAGAAAACGCGCTGTAAGAAGTTAATATACTTGATCCTAAGCTTTTGTTTTTGTAAAGTAGGTGCCAACACACAGTCTTACTTTTCTATTGGCGAAGATAAGGGGCAAGGGTAACAATCCCCCCTGTGTAGAACTGTGCCATGGGATACCCACAAAAGGAATGGAAACAAAACCATAAGTTTTCTGAAATGTACAATATATAAAAATATAAATATATAACTATAGTGAGCAGACAGAACAATTGTCTAGATTTCAGATTCACTATTTTACAATAGATATTAATATTACATTTTTGGGAATGGGTGGTTATTCTATGTATTCCAAAATTCTGTCTGAACAACATTTTGTAAATGGATAAAATATTGTGTACGACTATAATTCTGTATTCCATTGTTCTGTTATTCTATTATTATGTATAGCAAAATTGTGTAAATCCTTAATTCTGTACCTATTTCTATAATCAGTAAATCCATAATTTTGCTTCTTCAACGGGTTTTTCTGTTTGTTTTTTATTCAATAAACAAAAATTATCAAAATCCGTTAATTATTAAGAAAAACTTAAAATCAAGAGAATAAAGTACCTTCTCCTACTACCTATAATCGCAACAAAAATGAAATAGATTTCAAATAACTGTACCTGTGCAATAAAGATGATGATTCTTAGATGACCTTCTTAAATATTTTGTAACAAAATGATATTCTTTTTATGACGTTAATTTTTTTAAGTATGGTTTTTCGACTTTTCGGAATAAAATCCCAAATCTGAACTCTAGATTCTTGCAGTGCTGTCGGAGTAGCTACTATAGTAGCATTTAGCTCCTTTACTGTGGAAAGGACTACTGTGCTACCCATCGTCGCATGGATAAACCATTGTCATATGTGCAAAATGTTGGTAGCTATTGAGATTTTTATGTAGTTTTGTTATTTGAATTTTTCTCTACCAACCTGTGAAATCGGTTTTTCGATATTTGTCTTAATTTCCGAGATAACCACCTTGCATTTTGTGGTATGTGTATAGGTTCTAATCGTTTCAGTGGTTAATTGCCGTATGTGCCCCAAAATACTGCACATACGACAAAATAAACACAGAACAATTTTTTCATACAAAATCTGTCATTTTTTGTTCGGTAAAGAATTGTCGTACAGTGGCGATTCCTCTCAGTTAGCAGGTTTATCGCCGCTAAACCAAGAACTTAGATGAATAAATTATATGATGTAGGTATCTACTTTTTATTTTCTAAACGTAACAAATGGCAATGCTGAAATAATGATAATGATTAATTGCAATAATCAATACCATAAATACAAAAAACTGCCCACCTACTAACCTATTTTCAAATCATATTTTCCTTCACACAAAACAAAACTCCCATCTTCCTATCTGCCTCAGCGTTACAATATGCGATACCAAAACCAAATTCTCTAAATAGAGCATTGATATGCAGGGCTGGCCCCAGCCAAATTTGCGCCCTGTGCAAGATTTGTAGAAAGCGCCCCTTTTTTATATTTTCACACATACACTGTTACACATGCATAAGCCTTTTCCACATAACCCTGGAGGTTTTTTCTATTGAGGTATCCCCGGTAGACCTAATCCTCAGTAAAAAACAATAATTTTTTTTTTGTATAAAAGTTAATTTTGTTTGTAAAAGAGATAATTTTTTTTTGTAAAACAGTTATATTTTTTTTTGTTAAAAAGTTAATTTTTTTGAAAAAACGTTTTATTTTGTTTAAAGCTTTATTCTATTTTGTAAAAAAGCTAATTTTTTTTTTGTGAAAAAGTAATTTTGATTTTGTAAAAAAGTTAAAAAAGTTTTTTTTTTGTAAGATCGCATTGCAGCGTTATACAGTCAATATTTATATATTATTATATATTATTTATTTATTTTAGTACTTACATTTTCCCCAACTCTGTTCTTTATTTTCGGCCTTAACAAGCCTTCGTCTTTTTCTAAATTCTGTCCCGTATAATAAACACTCACAAAATACGTCACTTCTATTAAAAACTGATAGCTATTTATTTAATCTTAACCAACAAAGCGAAAAATCAATTAAAACAATCTGCACCAGACCAGATACAACGCGACTCTTATTCTTTTTTTCCACAGTGTAAGCAGGGACTTAATCCTTACACAGTTACAGTGTGCAATAAGAAAACCTGCACGCTCTGACCCATATGATTCCGTTTAAATAAGTTTTTTTTTTTTTAATATTTTCCCATGTTAGTTTCGATACTCAGTGTGCAAAAAAAAACTTGCACATCCATTGACTAATGTAGTAGTAGGTAGCACAGCAACCTACCTGTTCTCTTTTTCGGAGACCTTTGTTTGTTGTTTTTTTCGTAGATGAGAAGTCACATACAGAGGTACGGTGCATAATACAAAACCTGCACGTTTTAGCCCACATTATTCAGTATGAATAAGTATTTTTCATTGTCATATTTTCTATGTTAATTTGGGGACTCAGTGTGCATGAAATAAATCTTGCACATATGAGGTGGCATGTAACTTTTTTGTGCTGAGATTTTTTGTACGAACAGGGTGAAATATTTGGAAATTAGGTAGGTAGGATTGAACTTGCATGGGTCTAGGGGATTTCTAATTCTACGATATCTTGACTCTTGAGTTAAATTTTCCTTGAATGCAACAATGGAAGTGATGTTAGTAAGTGTGCAAGAAATAATTTAGCACGGTTGTGATGGATGTTATTTTGGAATTATTTGAGAATGTTTGTGGTTAAAATGCAAATGGCAGTACATATTTGTTTGCGCAAGATCAGATTACATTTTCTTGCGCCCCCAGAATGTTGCGCCTTGTGCATTTGCACATCTTGCACATATGGTTGGTCCGGCCCTGTTGATATGATATAATACAAAAAAAAAGATACCTACCTAACCTACCCACATTGTTCTCTTAAATTTATATTTTCCTTCAGACACAAAAACACAAAACTCTCATACAACAAGTCTCCCTTGAAACATTTTAGCTTGCAACATCTGCGCTGCACAATTTCATACAATTTTTAATAATATCTATACGCATAACAAATACAAACACAAATACAATACATTCTAGAATACAAGAGCGTTTTACCACACAATGGGTGATATGCATAAAACGGCAGTATTCACTAGAAGTAAAACTTTAAAGTAAATAGTTAAAATTCAATTAAATAGTACAAGTGACCTCAACTCCAGAAATAATTGTGTTTCGCCCAAAGTATAACAGTGGGCTCTTCAGTCAGTCTGTTATACCCTACTAAGACACAAATTTTGGTCGATGTTTACCGACTCTTATAAAAATCACTGTTATACCATGGGCGAAACACAATTATTTCTGGAGTTAAGGTCACTTGTACTGTTCAATTGAATTTTATTCATTCACTCCACTTAAAACAGAAGTAATTTCAATATTTTAATATTTAAATTTCTTCATCTTATTATTGTAAATACTTTAACTTCTAGTAAAAGTTTATTTAAGATTTTGTATTGCCGGAATAAGGTTAATGTTATTGTATTAATGTTGTTTAGTAGTACAGTCAACGAAGGAATTTTGCTTGCAAAAAATAGTGCTCTGAATTATTTTTGTATGTGGTAGGGGTTACCCCCATGTATAACATACCCAAAGTCCCCAGCCCAGGGCCGCGAGCTAAACTCAGGAGGGGGGATTGAAGGTACCCCTTTTTAGATTTTCGTGAATATTTCCACAACCTAGCATGTTAGCGGAAAAGTCTATGCTACTTAATTAGAGACAATTAAACTATCTAAAAAAATATATATTCACATTTTTTCTAGGGTCAAACAAATCTGAAAAACCTGTTCTTGTCGGAATTTAATATTCTTTCACTTTGTCGTATTGACTTTGCCTCCATTATGCTTAGTTTCCGAAATATGGAAGAAAAACTACAAAAGGGGACCTTTACCCCCTCTCCTGTCTAAGGCTTGCGGCCCTGGGCTGGGGACTTTGATTATGTTATACCTAAGGGTCCCCTCTACCACTATCACAGTACCTTGTGTGGCTTGTTTCGCAGGTTCAAAGAAATTATTCATTCATTAACTTCAAGTTCAAAGAAACACCACTATCATATACTACAAAGAATTATAATAACAAAATTATAAAAAAAAATCAAAAAAATTGTCGTCGTAACTTTCAATTTTCTCAAAAACTAGGAGACATAGAACCGTTTAGTTTTCAGTTTTCAATTAAGAATTAATAGGGGTTGTGAACAATAGCAGCCAATTCTGCATTTTATTTTACAATTTAAATAAAAAAATCAAAAACGAAATTTTCAATTTTTTTTTTAATTTTGAGTTTGAAAGTCATATTTACAAAAACTATGAACATCAATAACTTGATTTGAAAATAAAATAAAAGAACGGAGTTCTGGCTTTCAAGAAAGGTAAATTTTGTTGTTCTAAGTGCTGCCGTTGTTTTTTAATATTATTTTTAAAAAAATGCCCCTCCTCTCTAAAGTGGGGGAGAAAGCACCCCCCTCCAAGGCAAATAAATTTTGTATTGTGTTCCTTTAAAAAAAACGTTATCATTTTTTGGCGCCATATGAAAACAACACTTGATATTTAAATTTTTCCTAATTTAGTATACATCAACTTTTTCGTATAGGTTCGGATATATAGAAAAAAAAAGGAATTTATAACTCCTTTCTTAGCTTCACGATATGATGAAACAACAGTGAATGAAAGTGTATTAACCTTTTTTTGTTTTTTCCAAGTAAATTGGTCAAAAAACATTCAATATCTAAGACAATAACAGGTTTTTCATACTTGTTGACTTTTCTACCGCCCGCATCTCCTTTATTTTTGACCCTAGAAAAAATGTGAATATATAATTTTATAGATAATTTAATTGTCTCTAATCAAGTAGCATAGACTTTTCCGCTAACATAATAGGTCGTGGAAATATTCACGAAAATCTAAAAAGGGGTACATTTAACCGCCCCTCCTGAGTTTAGCTCGCGGCCCTGGGCTGGGGACTTTGGGTATGTTATACCTGGGGGTAACCCCAACCATATAAAAAATAATCCAGAGAGCACTCTTTTTTGCATTTATTTTATAATTTTGAGTCTTCGTTGACTGGGCTATAGCCTCCAAAACATTCCGATTAAAACTCATAAGTTTATTTTTGCTGAGATCTATATACAGGGTGTCCAGTAAATAATGGATAACCTCTGAATGCCTCATAGTAGACTTTATGACCGTCTTAAAAACTAATAAAACAAATGTCTATCCCAACCACAAGAAAAGATATGTGCATTTTTTTTGCGTTACTTTACGGTTCTGAATACCACGACTACAAGTAAATGAATTCTGCCGCTTTTTTTTCGTAGCATTATTAAACATTGTTTGAGCCAAAACATAAGAAGAAAAAATTATAATAACTGTTGGAATTCTTAGAGAAAAATATTATTGAACTTTGATTTTCGATGCAAAATGGGAAAGAAAATTATTTTTGAAAAAGTTAAATTATCTCTGGTATGAAAAATGCATGAATACCTAAGTGGCCAACTATTTTAAAAATATGCGCGTTAAATGCGAATTTCAAAGTGGTATATACTTTATTATTGCATCTTGAACCAATAGGAAGTTAGAATTTAGCAAAAACAAATGAAGAATTAGCAAATTAAACGTGATGGTAGATTTTTGATTGATTGCCTGTTTTTATGATATTATCTTAGTGATAAGTCCAAGCTTTTAACTTCTAGGGCCGATTGCAACATTACCAAAAATGTCAACAAAGTGCAAAAAACGGCTGCATTTCAAGCTTGTTTTGAATTATACCTGGTCTATTGGGCCCTAACAAAACCATAAAATATTTTTGCAGTTGCTTTTAGTTTATTTGTTATTTTCTTCAAACAAATAGTCTTTTGAGTTTTGAGCCAACTTTCAATCACTTGATCACTTAGTTAGAAAACAAAAACAAAAATAGATATTTTTTTTTTAATTTAAAGCAAATGCTCAAACTCTTTTCCACCCATTCTAATACAGGTTCTGCACCTCCGAATAAATGAAAATCTTATAATAATCTTGTTAATTTTTGCTCAGAATCTTGTAATGCAGCTGCCTCCCCAAGATTTCTCATCTCTTCTAAGGACTTGATGGGCTTGCTGTAGGTACAGAACTTTCTTAATGCAGCTCCAATAAAAAAAATTAAGTTGATTTAGGTCTGGTGAACGGGGTGGCTTGCACAAGATCGCATACCTCCTCTGAGAAGCTGATCGACTTGCTGTATTCGATTTATTCAATGCACATCTTATAAGAAAATTAATTTGTTAATAACCACTACCAAAATATTTGATGGTTTTTTAAAAGACCAATTGAAGGGGTATAATTCAAAACAAGCTCGAAAATGTAGCCGTTTTTTTGCACTTTGTTAACATTTTTGGTAATATTGCATTCGGCCCTAGAGGTTAAAAGCTTGGATTTATCATTAGGACAACATTATAAAGACAGGCAATCAATCAAAAATCTACCATGTTGGACGCATAGTATTATTTTGACATTTACTGTGCTAATTTCGAAAACTTTTGTTTTTGCTAAATTGGCTCTAGTATTGCAGATTTTTACAAATAACTTGCTATTGGTTCGAGATACAATAATAAACTATACCATTTTGAAATCCGCATTCGACACGCATATTTTAAAAATAGTTGGCCACTTAGGTATTCATGCATTTTTTATTACCAGAGATGATTTAACTTTTTCAAAAATTATTTTCTTTCAAATTTTGCATCGAAAATAAAAGTTCAATAATTTTTTTCTCTAAGAATTCCAACCGTTATTATAATTCTTGTTTCTTATGTTTTGTACAAACAATGTTAAATATTGCTGCGAAAAAAAACGGTAGAATTTATTCGCTTGTAGTCGAGTTATTCAAAAACGTAAAGTAACGGAAAAAATAGTGCACTGAACAAAAAAATGCTAATATCTTTTCTTGTGGTTGGGATAGAGTTTTTTTTTATTAGTTTTCAGGAAGGTCATGAAGTCTACTATGAGGCATTCTAAGGTTATCCATTATTTACTGGACACCCTGTATACGAGTTTTAATCGGAATATTTTGGAGGCTAAACAACATTAATACAATAACATTAACCTTATTCCGGTAATACAAAATCTTAAATAAATTGCAAGTCATACTCTAATCATTATGACTACTTTGCTTATTAATTATAATGAAACATCCAAAGATGCACCTTTTAACCTTCAAGGAATGCTCCAGAAACTGGCAAAACTAAAGTCTCGTCGTGTGTTTTTACAAAAATGTCGTCGTTGGAGAATCTTTCCCAATTTCATCACCCACAATACATCTCGGCTTATGAGCGAATCTCAATGTACACACAACGCCATTTCTGAGTTACATCGAAAAATGTTGAATGCCCAGTTGTTTTATCATCCAGAGGCTTACTAGTGGATTAAACCAACATTATACAAACATTAGTTCAATAACACCAAATATTTTTGATCAAACTCAATATAAAATGGCTCTCAATGACAACAACAAGAGATTGCATACAAAATTTAACTTATTAAAAAGCAAACAACACCAGCTTAGTGACATTTATTATGACGATTCTTTGTAAAAAATTTCTCCTGGATTGATTTGCCTCATGAGATGCTAGTTCTACTTGGACTTGGTCCAAAATTCGCATTGCCGATTTCCACTATTCCAACGCTCGATTTAATTGCAGATATTGAACTCATTATTTCGAGATTTGCAGCTGAACACATAAAAAAAGGAATGAGAGCACATTTAACCTTTTTGATAACACAAAACATCAAAAAGAATGTTGCTCAAAATCGTACAGAAAAATTTTTGATTTCAGCGGCAAAAACAACGGCCAAATTCTTGAAAGATAATGATGACATTTTTATCTCCAACAGCGACAAGGGAAACGTCACATCAATGCAAAACGGGCAGATTTTAATCAGAAGATGGACGAGCTACTGAATAACACTACGAATTTTGAAGTATTAACCTTCGATCCTACCGAAGTCACTTCAGAATCGGTCAATTAGTACACTTTGTATACAACAAAAATAGAAATTTTATAACACAACAACAATCATCTTTATTGCGCACATACACCGCATTTCCACCACGCATTTTTGGACAGTTTAAATTTCACAAGGAAGGCTTGCCTCTCCGACCGATAGTTTCAACAATAAACTCAGCCTGCTATAAACTTGCAAGATATTTGGCAACATTGTTAAAAAAATCGTTCCAATCAAAGTATTCCATCAAAAATTCAAAACAATTCGTAAAGTTCATCACCAGAGCACACATTTTACCTGGACATAAATAATTGTAATTTGATGTGTCCAATTGTTTTAACAATATTTCCACTAATTTAGCTTGGGACATCGTTAACAACAATTTTGACCACCAAATAAAACCAAATACATCAATACCAAAGAATGAGTTCATGAATTTGCTTTAATTTTGCCTTGTAGACTGCAACTATTTTTGCTACAAGGGGAAATTCATACGCATGAAAAATGGTCTTTTCATGGGATCATCACTAGCTCCAGTACTTGTCGAATGGGGGCTTGAAGAGGTTATTGACAACGATTTCATCAACATTGACTTTGTTCCTCAATTTTGGAAGGCTTATGTAGACGATCACATCACAGCGATTCCTTCTGAGAAAATTGATGTTTTAAAAAAAGCACTTGAAACGTATAACAGCAACATCAGATTTACTTTCGAAACTGAAGATGAAAATATAAATGAGCACATCCGAAACATATGAAAGAAAATACGGCAACAAAATTTATTCGGAGAGTTTTCTCATTCAGTAACAAGTCATTGGAAGGACAACATTTAACGCGTAACAAAAATTTGGAGAAAAACAATTTTCCGATTGAAGTCATCAATAAACTCATCTCATCGGTACAAAATACCAACTCCCGTAGAAGTTCGGAGACCAGAAGATTTGACAGAAGTAGCTACCTTTACTTATCAACAGATGAAACCGCCACCCAACCAGCTGTTGAATCAGCTAAAACTTATTCAGCCATCTCTTATGTTCCAGGTCTTACGGAATCTTTGGCCAAATCTTGTGAATACTACATTCCGGACATTAAAATAGCCATGAAACCAGTGAAAAAAGTTTCGAATTTCTTTGCCAATATGAAACATAAACTGCCTCTGACACAGAACTCAGGTGTTGTTTATAGCGTCCCATGTAAAGATTGTCCCAAAAAATACATCGGTGAAACTATTCAAAAATTGTGCAAAAGACTTGAACAACACTCAAATGAATGTGATAAGGTTGACTCGGGCACCGCTAATTTGAAAAGTATTGCAGCACTGGCTAACCATAAACACCATACTGGCCACGCAATAAATTCAAGTTACAAGTTCACGAGGTAAACCAAATAGTTATATTTGAAGAAGATGTATGTAATTTTTAACGGACAAAGTAGATTACACAAACACATACGTCAATCTCATCTCATATGCTAATGGAAAAAATTCACAACGAGCCTCACATCGTGTAAACACAAAAAAAAAAAAAGATCGGAACGAGACACACACCGTGTAAGCACTGCACAGCATAATCAGTGCTGACTTCTACCTTGTGTTATTGTCTTTAACGTTTTGAAGCATTCATTGACAGATGCGAAAGTCATTGTCAAAAATAATTTAAAATTTGTGATAACTATATACTAGGTATACACTGTATACAATTTTATCTTTTTAATATTTATTGTTAAATTTTATATTACTTATAAATTTTTTCTTGCTTTTTATTGTTAGATCCTGATGATGGCACTTAGTGCCGAAATATATAGATCTCAGCAAAAATAAACTTATGAGTTTTAATCGGAATGTTTTGGAGGCTAAATAACATTAATACAATTCTAGTAAAAAGTAAAATTTACAGTATTCACTTCATTTCGTATGCATAAAACAAAGTTTCTACTTGATGACATATTCTTTCAGTATATACTGAATTCATCCAAGTAAATACTAGAATTCATCCGAAAAAGAGAGTAAATACTTTTTTTTTAGGTTTCCTCACAAATAAAGCGTTGGTTTGGTAGTTTTACCGCTTAATCCGATTGTAATTTACTGTTTCTTTAATTCTCGTTTTGTAAACATCTGTTTCTGGTATTTTGTCAATCATTAATTAAAAGCCAACTAGAAGCAATCATGACTAACAAAGGTTTGACAATAACCCAACTGAACCTAGCTTTTGTGCGTATTTTAAAAGTATATAGTATTCTTATGAATAAGTCACAACAACCTACCATCAAAAAAGCTAAGGCAGAAGCTACAAAACTGGTGATTGCCGAATACAAATTTGAAACTGGGGTTGAACTTGCCGAAGAACAATTGAAGAAGAAGCTGAACAATTTCAAAGAATGGGAAAGAATGGAAGTTATTTTTACAGAACTTTTAAGTGCTGACGAAAATCCATCAATTTCTTGCTTTCCTGGTAAATATTATATAATATAAAATATACACTTATACAGCATTATACTATAATATATCTACGTATGTAATATATTTATATGGAATATACATACAATCAACGTTTCCATTGTACAAAGGTGGTTTATCTGAGGGAGCAGATAATACCAATCAAGAATCTGAAAGGGAAGTTTCATCCATGAGAGCCGCAGATCAACAAGAGGAGCCATCAACATTTGCCCAAGCATTAAAACCAAAACGGAGAAAATTGAATTTTGAAGAGACTGATGAAACAAAAAATCTCACAAATGGAGAGCTCCAACGCTTGGTACTGCTCGAGCAGTTGAAGCTTGTTAGAATGCAGCAAGAAATGTTTCAAAAAAGGAACAGTGAAAATATAGAAGCAAACTCAGTTCCCGTTGATATTTCCGCTACGTCGGCTATAATAAGTGATAGTGGATTAACATATTTAAATTTATAAAGCCCAATTTATAAACTGAATTATGTGCATTTTTTGTTAGTTTTATTGAAACCCGTTTAAATTTCGTTAAGTTTTTATTTTTTACAGAATACATAATTTATTTTTTTATTGTTTTTGTTTTATTAATATAAACATACATATTTACCCTTATTCATATAGAAAAAATAGTTATTTTAGCTCCCGTGCTTAGGAAAACTACACCATGGAATCAGAATGTTCCGGACTCAAATGGAGCAGTAAGCAATTGCTTTTAGTTCGAGCCCAGAAAATTCGTATTCCCTGGTGTAGTTTTTCTAAACGCGGGAGGTAAAATGACTATTTTTTCTTTATGAACACGGGTGAATTATGTTAACTTATAATGAATATGCAATAAATTTCTATCAGTTAAAGTTCGATATAACTTCTGCTAATTCCATCCTGTTCATCTGTCCCGATCTGCAGATTTGAAGTACACTGTCCATTAGTTCTCCATCATCATCAATAGTATTCCCATATTCTCTGCTTTCTTGCATTTCGAAATTGTTGATATCTTTCAGGTGTTTTCCAATATTATGCAAAACTATACAAGCGACAATAATGTTTGGAATATTCTCAATGTGAAGCCGTATGCAATTTTGTCAAATCGGAAATCTCTTTTTCAGTTGACCAAAACATCTTTCAATTATAACCCTTTCTTTTGAATGCAAATTGTTGTATGCTCCTTCGTGGTTAGTTGTTGGGATTTTAAAAGGTGTCATTAACCAAGGTGCTATTCCATATCCCTCGTCTCCAAGTAAAACAATGTTGTTTGAATTTCGCATTGTGGGCTCCAAAACACTGTTCCTCCAAATTCTGGAATCGTGAACTGAACCTAGCCATCTGCAATCAACACTTGTAAGACATTCCATTGCATCACATGTTACCTGGATATTGATGGATGCATATCCTTTTCGGTTAATGTATTCTTCGGAATGGACTCGCGGTTTCAATACTTCAACATGAGTGCAGTCCAAGGCTCCTATGCATGATGGGGAGCAATATTTTGTAAGCCAATTATGTTTTGCTCTCAGCTGCTCTTCATAATTTGATGGAAATTTTATCCAATAAGAAGCTTTGTCTTTAATTAATTTCGCAACGAAATTAACTGTTCTTGAAACAGTACTTTGATGTACGCCTATATCCTCACCAACTCCAACTTGAAATCCAGGATCTCCAACGTAGCGTAAAAATATTTTCATCTTTTCTTGATGAGTAGTTGCCCCTCCTCTTGTTTCAGTTTGAATTCCTTAAAAATATATAATTATGTATATGAACACTATGAACTACGAACTAAATTAGAAACTTAGCAACTATTTTAACATTTTTGGAACTTTGCCACTTACTTAAAATTTTTCATGGCATGTTAATTAATATATACAAATAGTACCAATATGAGCCGTTTAGTTATTGTGTTAAGTTTCGAACCTGTTAGAACTTTGTTTATAATATTTTTAATGGTCAAATTATAACTATGGCTTACCAATGAAATATTCACCTAACCAATCTACATTTTCTCTTTCAAAACGATATAATTGTTTAAAATTAGACTCAGAAACTGATCTTCGATCTTTATACACTTTTTGAGAATTAACACACAAATATTCTGCCATTTCGGTAACTGCAACCAGTAGCGTACGTATCGTATCTCAATTTTTGTGAAATTTTTTTAAGGTATAGCAAAGTAGCAAACAAAATAAAAGCCTTTCGTATTATCAACACTAGAAGTTAAATTTCAATAGAAAAAAAAGGTTCAGACACACAAAATACTCCCTAGTTATGAAATTAATTTTACCTTTGTAAACAAATATTTTTTGCAAAAATCCACTTTGACAAAAATTCACTTTATGGACTCGATTTAAACAACATCAACGGTAATAGGGGTAGGTTATGTATCCGTGTTTTTTGAGAGAGTGAATACCAACTCAGCAAAATGTTTACACGCAAAACAATAACAAAAATAATTATAGAGAATTTTGTTTGTGTTTTCCGTGTAAAAATTTTATTGAGTTGCTAGTCACTCTCCCAAAAAACACGGCTTATAACATTGATAAGGTCTGTTCCTTTACTTTCTGTGATTTTCTGTGATTTTTAATCCAAAGTCCTGTCAAGTTCATATAAAAGAAATGAAATTGACAGAACTTGGGAACAAAATGCACAGAAGATCACAGAAATTCAGAGTAAAGGAACAGTTGCTATACAATGAAAAAAAAAATGGTAACATTTTTCAAGGAAATTCTCATAATAAAAATTATTATTGGGGCGTTTTCATATTGGTTTCGCTAAACTCATGTTTTGCTTCAGTACAGTATAAATAAGATAAATTATAACAATTTATTCCAATTCGATTTCTGTACTTATCAAAATAGAAGTTTTTTAAATTATTGAACGTCAAAAATAGTGCATTGAAAAAACCTTTTTGAGAAGATCATCTACCTCTGATACAAGTTAGAGGCAGTTTTTTAAAATGTCATCAATTGACTCTACAGCTTTCTTAATGCCTTATGTCGTAGCATTAGAAATAACATTCGGCAAAAAAAGTATGCAGTTTACGAATATTTAAAAATATTTTTTGAATATTTGATACGTTCACTGAGCGCGAAGATACTGGTTAAAGAAAGCATAACGAAAGCATTTCACCACACTAAAAAGCAATACAAAAGAGAAGGTAGTAAGAGAATGTATTATGTTAGTATGTGCACTGCATTCGTTATTTCATTCCGGCTTTTTTTTAATGGGAAAAGAAGGAAAAGTTTAAATGTGTGAAATCAGTTTGCTAATTTTGACTGATTGCAAAGGAATTTTGTTTGGGTTTCTATAAATAATACTGAGATACGTTTGAAATGTCAAACAAAATCTAGATTACTTGTGGTATGAACTAATGATTTCAATAAAACATCCATGTCTATAGTTTTTTTTAAATTAAAA
The DNA here is from genome assembly GCA_949320155.1 of Melangyna quadrimaculata. NCBI lineage: Eukaryota > Metazoa > Arthropoda > Insecta > Diptera > Syrphidae > Melangyna > Melangyna quadrimaculata. Next base: position 117,737,674 of record OX439483.1, read on the forward strand.
CTGAAAATATACTGCTAAGGTTCAAAATTAACAAAAATTTAAACTAAAAAATGCATACGGAATAAAGTATTTACTAAAAAAGTTCATCCGAAAAAAGTAAAAACTGTGATCGAAAGTAAATACTTAGTTTTCAGCATTTACTATTTTTTTATACTTAGAAAATCTCCAGTAAAAGTATTTACTTTGTTTTATGCATACCAGCCAATATCCTAAAGCAAAGCCCAGCTAAATAAATAAAAGCGTAAGCATTAGTATGATGCGATAAAGCACGATACACGATGCACGATAGGTATGCAAGCAGTTCCGAGGTACCTACTTACATTTTGGGTGCGTTTTTTTGTCATTTTCTTTTTTTACTTTCGTATATAGGTTAGGTTGAAGTGGCTGCCAGCAAGGGACTGACACACTTAGACCATAAGTTGGTCCGTTGTGATACCACATGAATCTAGAGAGATTTTCTCCCCGCTCGTTAAAACCAGTTGGAGCTTCTAATGAAGCGTGCGAGACTACTTATGTCTATGTTTGTCAGATCACTAGGATCATTGAAGAAGAAGTCTCCGAGATGGAGCCTACGTCTTTGAGATAGGGCAGGGCATGTGCAGAGAAGATGAGAAACAGATTCTTCATCCATACAGCTCCTACAAAAATCGTTTGCGAAAACTCCAAGCCGCTTTGCGTGCTTGCCTTTAAGACAGTGCCCGGTTATGACACCAATTATGGATCTGATATGCAATCTGTTCAAAGATATCAAACACTTAGAGCGCCTCACATCTAGCGTAGGCCCGATCTGTTTTGTCGCCAGGCAAGTGGTTACCTTAAGGAGGTTTGTTCTCCTTAAAGCATCTTGCTTCAGCAAAAATTTGCATGTAGCTATAGGCATACCGGTGTCTACCTTTTCAGGTAAAATAGGTAGTCTTGTTCTAACTTTGGCGAGTTCATCAGCTTTGCAATTACCCGGAATGTCCCTATGGCCCGGCACCCAACAAAGGAGAATATTGAACTGCTGTGCCATCTCTATAAGAGATGATCGACAGTTTAGGGCTGTTTTAGAGTTTGTAGAGACACAGTCGAGAGGTTTTATGGCAGCTTGGCTGTTTGAGAAGATGCGGATATCAGAAGTCAATATCACGTTTTCCTTAAGCCAAGATAAAACTTCTTTTATCGCCAAAAGTTCCGCCTGAAACACGCTAAAATGGTCTGGAAGACGAAATGCGAGACTTAAATTTAATCTTTCTGAGTACACGCCTCCACCAACCCCATCATCGGTTTTTGAATCGTCCGTATAAAAGTGAATCGATTCGTCTTCCAAAAATGTCACGTCCTCCCATGTGGATCGGGAGGGTATGGCAACTTGATATTTTTTATCGAAACGGAATTGTGGGATGGTGTAGTCAATTATACTTGGAAGTGATCTGTATGAGTTCAGAATAGCTGAGTGGCCTATTTTATTATTGGTCCACTGTGAAGACGCTTTAAGACGGATTGCCGAACTCGCTGCCGTTTGTTTACTAAATATATCGAGGGGTGTCAGATGAAGAAGAGTGTCCAGTGCCGCAGAGGGAGTAGAACGAAGTGCTCCACTTATACACATGCAAGCTGATCCTTGGACTTTACTAAGTTTATCGCGGTTAACCGCTATATCTAGAGCTGTCCACCATACTGCCACCCCATATGTTAGAATTGGTCTAATTACCGAGATGTATAGCCAGTGAGTAATAGGGGGTTGGAATCCCCATTCACTTCCAATGGCTTTCTTACAAGAGAAGAGTGCTACTGTGGCTTCTGGACTCTTTCTTCTATATTAGGTTTCCAACTTAACTTCTTAACTAAAATAAGACCCAGATATTTAGCTTTGTCGGAGAATGTTAGTGGAATTCCTTTAATGGTGGGAGGATCTATGTGTGGAATTTTATATTTCCTGGAGAAGAGGACAAGATCAGTTTTGTGGGGGTTGACACCCAGTCCACACCATTCTGCCCAGTCTATTAGCTTGTTTAAGGCATTTTGTAAGAGATCCTTTAAGACAAAAGGATACTTACCTGATACGGCGATAGCAACAGCGTCCGCATAGGTAATCACTCTGTAGCCCTCCGCTTCCAGGCTTGTAAGCAGTTCGTTTACTACAAGGTTCCAGAGAAAGGGAGATAGAACACCGCCTTGTGGCGTACCTCTACTGACTGATCTTTTTGTAGAGAAATCGCCCAGTTTTGAATTTATAATCCTGCTTGTCAGCATTTAATTGATCAGTTCACCAAGCGAACTGTCTACCTTCAGACATGACAGTGCAGATGCGATTGCAGATGTGTCGACATTGTTAAAAGCGCCTTCTATATCTAGGAAAGCAACCATTGTATATTCTTTATGGTGGAGGGAATATTCGATGGTGCGTACCAAAGTATGTAGTGCCGTTTCCACCGATTTCCCTTTGCAGTACGCGTGTTGAGACTGAGACAAGAGTCTCATATCAATACTGGTACGTAAGTGAATATCAATCAGTCGTTCAAAAGTTTTGAGAAGGAATGATGATAGACTAATAGGTCTGAGATCTTTCGGATTAACATGGGAGCATTTAACTGCTTTGGGTATAAAAACAACTTTTACTTCTCTCCATGAACTAGGAATATGAGCCAAGTTCAAGCAGCTATTAAAGATTATTTCTAAAATAGGCAGCATTATACATGAGCTCATTTGAAGTTCGGCTGGTATAATGCCGTCTGGTCCTGGAGACTTGTAAGGTTTGAAGCTGTTGATAGCCCACAACAATGTTTTCCCTTGTTATCAAACCTTGTGGAAAAGTTAGATTATTGTTAGATCTAATGTGATCAGTACTGTTTAAAGTTTGGGAGCTATCTGGAAAATGAGTATCTAATAAATAGCAGATTGAGTGATTCTTCGCAAGTATTTGTCCAGGAGCCGTCAGCATTTTTCAAACAGCTGGGCATTGCTGGACTGGTTGAGAGGATTTTTCTCAGTCTTGATGCTTCGGAGGTTTCTTCTACTCTGCCACAGAAGGCTCTCCAAGAAGCGCGTTTAGATTTCCTCAATTCTTTTTTATATGATTTTAGGGCCTCTTTATAGGATTCCCAGTCTGAAACTGGTCTTGTGTTTTTTGCTCTATTGAAGAGCTTCCTACAGTTTTTTCTGAGAGGATCAAGCCCTGAGGTCCGCCAATGTGGTTTTCCTTTTCCCCTTATTTGAAAAAGTGGACAGGAGATGGCCATTGACTTATTTAAGGCTAACGTGAGGTCATTGACTTTGGTGTCAAGTTCACTCGTACTAGAGGGAGGACTTAGAAGTTCAGGTTTAATTAAACTATCAAGTGTTTTCCTGTATTTGGACAAATCAGTTTTCCTTAAATTTCGAAATTCTGGTCGGGTAGTGGGAACTTCAACATTCAGACTAAACTGAGTGTATCTGTGATCGGAGAACGAATGTTCTTTGGAAACTTTCCAATTCATAATAGATTGATGAATAGTTTCTGAGACTAGAGTTATGTCTAGTACCTCTTGTCGGTTTTTAGTAACAAATCTGGGTTCGTTCCCAACGTTACTTACTATAAGGTTAGTACTTAAGATATAATCGAAAAGAGATTCACCTCTATCATTGATGTCAGTGCTGCCCCATACTGTATGATGGGCGTTAGCGTCACTTCCAATTATTAGGCGGATTTTCTGCCGTTCTGCTTCAGTGACTATACTTTCCAGTGTATTACCGGGGAGAGGGCCAAGGTGGTCATGGCCGAGATAGGCTGACACTAGCCAGTACATGCCGTTTGTCGTTTTTAGCCTGGCTGCGGTTATATCTCTGTCGCTGAAATGAGGGAGTAAATATACATTAATGCTACTTTTAACGAGTATGCAAGATCTAGGTTAGCAATTATCTGACGCATACAGTCAGTAGTATCCAGGAGTTCCGAGTCCCTTAACCAAGGATTTGACAATCCATGGTTCTTGGATCAGAACGATATCTTCATTCCGCCTGGATAGACGTATATGTTTCTAGGAAAATGCGGTAGGAAGTGCTTATGCGTGTGCTTATTGTTTTGTTATTAGTGTTCTTTGATTGAGTCAACATTGAGATTGAGTTCTTTTAGCACAGTCAATAATTACAAAAAAAGTGCTAAATTCGCAAAGCGCGATGTAGTTCTGTATTTTTGATATGTTGTTGGGGCATGTTAAAGTAGTCTATAGCCAAGTTTGCAACTTCGAAAAATTTGTGCTCACTGCGGGAAAAATGCAACAGTGAAAAAAACGCTGAAATCACCCCATTTTTCCGACATTTTCCTTTATAACTTTAGAAATATGCAACTAAGGAAAAAACCGTCTAACATAAACTTGTTTGTTATAAAATTTTCTGCAAAACAACATCAATTTACAAATTCATTCATGTTATATTTGTGTTGCTATCTAACCATGAATTAAAAAAAAAAATCTGAAAAACTAAGTAATTTTGAAGCCCTCAAAAACTAGGTCAAAAATGGTCCAATTCTGCTAAAAATTTGGAATCAAATAGTCTAGAGTATTACAACACGAAACTCGATCCAAATTGGTCAAATAGTTTTGGCAAGAAACATGATGTTAACTACATAAGTGCAACACGTAGTGTTTGCATCATTGATGTGGTCAAAGTAGGACACTTAAGTTGGCACTGATTTTTGTACACGTACTTAGAACCCTCAAGTATCAGTAAATATAGTTATAATATTTTCATCTTTTCTTAAGCAAATTTGGTACTGAATTTAAAAGTTTCGAAAATGTTCACGAAACTACATAACACGCCAAGTGAACAATTTTCGGAACTTTTAAAGTCAGTACCATAGTTGCTTAAAAAAAGATACAATTATTATAACTATATTTTATGATAGTTAAGGGTACGTGAACAAAAATCAGTGCCAACTTAAGTGTCCTACTTTGACCACAACAAAGTCATCAAAAATTTTGTTTCCGTCGAACGACGAAGCGAATTTATGTATCGATAAATTTTTAAACTTTTATTTTATATTATTTATTAAGGTTTTTTTATTAATTGTCGTTATCAATAAAATTAAAAAATAAAAAAATATATTTTTTTTTATTTTAACCCTCCCCAGACAACGTAGCTAAACCAATACTAAGGACAAGGAATCGCCACTTTTGTCGTATGTGTTGTTTTTACTGCACATACAACAATATTTTACTGAAATTCCGGTAAAGATTTGTCGTATGTCCCATAAGGAAATACACAGTCGAGAGTAAATTCAGTCGCAGTCAAGATGTCGTGCAGGTCGAACGAGTCCCCTGCGCCAAGTTATCAGAAGAGCGTTATGCATTATGATAATGCATACAAAAAGCATAATTGTGATAATAATGATTTTTTAAATTCTTTTATCACGGACAACGAAATATTTGGGGATGTTTCACTTGATCCCGATACATTGGGTACCTCTAGTGCGAGTGACAACGACTTTTCCATTTGTAACGAGGCAAAAGGATGAGGATATATCAATAGGATCTGGGAACCGGAAATGCAAATGAAGCAGGAAAAAGAAATGGGAAAGGATATGAAGGGGGAATCCTCGAAAATCGAGATTGTATATAGGATAGGAAAAGGAACGAATGTTTTGGGAAAGAGACAGAGGCATGCTGGCGTCGCACGGCTTAGCTCGCCGGATACAGGGGGATCTTTTCAACCCATAAAACTTCACCACACTACAAAATTAAAATCATGCCTACACGATCAACTCACTTATCTTAATCTCCCTCAAGCTTTCCACTTATAGAACTTTTTGACGTGGCTAACAATAAAAATTTATTAAAATTGCTTATCAGCATAGAACTAGATAATAATTGTTTGAAAAGTGCATCTTTATCGATGTTAAAAAAAAACTACCAGTATCGGTGCGTTTAGGTTAAAAAAAAAAACTGAAAATATCAAAGACTTACAAAAAGCAATAGGCAGTCTTTAACGTTCCTACTTAGAGAGCGCTCTTTGGGTTGGAAAAGTACCTCTTGGGTACGTCGTTCATCGCGATGACCTTGGGGGAAACTAGGCTTAACCGGCCAAGTAAGTTGCTGCAACGTATAACGCTTCCCTTTAACACTCTTTTCTAAATCCTTTTTACAACAACAATACAAAATAATACGATTAAAAGTTATACATATTTAATGTACAAATAAAAAGAAATAATAAAAATAGTTTTTTTTCTCAAACGCCAACAGCCAAAAAATGTAACTTCCTAAAAGTATAGTTTCCATGTGATATTTAAATTGAAAGTATTGTAATAAATATTTACCTTTTTTAAGAAAAAGGTTCTACTGTAATGTTTTTTTTTTTTTTCATATTTAATTTGGGTTCGTTTTTGGTGAAAACGTTACTTACGACAACGGCATATTGGAGAAAATCGATTATTATTTGTTTTTAGATTGGAATATTGAATTAATTTAAACATGATTCAATTCCCAAATGTTTTTTGCATATATCAAGTAATTTTCAAAAAAATCTATTCGGGAAAAAAATTCTGAACTTTGATTGCGTTTTCCCAAATGTAGTCGAATGTAACATACGACAATAGTTTACCCAGGCGACGCCATGTTTCAAAAAGGCTCCCCAAGTCTCCACATGGAAAATTTAATGAAAAACGTATTTTGCCGTTTAAAAGTATTTTTAAATCCTGATTTCACACATTCCTGCTCCTATTAAAAATTTCACATCTCTGTTTAACTTAAAAATGTCATATTTTCACTGTGGTCATATTTATTTTATGAAATATATAGAATTAAGGCTCTCCCAAACCAACGCGAAATCGGCGCGGAACATTCGCCGCCGACAGTTTTTTTTTTTATTTAACATTGAATGATTCACCCTGCAAAGCGAATGTTCCACGCCGCTTTCGTGTCGGTTTGGGAGAGCCTTTAAACGAGGCTCCTCAACTTCCCAAACGCTCCCCAAATTTTATGAAAAGTGCTACTCTCGGAATTTGTGAAACGACATCACTTGGATACTTGTGTTGTTGACCAAAAAAGTTCCTTTCTAAGATCATCAATAAGTTTATATACTGCAGCCTTACATCGACATTATTTTGCGACCTTATATTCCGTTTTCACTGGGCCAAATGAGTTAATTTCGTTGCAAATTTCCAAATGAGATCCGAAATTACCTAATTTCCCATACAAAATCACATTTCGAAATGAGGTAATTTCAACTCATTTGCACGAAATTAGGTTGGAAATTAGCTGAATGCATCCAGCGGGAATCAGTTTCAAAAGCTCTGAAAAGCTTTTGTATGAAAATATCAATACACTTTACTCAACAACATAAAACAGAAAGAGAAAACAACAAAAATAAACGGCTAACTGCCATTCCAAATTCAAAACGAAATGAGATGTCAAATGAAATTAGCCCATTTGATAATGAAAACACTTTTTTGCCAAATTTTGAAATTACCTCATTTCGGCTCTAATGAAAACGTAGTATGAGTTAGCTTTCCGTTCTGCTCGGTTGGTTGTCTGACCAAATAAGTATTTTGGATGCGATTTGTTTCCATGAATATAATTTCGATAAAACAATGATTTTTATTACTTCTTCTTCTTCAAAATAACAATGTTAGCTACTACACAGAGAAAAAACAACGTAAAATCAAAGGAAAACACTTTGTGCCCTACCAATAATCAAATTTAGTAACGACTTAAATATTTGAGGAAAATATACCATAATGGTATGAGCTATTAAAAAATGAACCATACATGTTATGTTTCATATTTTAGAGTCCATACCATGTAATATTTAAGTCATATGATCCACCTTAATATTTAAGTCATACCATATGATTGGTTTATTAGTTAGAGCCCATACAATTATGGATTAGATTAGATTTTTACTACATTATTCAAAATAAGTTATTTACAATAATTAATTGGTTACTAATAAATTCAATATAGTTTTTTTGATTAAATTATTCAATTTCATTTTTTGTTTTTTTATATATTCTGAACTTACATAACAAAAAGGAAACAAGGGCTATGGCTTATTGCCGTCAGCCTGAGATTTATTTCTATATAAATATTTAACAACTTTAAAACTTTAATAGGAGCATGATATCTTTTGATTTATATATTAATTTTTAATCGTACTCATTTAGTATAGCAAATCTGTAATTTGTTGCTGCTTTTAAATTTTTAAAAAGACTTTCCCAATTAGCTCCATTTAAGATATCCTTTAATTGTTCCATCGTGAGCGTTAAACAACCAAACAACTCAGTCTAAGCTCTTTGAGAACAGGGCAGAAAGCCAAAAAATGAAAACCATCTTCTTTTGCCTTAAGATTGCACAACGTACAAAAAGGAGTGGTGGTTTTATAATATGCTGTGCCATTCAAATTCAGAAGATCACCCCTCGCTCTGTATATCAAGGACACTGCTTCCAAACTGAAATCATCCCTGAAATAATTATTTTGGCCAAGGTTAAAGTTTAGTTCAGGGTAAATTATCCTGCTAATAGAAGATACCGACTGCTGTATGCAGTCGTTACGCTGGTAAATGTCAAAAGCTTCCACTAAGTTATCGACTTGCGTTTTTAATGCGGAAACATCAGTCCACTGTAGGTTCAGTTCACACCCACATTTTCGCGCCAATGTAATTCACTCAACAAACCATCTTATTTTCAAAAATAGTACAGTCGAATCGCCATTTGACCTTGCGTTGATCCGCACGGTCTGTTTGTTTTTCATGAATCGATAAGGGCTTACAAGAAAAGCTTAACCCTAGATTTGCAGCACCTGACAATTTTTTTTACCAAAGTTATTCGTAAAAACGTACTTTTTGACTTTGTTTGGATTTTTGCAAATGTCGCGGCTACAGTACATTGCACAGTAAAAAATTTAAATAAGTTTTGTTTGTAATAAAATTATCTAGCATGTAGTGTTAAGTTTTTTTTGTTCAAACAAATAAGTAAAAAGTTACCGTTAGTTTTAGTAATTTTCTTTTGGTTTTTAGACGGTTTTTTATTGTTATTTCGAAAAAAGCTTATATTTTGGTTAGTTTTTCTTTTGTGTTTTGTCTAGCTGTTGCTATTCCCTACAAATTGAGCTCCTAACTCCATACGGGAGCCGAGAAATCTATGAATAAACTTAGGCAAGGCGGAGCCCCCCAAAAAAAGATATTTTCTGTTTTTTTATGAATATCTTGGCTTCAGTATATCGCAAAGTAAAAAATGAATAAAGATATTACTTATTAGAATATTATAAAAAAAAAATTAAACGGGTGGCACAACGGCTCATGAATAACCAGGGCCTAGTGAATAACAACTCGCAACCGTTCCTGTGTATGCCTTCCGACAGGAATGGAAGGGACCTACAATTTTATGCCGAATCCAAACGGCTAGACGAGAAGCACTTATTCTAGACAAGTGATACTCTTGGAGGGTTTGTTAATTCCTCGCAAGAGGCAGTTGCCCTGAAAAAAAACTTTTTAGTTTTTAGGTGGACGACAGGTGAACGCACTAACCATCACGCTACGGGCTACTACTATTAGAATATTAGCTATTGCCTAAATAGATAAATATTTTTTTTTTACAAATAAATAAAAATTAACAGCTAGTTTTAGTCAGTTTTATTCATTTTTTTTGTTGAACAAATACTTTTGAGTTATAATTTTGATAAATTTTGAAATAATTTGTAGTCCTTTTAATTTCTTAAAATTAAAAAAAAAAGCTCCCTACGACATACTGAACTTATATAATTTTTTTTATCGCTAAATTTTGAACACTTGTATTTTAAAAACCATTGGGTCTACAGAAGCAAAGCAAAAATGAAGCAAATTAAGATACTTTGAAATCCTAGAACAATGCTTTTATTTAAAATTAATGATTTAGGAATAAAATCACCAATGACTGAAAAAAGCGCGAAAAAAAGTCGTGGTTTTTCTGATTTTTGACCATGAAGCGGTCACCGCGCTGCTCGAGGTCGAAAACTTAGGTTATTTACTAGGCCAATATCCTGAAAACTCAGCAAAAAATCAGAAATACCAGATTTGACGCATACGTGAATGAACATATATAGTTACTGTACTATTTATTTATCATACAGAAAAGGTTTTTTTTTGTGTATGACTTGCCCTTATTCATTCATTCATTGCTCAGCTGTAGTATGTCGTAGCTCGTAGCGAGATATTTTTTTTTCAATTTTAAGAAATTAAAAGGACTAAAAATTAGTTTTTAATAAGCCGATTCACAAGCCTTTATCAAAATTATAACTCAAAAGTATTTATTCAACAAAATAAATGAATAAAACTGACTAAAACTAGCTGCTAATTTTTATTTGTTTGTTAAAAAAAAACTATTTATTCATTTAAACAATAGCTAATATTCTAGTTAGTAATATTTTTTTTTTATTTTTTACGTTGCGATATACTGAAGCCAAGATATTCGTAAAAAACAGAAAATATCTTTTTCGGAGGGCTCCGACTTGCCTGTGTTCATTCATAGATTTCTCGGCTCCCGTTTGGAGTTAAGAGCTCAATTTTAAAGAATAGCAACAGCTAGACAAAACAGTTTTTTTCGAAATAATAATGAAAAACCGTCTGAAAACCAAAAGAAAATTATTAAAACTAACGGTAATTTTTTACTTATTTGTTCAAACAGAAAAAACTTAACAATACATGCTAGATAATTTTATTACAAACAAAACGTATTTAAATTTTTTACTGTGCAATGTACTGGAGCCGAGATATTTGCAAAAATCAAAAAAAGTCAAAAAGTACGTTTTAACGAATAACTTTCGTAAAAAAAGTTGTCAGGTTGTGCAAATCTAGGGTTAAGCATTTCTTGTAAGTCCCTATCGATTCATGAAAAAAAAAAACAGACCGTGCGGATCAACGCAAGGTCAAGCCCTTATTTACGACCGACGGCGACGGTCCGACCCAAGGAATTCGGTTTTGCATGTACTCTAGAACTTTTAAAACATAATCGCAGTGTAATTTCAGGGTGTATATGAACAGTGTTGGTAAATCAGTTTCATGTTGAACTATATAGTTCGGTGTATTTGGTGGCAGTCTAAAAAGATTTTTTTTTTTGAAAAAAAAGTTGCAGCTTCTCAACTTCTTCTTGCGATCTATAACCCAAAATTTGACAGCTATAGCACATCACCGATCGCATGACAGATTCTTAGACTCTGTACTTGGCTGAAGACGTTATATCCAAGTTTCTTAAACATTTTTGCCAGGAAGCGTTGATTAAGCTTTTTGTGGAAGCTAGCTTTTTTCTAAATGACCTCCCATTTTCATATTTGGCTTCAAAGGAACCCAAATTATTTGTATTCTGAAACTAGTGCCTAGTGCTTACCTAGTACTGCAAAATAACCAGGGCTGGCAACGAAAACAAAAAGTACCATACAAAATACAATTATGGTTCATTTTACTTAAATATTTAAGTCGTTACTAAATTTGATTATTGGTAGGGCCCTTTGATTCTAATATTTTTCGGAACGATATTGCGGCAACACAAAAAATTCTGAAATCAAAGTGGAGCGAATTTATTTCAAAGTGATTCCATTTTAAAAGTATGTAGATTTTACTACGTTTAGGTAAATCAAATTCATCCATCTTTTAAAACAACATTTATCTATACTTCGAATCAACGTCGATTTAACTTTGCTTGGTTAGGTATTGATTCAAAATGGCTACCCACGCAACGCTTCTTTGTTTAAATTTATGTAACACAAAGACAAATGTATATTCATGTTGGACGCATTTCATTTTGGAGTCGTGAGTCGTTTAATGCTATGAGTAATGCATAGTAATTAACGCGCTCTCGAAATTCTTTATATTAAGATTACAAATACAAACTAATTGAGGTTTACTTAACTATGCAAGACTTACTTTATTGATGGCACTTTAAATGCCACAAAAGTGGATCGCAATGTAAAATATGGATTTGAATGTGAAAATGAATACGCTCACTTTGAAACAAGTTTGAGCGCACTTTAAATATGAAACTCAATTTAAAAATGATAACGTTTCACTCTCAAACAACGTTGAACAGAATGTAAAATGTGCAAAAGTTGATTTGAATGTATAAATAAATACGTTTTACTACGACACAAGGTTGAATCTCTTAAAATTACGTCGCATATTCAAATTAACATTGTTTTAACGTAAAAATGAAAATGCTCCACTTCACTTAAAATATGTACATACTTTAAATCAAATATATCTGTGGGATCGATTTCTAGTGACAATTTTTTTTGATTTAGTCCATAGTTTACCAAAATATTATTAGGTTTTACCAGGTTTTATCAAAATCCATATCCATGATCACGTGTTGTCTGAACCATAAAAGGTAGTTCTAAATCATCCACATACATCACAACTGGCTTCACAATACATCATAAGATTAATCTTAATCTTAATCTTAATCTTAATCTTAATCTTAATCTTAATCTTAATCTTAATCTTAATCTTAATCTTAATCTTAATCTTAATCTTAATCTTAATCTTAATCTTAATCTTAATCTTAATCTTAATCTTAATCTTAATCTTAATCTTAATCTTAATCTTAATCTTAATCTTAATCTTAATCTTAATCTTAATCTTAATCTTAATCTTAATCTTAATCTTAATCTTAATCTTAATCTTAATCTTAATCTTAATCTTAATCTTAATCTTAATCTTAATCTTAATCTTAATCTTAATCTTAATCTTAATCTTAATCTTAATCTTAATCTTAATCTTAATCTTAATCTTAATCTTAATCTTAATCTTAATCTTAATCTTAATCTTAATCTTAATCTTAATCTTAATCTTAATCTTAATCTTAATCTTAATCTTAATCTTAATCTTAATCTTAATCTTAATCTTAATCTTAATCTTAATCTTAATCTTAATCTTAATCTTAATCTTAATCTTAATCTTAATCTTAATCTTAATCTTAATCTTAATCTTAATCTTAATCTTAATCTTAATCTTAATCTTAATCTTAACTTCTTAACTATTATATAAAGAGGAAACAATTATTTTGTTCCTTCGCGCATAACTCATAAAGTATTTAACTGATTTCCTTGAAACAAATTTTATAATTTTCTTTATGTCTATGAGATGGTTTTAGGCTATTTTGAATTTCTTAATTTTTCAGAATATTATTGTTTTTTTTTTTTTTTTAATTGTTTGTCACCTTTTTTTTTAAGAGTTTGTCCTAAATATTCACTCAAACTCGCAAAACGGTTTGATATTTTAAAATAATAAGAATTTTTTGATAAACTCAACATTCTTTCGAAAATTTTAAGACCTATATCTTTTCTTAATTATACACAAGCTGATGAATAAATATACACTCGCTGTCACTTGTTTGTGGCCACTATTTTCATGAAAGTTTTTTCTCGATAAATACCTGTAAGCAATATTTTTCCTGGAAATTTTTGATACGTGTGAGTAGGTATATATATTTTGCAATAAAAAGAGTTAACTCGAAAAATTTATAGAAATTTCCAAAATTATGTGAATGGACTGCAAAAAATGGATATAAAAAGTTGCGTTACTTGAATGAGGCCATTCCAAAAATTGCTTGGCAAAAGTTAACATCACCAATTTTTTTCAAACAAAAGTTTAAAATATTTAAGAAAGGATAGAAAACTATATTTTATATTGAATTTCAAGTAAAAATAGACAATAGCAGAAAGATGATCAATAGATGCTTTAAAGGTACTGGGATTTTCAGGCCGAAGTAGTGTGTTTTGGGGAGACCTAGCGCCTCCTAATGCTCCACTTCACTTAAAATATGTACATACAGCCGTCTTTTGTTTGTTGTTTTTAAATTAGTTTTGACGTTGAATAGTGAATCATCCCTCTTTATTTCAGAGTTTCTCTCTTTGAACGTTATTTGCGTTGCGTGTGGGTGGTAGAAAAGAGATCGAAGAGGGGAAAATTGAAGTATTTTGTAAGATTTATTTTTTTCTTAAACATGTTTAAACCTGTTTATTGATATCATTTCATGAAAATGATGGTATAATATTGGTCTCGCAGGTAGACGTGTAACATTTATATGGGGAGTGTAGGTTATCTAGCTGCTTTTAGGGTTACCAACGCAGCCGTCTTTCTGTTTGTTATTTTTAAGTTATTTTGGTGACGTTAAATATTGAATCATCCCCCATTATTTCTGAGGTTCTCTCATTGATCGGTATTTGTGTTGTTTGTGGAAACAATATCAAATGGTGCCTCCATAGAAGTGATGGAAAAGGGATTGAAGAGCGGAAAATTGGAGTATGTTGTCAGGTTGATTTGTCTTAAACATTTTTAAACCTGTTTATTGATACCATTTCAGGGCTACGTACCTACTTTTGTGCGTTTATATACAGATTATTATACAGAGTAGGGAGTGAGGTAATAATGAATTCATGTTATGTTATGGTTGAACTCACTTAGAGGGACAGGGATTGATAAATATATATAGGTATATGTTTGGACATAGTGTATATTTATTTATGGGTTTGAAAAGTATGTGTGGGGTGATATGGTAGTATGGAGTTCTTTTTTTTTTATTAATTTGGAAGGTTTTTGCGACCTATAGTGCAGATGTGTTTCGCTCTGACAACAACAATTGAGCTCTTCAGTAAGAATTGTTGTTGCCTTTCTTAGACACATGTTTTTTTTTTGTATGTGTGTATGTGTGGATATTTATGGTACACTTATGCATTCATTGTTAGTCCCAGCGGGAAATATCGTCCCCAATGAATTTTATAGCTGAATTCTTCAATCAATTCACTAGCAAAATAATAAAAGGAAACGTCAAGCAATGATTTAGTGAGTGAAGAGTCATGCGAGGTTTCCTCAGTTCATAGATTTGAACCCACTTTTTGCTTTGTGTGTAGAAAACATAAAAACAACAAAACAACAGCAATCAATTCACTAGCCAGATAATAAAAGGAAACGACATGTAATGATTTAGTAAGTAAAGAGTCATGCAAGGTTTCCTCAGTTCATATATTTGAACCCACTTTCTGTTTAGAAAACAACCCTTTCTTTCGTTGAATTAAAAATTGCTTTTGATAGGGAAAATTATGGGATGAAAAAACTGTTGAAAAGTCATGTACAAGTTCATCGTCTATGTCCACTCATATGCTTTGTAAAGTCATTGTGTGTTTTGATAGAACTTGATTTTTTTTGTTCTCTGTGTTGACATTGTCTACTGACAGTAAATATTATAAGGGGGCTTGTGTATTTCCATTAAAATGAGGCAATCTCAGATTTTCTAAAAGTATTTCGGGTTGTTGGTTAATCACCACTTTGTATAAGTGAAGCGGTGATTAACCAACAACCACTGACCTAGTGATTTCACATTAATTTAAAGTTTTAATTCTATATTTTAATTAACGAATCAGAAATTCACAACACAACAGAATTAATGAATTCACTATTTATTTAATTTTCTTCACATTTTTCATATTGAATTAACTAATTCCTAAATAAACAACTACCACACCTTGTGATCTGACAATTGAGTTTTCATTACCTTTTTCATCGAAAATATTGAATTATGAATAAACGACATACATTTATGCAGTGAATTCACAGATTATGCAACCACCATGTTTTTCATCAACTTGGTTGGTGAATAATCAATTTCCAACGAAGTAGTGATTTCGTTGGTGAGTATTCATCGGATTTTCAGCATGTGCTTCCCGCCTAGGACACGCCCATGTTAATTTCGTCAAAGGAATCAGCTGAAAAGTGGACGGTGCAGCTGCCATTCCTCAAGGAATGTTCCTCAAGGAACATCCAAAAACGGACGACTAATTTAATGAATGAAAAAAAAATTTATTTTATATCTTACGGAAAAAAAAAACAAAAATAAATAATAAAAAATAAAAAAAAAAAAGTATGTGTTTCTACTCAAATATTTTTTTCACTCTTTAATCATATGAGGCGCTGTCTATTCACGTAATTAACGTGATTTTTATGTTTTTTAACCTAAAATTCGTGATTTATGTGATTTTTGTGTTTTTACGTAAATTGTGTGTTTTTAACGTGATTTTGCCTTTTTTTTAACGTAAATTTCAGGTTTTTAACGTGATTTTTGGGTATTTTACGCGTGTTTTGTCTGTATATTTTTTTTTACGTAAATTTCATGTTTTTTAACGTGATTTTTGGGGTTTTTACGTAAATTTCGTGTTTTTTGGTTTTTTTATGTAAATTTTATGTTTATATACCCATGCAGTTTGGTTTCAATAGATAGTAAAAATTAAAGAAGAATTTTCCCAATACTCATACGGAGGCGCCAGCAAGCAGAAATAAATTTTTTCAATTGACTTTAATATGTACCGATACCATGTTTATGTTTATTTATAAACAGTTTATTTATAAACAATAAAAAAAAATGAAATAAAACGTTCATTTGTCTTATTTCTATTTACAATTATAATATTATGTTTACAGAAGTTTATAAAAATAAATTTTTTTTTTTCTAATTGCAGTGTTCTTCTATTTATACATTTTTTGATAAAAAAACATTGTCATTGCTCAATCATTACGTTATATTTTATAATTAAACTTAATCTTTATCTAATCATAAAAGTTTACATTTGAATATTATACAAATTTCTTTAGACATTAGATAGTATTTTATGTATATCTTAAAACAATTTTGTATATAAAATAATTCCATTTCCTTTATTTCATCAATGGATTTACATCTGCTGATTACATTTAATATTTCAACAAATTATGTTCAGTATTTATATACATACATATGTCCATATACAGAGGTACAAACTGAACTAATAAGTTGAATGTAGTATTATATTCGAAATTAACTCAATATCTGTAAAACAATACTTTTAAACTGGTTTCGACTCATTGTGATGTCACTTTCATTGCAAACCGAATTGAATAGTGACAACGAACGCGAAATGGGCTCATTAAGTCCATAATTAGTTCTGTGAGTAGAAACATGGAATAGTACACATCTGTTTCTTAGTATTCTTTCTGGGACCTAAAAGAATATTAGATTTATAATTCAATAGAATTTAATCGATTTGAAACAATATCTTTGATAAAAATTATGCTTTGAGCATTCCTTTTTACATCAAGCGTTTTTGTACCAATTTGGCACATCGCCTGACCAGTTTAAATTTCGTAAAGCGAATCGCGTGAATCTTTTTTGAATTTGCTCAAATCTTAGTATTCCATTCGCATAGAATGGGCACCAGATTATAGAACAATATTCTAAATAAGGAAGTACTAATGAATTGTACAACGTTTTAAGTGTGTAAACATCTTTGAAATCAGATGCGTTTCGTTTAAGAAATCCAAGCAATGAATTTCCTTTGGAAACTATAAAGTCAATATGAGCACGAAAATCTAATTTAGCGTCAAGGAGTACACCCAGATCTTTTATCAACTCAACTCTTAAAAGAGGATCATTACCAAATTTGTACATAAAACTAATGACGTTTAGTGATCGAGTCGCACTGAAAATTTAACATTTAGAGAAATTTAACAATTGAGTGGCGGGCATAATAAATTTTGACATCGTCAGCAAACACTAGAGAAAGGGCATTCCTAAAAACTGAAGGTAAATCATTTATAAATAAAAGGATGATCAATGGGCCCAGATGACTACTTTGAGGAAGACCTGAGT
Source organism: Melangyna quadrimaculata (assembly GCA_949320155.1). Lineage (NCBI taxonomy): Eukaryota > Metazoa > Arthropoda > Insecta > Diptera > Syrphidae > Melangyna > Melangyna quadrimaculata. The sequence continues at coordinate 117,755,274 of OX439483.1, forward strand.
CAACATCAATAGGAATTGAGTAGTACCCATTTATTTCCACAATCTGCTTACAATCTGATACGATTCCAACCAACTTAGAAATGAGCTGTTACAACCCATCTTCATTAGTTTTTGAATAAGCAAGCCGTGATGAACTCGGTCGAATGCCTTAACGAAATCTGTGTAAAGTACATCCACTTGATAACCTTTCTCCATTTGGGTTAAGCAATAATTCGTAAAGAGACATAGGTTTGTGGCTGTTGAGCGGCCCTTGACAAAACCATGTTGACTAGGCGACAGTAACTCTTTTAAAGAAAAATAGAACTTTCCAGTTATGATTTTTTCTAGAAGCTTAGGAATAGCCGATAGCTTCGAAATGGGCCTATAATTTTTAATTAATTGCTTAGCACCACTTTTATAAAAAGGATTAATATATGAAATCTTCCATTCCTCTAAAAAAAGTACTCGATAAGAGAGATTTGTTAAAAAGTAATGTTAAGGGAAGACATAAATTGGAAGAGCATCTTGATAAAAGAAGAGGGGATATTTCGTCATAACCCGCTTTTTTGGAAACATCAATTTCACATAAAGCAACCAAAACTTCTTCTACAGATAAGTGTGAAGGCACAAAACTTATCGAGGCATCCATATTGGAATACATAGTGTTAACATCTGGAATAAAATCTATATTATAAGAAGATTTAAAAAAAATTGAAAAAAGTTGGCAAGATGATTGGATATCATTAGATTTTTCCATATAGTATTCCATCGACTGAGGCAAAGAGGAGGTACTTTTTCGCTTTGAGTTTATAAAAACCCAGAACGATTTACTATTCTTCCTTATGATTGACTCAGTGGAACATATACAGTGTTGGACAGAGAATTAGCACAGTATGCATTATTTCAGTTAATATAGCCTTATAACAGTTGACAAACGCCTTTCATAAAAACTTTTCACAATATTGCAATCTAGACTGCATCACCCTGGAATGAACCGTTATTTAATCAAGTTTGTGTATTACTTCCATATGAGTTAGTGTGCGATTGTTAAAGTTTTCGTGGCCAAAGAAGTAGCACGTGGTGTTAAAATTGAGATTAAAGTGTAAAAAAGCTGTATTTTTGATCAGATTCTAATAAAAAAGTAATCCCCAATTCAAAGTAAGTTTTTCTAATGGATTTTATTGCAAAACATTTGAACATTATTTGACCAGATGGGCCGACAACAATCGTGTACAAATAAATAAATCGGGTGGCAAGTGATACTCTTGGAGGATTTGTCAATTCCTCGCAAGAGGCAGTAGCCCTGAAAAAAAACTTTTAGTTTTTAGGTGGACGAGGCTGGGAAACGATCCCAGACCTCCAGCGTGACAGTCGAACGCACTAACCATTACGCTACGGGCTACTACTAGACTTTTCCGCTAGGTTGTGCCAATATTCACGAAAATCTCCTCAGTTTAGCTCGCGGCCCTGGGCTGAGGACTTTGGGTATGTTATACCTGGGGATAACCCCTACCATATAAAAAAATAATCCAGAGGGCCTTGTTTTTTGAATTTATTTTATAATTTTGAGTCTTCGTTGACTGAGCTAATAATTGAAACAAAATTTTTTGCCCAAAAGAACATTTTTCACTTATTCAACTCCGCATAAGTGAAACCACCGTTTAACGCTGTCATCAAATTTTTAATCGAACACACATTTTGAATACGGGATGTCATTTTCTTCTGGTGTCAGTCGTTTCTTTTAAATTTTCGAAAGAAAACGTACGGCTGCCGCAATATTTGTGATTAAAAATATAAGTATACATTTGTTGTTTGAATTGCTTCATATGGAAATATAACTATTTTGACACAATACAAAAAATCATATCTTCATTTTTTTTTATTTTCAAGCTTAATTAAATTTAATTTGTTTTGACAAAACTCCGTTAAGTGAAAACTCCGCTTAACTGAAACAAATGTTCTGCAATTATGGTGTTCCAGTTAAGCGGAGTCGACTGTACAACAATGAACGGAAATAGTTACAAATGCGTGCTGTAACGGGTATTTTCAATACTAAAAAATATTCTGGAACCTCTACCTCGGATATTCCAACAAGACAACGCCCCTATCCATACTTCCGTGGTAGCTAGCTGGGATTCATTTGGAAAACGTTGGACTTTTACCATGGCCACCCTATTCACCGGACTCAAACATCATCGAAAACGTTTGGGCCTGGCTATCTCGAAAAGTTTCTGATGCTGGTAGACAGTTTGGAGATAATGACGTCTTGGTCGAAGCTAACTGCGATGCCTGGAGCCAGATTTCACTGGATTATTCCAAAAAACTGTATTATTTAATTCCAAAACGTCTAATAGAGCTAATTAAAAAAAAAAATGGCGGGCATACTCATTATTAATTGACGATAACATAATACATTAATGTTTGAAAACAAAAAAAAGTAAACATTTTTATAGTTTTGTTCTTTTTTATAAGATTTTTCAAGTGGCCTCAATCAAGTGACGCATTTTGTATACCCATTTTTGCAGTCCATTCTTATAATTTGTGAAATTCCTATGGAATTTCCAAGTTACCCCTTTAAATTTATACTTTTTTATTGCAAAAAATATTTACCTATTCACAGATATCAAAAATTTCCAGGAAAAACATTTCTTACAGGTATTTATCGAGAAAAAACTGTTGTGAAAATAATGGCCTCAAACAAGTGACAGGGAGTGTATAAACTTTTGAAAGTTATCAATTTTTCTAAATTATTTCTATCGAGGAATGCTAATCAAGAGCAATCAACGGGTAGCTGCTTTGTTCTTTTGTTATTTTTGTTTTGTTATCATCTTCCAATCAATGGTAGAAAGAAATGGTAGTTGTAGAAAGGTACAAAAATAGTATATAGTGCCACAATGTAAAGCTTATGTCCAGTTTTTCGGGACGCCATCCCCATGGGGAATTCCACCATTTTGGAAAACGCGAAGTGATCTATATCTCCGAAACTATTGATCTTAGATGATAAATTTTAAGGCCAAGCTTGTAGACATTTTTTCGATTCGCGCGATATTTTCAAGGTTATGTCGTCTTATTATTCGTTTTTTTTTTTCACATTTACACATTTTTGTCATTTTTGAATAAGCTTACGTGAATTACTTTCTAAAATAGAATTTTAGAACACTAAATTGCCAACATATTGATATATTTTTGGAGATGATGCGATACAACTTTTGACTGCGGTATCGCATCATCTTCAAAAATATATACAAATGATGGAAATTAGTGTTCTAAAATTCTTATTTGGAAAGTAATTCACGTAAGTTTCCTCGGGAACGTAAAAAATTGCAATTGCAAACAAATAAAAAATAAAACAACATAACCTTGGAAATATTGCCTGCATCGAAAGAAAGTGTTTATATAAACGAAAGTTGATTTAATTAGCTACAACCTTGGCCTGACAGTTTTTCCTCTAAGATCAATAGTTTCGGAGATATAGGTCCATTCGCATTTTCCAAAATGGTGGATTTCGCCAAGGTCATGGTGGCCCGAATACCCGGATTTATAAAAAAATCAGCTTACCAATATTTCATTCCACGAAAAAGTCTATCTTTATTGTACTTTATCGGCTCAATTGATTTAGCAGCTAATTTTCCAAAAGCTCTAACTTAGGACTGGGATATCGCACCATCTTCAAAAATATATAAAAATTTGTTAAACTTTGTGGTCTACAATTTGTACCACGAGAACAATTTACGTAAGTTTCTTACGAAATGAGAAAAATGTGTAAAAGTAAAAAAAGTTTTAAAAATAAAATAAAACGACAAACTCAAAAATATTGTCGACGCCAAAAAAATTGTTTGATGACAAATTAAAGATAATTTTATTTCCAACAAATTTGATTATGACAACTTTTTACTTCAAATCCATAGTTTCGGAGATATAGATCAATTTGCGTTTTCCAAAATGGCGTCCCGAAAAACTGGGCATTAGCTTTTCTAATGGCCCTCTTTGAGATATAAAAAATTCAGCCGTCCTATATTTCGTTCCATAAATCGATTGTTTTTTTGCTAATTTTCCTTTACTATACTGGGTGGAACTCAATTGTTTTGCATCGCTTTTTATAAAAAAGATTGTGTTTCCCGGGTGAAAGAAAAATGATTCGGTTCGAGTAAAAAGCGTATAACTTGACTTTTAATGGTCGGATCTTCAAAATTGAGATCTTTAAATGACGGGAAAAAAAAGGTGTATTAAAAGAATGAGATACAATTAATATTTTAGCATTTGAATGCTGTTTGGCGAATATTTTAAAAGGGACAATGTTCTTTAAAAATGTCTCACATATTTCAAAATGGCTACACTGCCAAAGCATTGTGTATCCGGAAGCTTTTAAATAAAAAAAAAAAACATATAGGTGCGAAGGTATACAAATGTCCAGTTATGAAATAACAATTTTAATGATCTTCTGCCATGAAATATTGTGGGAATTTCTAGAAAGAATAGGAGTATCAAGTCTCGAAACGTATGTTGAATAGAATGCATCAAAAGTTCGGTAGTATCAGTATCATCCAGGAAATCCTACCTATATTCCGAGCTTCCAATGCCAAAATTGGGAGTGCTATTCAGTTTGTGTCTGAATACCAACAATTTGAAATTGGATCAATATCTAGTTCTTGCTTTATGAAAGATCTAGTCTCTCCGACTCTGGTTACAAGAATTAACTTTACAAACTGAACTCAACTTAATTAAAAATAGATGAATTGTTATGGTCCTTACAATGTTTTTCTTATTTGCCGATGCAGCTGATCATAGGTGTCATTAAGCTGATCAGAATTACTAAATCAATATACTGTACAATGTACATCATGGAAATTCTCCTATTTGTAGATTTATGCGGATTAAAATTTAACACAGTCTCCTCGAGGTCATAGCTTATAGGTATTTATTTCTAGCTGAACACTTAAGCATCCATCACCATCGTGTTTTGTGGCAGACGAATACATTACCCATTTGATCAATTAATCAGACGCCTCACTCAAATAAATAAAACGACCGAAAACACGTGTGTATCCAATATCGCCATAACTTACATTTATTACACATAAATTGCCCTGCAAACATGCATCTGCCAATTTGTTTCTTTTGCCCAAAGGAAGCACATTACTTATAGATATTTCAGGTTCGTTTTCGATGTCCACTATACATATTTATAAAAATAGTGTTTGGCGCACTGATTCAGAGCATAATGAATTTCTGCTCTTCGAAGAAGCTGCTTCTGTCCCTTTATGTATATGCAGAAATAGGTACTGTATCGGTTCTATAAGAAAAAGGTGGTGCCGTTGTCACTTCCATTACAAGTTCTCCACCAACACCACCCATGCCCTATGTCCGAGAACCACCTACGAATATTACTCACAAGTCATTTAATAGCCGTAAATATTCTAAGTGCTGCATTAATAGCCGTTGATTAATCGGGGTGTCTGGGCTACCCGACAACGACGACACAGCAGACGACGCCGTATTCCTTTTTTTCTTCGGGTTCTCAGAATTGATTTTCTATAGAAACACTCTCCTTGAGTCGCTCGTATGGGCTCCCCTACTTGTACTTTCATTGAGTTACGCATGTGCAGTGAGTGCGGGTAAGGGCATTGGAATCGCACTGATTAACTATGGGCATGGATGTGATGGTCGCGCGCGATTCAAGCGTCAGCGCAAACACTTATGCTCAGGCAGAAAAACGGGCATATATTGGGAAGACTTCTCCAAGACCACCACCACCATCAACAGATGCTACTGCCCACCTGCCGTATTACGCCAACACAAATGGCACATGGATGCATTTTCAAGGATACAAATGGGCCATAGAAAAGAGCGTGCACTCTGGAGCTGTGGCTTTATTTTGTCGGCTATACAGCTGCAGCGGATACTGGTGGAGACCTCATCTTTGCGTGCTAGTCGTTTAAGGCTTTATTGTGCGGTGCCGTAAAATTAAACACTTTAACCTCCTCCATGTGAATTCATCGTAGGTGGCTTTACGCTGGTCACTCTGGCAAATAGTAGATGAATTAATGGTGCGTGTGCCCTGCTCATTATTTCCACTTGGCCTGGAATGGCCGGGCTTGGCCAATACCCATTCGCCAGTCAACAGTCACCGCTACCCAGGGCCTGCTCGGTACGGCTATCGTATTCGGTAGCAATTTGGCATCTATAGGTAGGGTAAAAAATGAGACAGCGGCAAGCGGCGTAATGGCGTGTGGAGCTCTTCGTCCACTGTCATTGTCGCAACATGGGGGCGAGAATTTTTAATGAACGTATAACGAGAGAGCGTCCAAAAAGGAACAGGACAATGTTGTATGATTGATTCTATTTAGTAGATTTTACTGGGCGATATCTATCCCAATCCAGTCTTAATGTGTTGGTAATCAAGCTCGATTTGAGTCTACCCTGGTAGCTCGCTACTAGCTTTGTTATGATTGCTAAGAAAAATTCACAACAGTAGCAATACATTCCGTAGCGTACCGTATGCCGTGAGTGGAAAAGTAATTTCACCTTCGTGCTATTTTAATTTCGCAGAAAATAACCCGGACCCGGGAAAGTGTTCTTTTGGCCCGAATTGCTTGTCACATGGCCAACAAGGAATTCAATGCGAAATTACTTTTTGTTCCAAAATCAGTTTTTTTTTTTTGTTATAACTACCTTACCTATGCCCTATTGTTTTGATACTGTCCCTTTATTTTATATTCGTTCTGTTCAGTGTTCACATAGTTGTTATTTTTGTTGGTGTTTGTTATCCCTGATGTTGCTTTGTTAGCCTATCACCAGGGAATTGGAGATTAAGGATGAATTCTTTCTCTACTGTGTGCTCCTCTCATTTTTTTCTGTCATTGCAAATGAAAGTGGACTTGGACATGAGTTGACAGCTGAAGCTGGATTGAATTTCACTCTCTGAATATGCAAGTAGTAGGTACAAGAATGATACATACACCTTTATTTGTAGGTTACTATATAGAAATATTCTTGGAATGTAAGATATTCTTTTTTATTTGAATTTAATTTAAAACGAATAATTTACGAATTAAAAGGGAATCGTAATAGGTATTTTATCCTTTACCATATTCAACCAGATGAAACTGTTGTAGTAGGTGATGGTGGAGGGCTACCACTGGGAACACCGCCAGGTGGAGGAGGGTGACTGTCCATAGGTGGACCCCTGTGTTCAGCACCTAAAAATTGTCTATAAGCGAAAGCAGATATTAATAGCTGTTTTGTTAAGTTACCTTTTAAACTAGCAGCTTCAAATCCAGCGTTAGCTGTCATCAGTGGTTTGGATACCTATATAATTAAAAAGATTAGTATTACCTATTCAACATCCTAATTGACTCATTGAAATTTCTATACCGATATGCCAATCAGCGCACAGACGATTAGAAGTAAAATGATTGTTTTCCCCATGATATTGGCTTCGTTGAATACTCTTGAAGTTAATGTGGTATTCAGCTAACACAGACGATGCTTTTATACGTTTGAATTTAGATTTAAAAGCTGAAGGCCTTAATTAATGGGCTTCACAGAGCATGAATGTCCAGTAATAACACTTTTTTATTGGGCTATTATCTGATTTTTTTTAAAGTGTCTACCAAAATTATAAGTACACTCTATTACTTATATGTAGGTTCAAATTAGTTTGTGTTTTTGTTGCAGAAACTTGTATTCTTAGTCGCATTATGTAAACCAGTTACGAAGTTTCTATTGTAAATATTATCAATAATTGCACGATGATTTTCTAGTTTATTACGTAAAATTAAAATTGACACATTTAGCATTAAGAGCAACAATTAGACTAAACATAGATGGGTTTTAACAATAAAAATAAAATGTTTGATACAAACATTTTTAGACGTAATTATAGAATAGAATCTTTATTGTAGCTGAATTTATATAAACATTTTTTCATAAAAAACTAGATTGCACAATTTACAGAGAAACGGTTTTTTTCTACCTTACTACTGAAAAATTTTATAACATTTTATTTAATAATAATATCACAGATTCAATTTTTGTATAGAAGGAAAAGCTACTAGATAAAACCTTCATTTAATAAAAAGATATACATTTTCCATTGGAAGAAAGAAGTGGGTCGAGAGATCACAATTTAAGATGTTGTTTACATTTGTTATACAAAGAACTTAAGAGAAATAAATATGTAGATTGATTAATATGTTTACAATTATTTGTATTTATCACAGTATGCATTAATAAATAAATGAATATATTAGATACATAAATAAAAAAAATAAATAAATAAATAAATATATATATAAGTAAATAAATAAATAAATAAATAGATAAATAAATAAATAAATCAATAAATTAATAAATAAATAAATAAAATATAAAATTAATTAAATAATTTAATAATTTTATAAATAAATAAATTAATAAGAAAATAGATAAATATATATATATATATTTTTTTTTTTTAAGTTATAACAAATCACAGTCAAATGAAAAAGAAATTAAAAAATAAATAATATAAATGAATAATAAATAAATAAGGTGTTACAACATCTTAAGCTGTTAAGTTGGATATCATGTTATTGTCTGAAGAATTGCACGATATAATATAACGCTCGTATAATTTTGCAATACGACTAGATAATTTTTCAATTTTCGCTTCTTTATGAAGATCTTCCGTAGAATAATGCCATGGTAGATTTAGCATCATTTTCAATATTTTATTTTGCATAATTTGCAACCTACGAATATAGCTTTAGTAGTAGCCCGTAGCGTAATGGTTAGTGCGTTCGACTGTCACGCTGGAGGTCTGGGATCGCTTCCCAGCCTCGTCCACCCAAAAACTAAAAAGTTTTTTTTCAGGGCTACTGCCTCTTGCGAGGAATTGACAAATCCTCCAAGAGTATCACTTTTCACGAATAAGTGCTTCTCGTATAGCCGTTTGGATTCGGCATAAAATTGTAGGTCCCTTCCATTCCTGTCGAAAGGCGCACACAGGAATGGTTGCGAGTTGTTAGTCACTAGGCCCTGGTTCTTCATGAGCCGTTGTGCCACCCGATTTATCTATTTATAGAATATAGCTTTTAGCACATGATCCCCAGACAGGTGAGCCATATATTAGTATGCTTTGAAATATTACTTTGAAAATAATCAATTCGTTTTCAATGCTCCATTTAGACTTTCGATTTACAAAAGGATAAAGTGTTTTTATCGTCACATTTAGTTTGTTTAGTGTTTCTTGTATATGAAGACTAAAAGTTAAGGTTTTGTCTAGGTGTTCCCCAAGGTACTTAGCACGAGAATTCCATTCCGCTTCAACACCATTCAATTGAAGCCTATTGCTTGGCAGGTAACAGGCTTTTCTTTTTCTAGTGAAAGCGAGAGACTGTGTCTTAGAAGCGTTTAATTTGATCTTCCAATCATCGCAATACGATAGAACTAAATTCAGAACAGATTGCAAGTTGCTTTTAATTAAGGAACCAATTGAATCTGATGAGTAAATGCATGTATCATCTGCGAAGATAGCAGTATTACAATTATTGGGCTTAGGAAAATCATGTATGTATATAATATACAAAAAAGGTCCAAGTACAGACCCTTGGGGTACACCAGCAACAATTTCAACTTCATCAGAGTACCAATACAGAGACTTTAAAAGTTTTCTTTGTAAGGAATGATGATATCATTTTGACTACGTATAGTGGAAAATTCAAAACAATGAGTTTGTGAATCAAGCCTTCATGCCATACCGATTCAAACGCTTTCTCGGCATCTAGAAAGACCATCCCCGTACTTCTACCTAATATAAGATTATTTTTAATGTCTTTTTTTATCCTGTCAACTTGGTGGATAGTACTGTGATTTCTCCTAAAACCAAATTGTTCTTGTGGCAAGATTTGGAACTGTTCAACGTGGGACAATAACTTATTTTTTATTAGCTGTTCCAAACATTGTCTCAAAGATCTAAGCAAGCTAATGGGCCTTTAACTAGATGGCATGCTAGAATTTTTTCCTGGCTTATAAATAGGGATAACTTTAGCAATTTTTCAAGCGTTCAGAAAATATCCTAGTTTAAAACAACAATTGAATAATATTTTTAGGTACCTTATGCCTATTTATGGGAGGTTCTTTAAAAAATAAGTTTTTTATTCCATCAAAAAACTAAGTCAGAAGTAGACACTACATCATCCCTAACCTCAATGGTACTTGTGCTTAGCATTTCAATTGATTGAGTAAGGTCGTTTTCAATATAATAGTTTCTAGTTACGTTACTTGCAATTAAGTTGTTAGAAAGGAATTCATTTGCCAAAGCGCTCCCTTTTTCCTCATTAGAAAGCATTACTCTATTTCCTAACTTGAAAGCCGGAATATAAGTCTTTTTCTTTTTTACAACTTTAATTAAGTTCCAAAAGGGTTTACTTCCCTTGTTTAAACCTTGAAGCTTATGGTTCCACGTTTGGTTTCTAAAATCAGCTAACAATGATTTAATAACCTAGTTCAGAATTTTCATTTCAGTGTGGTAGAATTGCACTCTTGTCCTGATCCATAAATTTCCATATTTGTTTCTTATTTTTAAGGTTTCTACTATCTGTGGTGGAAGTGCATAATCTCGGCGAAACATTTTTTTTGGAGCGGACTGCTCTATGCTTTCAAGTACTGAGTTTGTGAAAGTACTTACAGATTCATCAATTTGTGTAATATTAATATTATTAGAACTGAGTACTGGTACTTCACTCAGTTTTTGTCGCACATTGCTTCTAAATCTCTTCCAATTCGTGTTTTTGAAATCATAAACAATATTGCTTGTATGTTCAGGGGTTGGATTGACTTTAGTTATTACTGGCAAATGGTTAAATTAGATCATTTTCAACACCAGGTTGGGTAAAAAGTTCAGGCATGTTAGTAAGGAATAGGTCTATTGTGGAAGGATTTGTTCGATTGTTAGGGGGAATACAGGTAGGTTGGGGAGGATATAAGACGTTGAATGGATGCCTTGAGTTTAAATCTGACAAAATATTGCCCCACGGGTTAGCTCTGATGCAACCCCAATCCCTGTGTCGACAATTAAAATCCCCACCAACTAGAAATATGTCATTAACTGTCACTAACCTACGTAAATCATTTCTAAAATCATACCTTTTCCTTTGCGAAGATGAACCACCCGGAAAATAAATTGAAAAGACTTTAATCGAACGCCCATTTTCAAATGGCACTTCAATCCGAATATTTTCAATAAGTTTGTTTTTAATAATTGGTAACAATTTATGTTTTATGGACCTTTTTACGACGACGGCAACTCCGCCCCACTTCTCTCTTCTCTATCTTAACGATAACAAACGTAGTCTTTATTTGATATGTTTACATTGCTGTCCAACCAAGTTTCACTTAGTAAACTAATGTCAATGTCATGTTTGCTTAAGAAAGCAAAATATTCTAATGATTTATTTCGAATGCCTCTAGCATTCCAACAATTTATCCTAAAGCTACCACTCATCATTATTTCTCTGAATATAGATATTTAACAGCTAATTGTGCAATCGTATTAAATTGTTCGGCCTTGGTATTGCATCTACCAAGAAGAGTAATCATTTCTGCGGTAAGAGAATTGATCTCCTCCATAGAGAAAGGGTCGTTTGTCCCAGTAAAAACGGTTTTTGGAGAGTTGGACCACACATTACCTTTGTTGCTATTGTTATCCGGAATGATTTTGTTTGAAGTAAAAGCTACATCTTCAGTTGGTTTTGACACCTTGGACTTCTTGTGTGACGAGAGCGCAGGAAAGTCATTGACATTAGTTGTAAACGTATGCTGCTGCTGGTGCATTGTTTTTGTTGGAAACAATAAGTTGTTCTTGTTATGTGATCTATTTCGTGATGACAGTTTTTCTCTTATTTTGCAAAAACTTTGTCGGCTGATGCAGATCGGGTCAGTGGCCTTATGTGTTTCATTGCAATTTGCACATTTTATATTAATTGAGTCACAATTTTTAGTTTCATGATTGAGTGAACAGTTAGCACAATGAGTTTTAATGTGACAATTTTTTTCGCCCTGTCCGTACATTTGACAGTTGTAACATTGCGTCATTTTATTCCTCTGCCTTCGGGCAAAGTCCCATTTGACTTCGGTTTTAAATATTGAGCGAAATTGTTTTTTAAGATCGAATAGTTTTATTGAACGGCACTCAAGATATATTAAATAAAATATGTCTGTAAAACTATCATACGATTTTTTTATCATTTTAATGTTTAGGCATTATAGACCTAGTGATATTAATTCTTTTTTAAGTTCATCGATGTTAATTTCATGTAAGCCATAGAGCATTACTTTAAAAGACCTATCCGATGGTAAATCGTGGGTGAAGAATTGCCAATTTTTTGCATTAAGTGCACTGCAGAGTTTTGAATGAGTTTCAAGATTTTCGCAATTTACTTTGATGCCAATTGACATTTTCTTTACACTTTAGAACTCGTTGTTGTTTAAATAAGTCATGGACATTTTCACTGGTTTTTTGCACGATGCAAACCGAGGGAATTTTTTTTTTGATATTTATTGTATAATTTATAATTTTACATTAAGATCTTAATCTAATATTTTGTGATTGGCTTAATTTATATAATGCAATTTAATAAAATATGATATAATATAATACATTTTTATATGAAAGGTAAGTGTTATTTGAAATTGAAGTCCCTACATAAAATTTTTGTGTTTTTATTATTTGTAATACTTGAATTGAAGTTATAATTATTGATCAGGCTTATGTATTTCTAGCCAAGTGTTTATAAAGACTAGTTTTAAAGGCGTTTGCGTTTATGATTCTTCTTAGTTGTATGGGCAATGAGTTCCACTGTCGGGTTACATGGACCAAAAATGATCGGTCGGATTGCAAGCAGTTAAATCTTGGTTGTATTAAAACTGTTGTTCTTTGGGAATTAGAAAAATCTAGTCTGTTATACAAATAGTCAGGTTGATGTGATTGCATGAGGCTATGGAGAAGAATAAGTGATCTAAGTGTTATAAAATCTTCGCGTTTAAGGCCTGTTATTTGCTTGGAAAAGGAGGAGATACGGTCGAAGTATTTTTTGTTAAAGACGTATCGGGCTAAATTATTATAAGTTACTCTCATTTTAATTTTTGTGTTGTAATCTACACTACAGAATACTTCACAGCAGTACGTGAGATGAGTGTCAAGTTAGCAAAACAACATTCACGAATCGAAAAATGGTCAATTGGATAATTTGCCGTTAATTTTTTGTTAATTAGTTGTGACAACTTCGAATTTGTTGTTCAATGTTTTCTATGTTTTTTGTGTTGCTTTGCTAACTTGATATTAAGTTAGCAAAGCACCCCCTCAGAAAAGTACTAAAAACTCTTTACAGTATATGATTTATAGGTTAATAATTTGCCGTTAATTAGTCGTTAATTAGTTGTGACATTTTTAACTTTGTCGTGCTATGTTTTCTATGTTTTTTTTTTGCAAATTTCCTAATTCGATGTCACGTTAGCAAAGCAACATTCGCAAATCGAAAAATGGTTAATTGGATAATTTTCCGTTAATTAGTCGTTAATTAGTAGTGAAAATTTCGAATTTGTAGTTCAATGTTTTCTATGTTTTTTGTGTTGCTTTGCTAACTTTGCTAAGTTAGCAAAGCACCACCTCAGAAAAGTATTAAAAACTCTTTATAGTGAATGATTTATAGGTTAATAATTTGCCGTTTATTAGTCGTTAATTAGTTGTGATATTTTCAAATTTCTTGTGCTATGTTTTCCATGCTTTTTTTGCTAATTTCCTAATTCGATGTCAAGTTAGCAAAGCAACACCTCAAAACGGGGTTAAAACTTCTTATATTGAATAATTTATTGCATTATAATTTGTCGTTCATTAGTCTTTAATTAGTTGTGATATTTTCATTTTTATCGTGCTATGTTTTCTATGTTTTTTTGCTGTTTTACTAATTTGATGTCAAGTTAGCAAAGCATCACCTCAGAAAAGTACTAAAAACTCTTTACAGAGAATGATTTATAGGTTAATAATTTGCCGTTAATTAGTCGTTAATTAGTTGTGATATTTTCAATTTTGTTGTGCTATGTTTTCTATGTTTTTTGGCTAATTTCCTTATTCGATGTCAAGTTAGCAAAGCAACACCTCAAAACGGGGTTAAAACTTCTTATATTGAATAATTTATTGCTTAATAATTTGTCGTTCATTAGTCTTTAATTAGTTGTGCCATTTTCATTTTTATCGTGCTATGTATTCTATGTTTTTTTTGCTGTTTTACTAATTTGATGTCAAGTTAGCAAAGCATCACATCAGAAAAGTACTAAAAACTCTTTACAGTGAATGATTTATAGGTTAATAATTTACAGTTAATTAGTCGTTAATTAGTTGTGATATTTTCAATTTTGTTGTGCTATGTTTTCTATGTTTTTTTGCTGATTTCCTAATTCGATGTCAAGTTAGCAAAGCAACACCTCAAAACGGGGTTAAAACTTCTTATATTGAATAATTTATTGCTTAATAATTTGTCGTTCATTAGCCTTTAATTAGTTGTGACATTTTCAATTTCATCGCGCTATGTTTTCTATGTCTGTACTGACTGACAAGCGAATCCAAAGCCAAACAAAATGAAAAAGTTCAGCCAAATATTTTATCGTAGGTTCCATTTGTTTAAGTTTTCTGCTCTAGAATGGTGTCTCCATTAGATCTAGAATGGTGTCTCCATTAGATTTCATAGAAAGTTAATAAATATTGTGCTAATTAATTTAAGTATTCTATAAATCATTGAATAACTAGGTTAATAATATGGATACTATACTATGAAGGAGCAGTTTTTAAATTGCTTTGGTATTTTTATGTGGGAATGTGATAGGTTGTGTTTTGTCAATTAACAAAACAAAACAAAAAACAGAAAACATAGAACGAGGAAATTGAAAATATCACAACTAATTAAGGGCTAATCAACGACAAATTATTAAGCTATAAATTATTCAATATATGAAGTTTTAACACCGTTTTGAGGTGTTGCTTATATCAAATTAGTAAAACAGCAAAAAAACATAGAAAACATAGCACGATGAAATTGATAATGTCACAACTCATTAAGGACTAATCAACGACAAATTACTAAGCAATAAATTATTCAATATAAGAAGTTGTAACCCCTTTTTGAGGTGCTGCTTTGCTTACTTGACATCAAATTAGTAAAACAGCAAAAAAAACATAGAAAACATAGCACAATAAAAATGAAAATGTCACAACTAATTAAAGACTAATGAACGACAAATTATTAAGCAATAAATTATTCAATATAAGAAGTTTTAACCCCGTTTTGAGGTGTTGCTTTGCTAACTTGACATCGAATTAGGAAATTAGCAAAAAAAAACATAGAAACCATAGCACAACAAAATTGAAAATATCACAACTAATTAACGACTAATTAACGGCAAATTATTAACCTATAAATCATTCACTGTAAAGAGTTTTTAGTACTTTTCTGAGGTGATGCTTTGCTAACTTGACATCAAATTAGTAAAACAGCAAAAAAACATAGAAAACATAGCATGATAAAAATGAATATGTCACAATTAATTAAAGACTAATGAGCGACAAATTATTATGCAATAAATTATTCAATATAAGAAGTTTTAACCCCGTTTTGAGGTGTTGCTTTGCTAACTTGACATCGAATAAGGAAATTAGCCAAAAAAGACATAGAAAACATAGCACAACAAAATTGAAAATATCACAACTAATTAACGGCAAATTATTAACCTATAAATCATTCACTGTAAAAAGTTTTTAGTACTTTTCTGAGGTGATGCTTTGCTAACTTGACATCAAATTAGTAAAACAGCAAAAAACATAGAAAACATAGCACGATAAAAATGAAAATGTCACAACTAATTAAAGACTAATGAACGACAAACTATTAAGCAATAAATTATTCAATATAAGAAGTTTTAACCCCGTTTTGAGGTGTTGCTTTGCTAACTTGACATCGAATAAGGAAATTAGCCAAAAAAGACATAGAAAACATAGCACAACAAAATTGAAAATATCACAACTAATTAACGGCAAATTATTAACCTATAAATCATTCACTGTAAAAAGTTTTTAGTACTTTTCTGAGGTGATGCTTTGCTAACTTGACATCAAATTAGTAAAACAGCAAAAAAACATAGAAAACATAGCATGATAAAAATGAATATGTCACAACTAATTAAAGACTAATGAACGACAAATTATTAAGCAATAAATTATTCAATATAAGAAGTTTTAACCCCGTTTTGAGGTGTTGCTTTGCTGACTTGACATCGAATTAGGAAATTAGCCAACAAAACATAGAAAACATAGCACAACAAAATTGAAAATATCACAACTAATCAACGACTAATTAACTGCAAATTATTTACCTATAAGTCATTCACTGTAAAGAGTTTTTAGTACTTTTCTAGGGGTGATGCTTTGCTAACTTGGCATCAAATTAGTAAAACAGCAAACAAACATAGAAAACATAGCACGATAAAAATGAAAATGTCACAACCAATTAAAGACTAATGAACGACAAATTATTAAGCAATAAATTATTCAATATAAGAAGTTTTAACCCCGTTTTGAGGTGTTACTAAGCAATAAATTATTCAATATAAGAAGTTGTAACCCCTTTTTGAGGTGCTGCTTTGCTTACTTGACATCAAATTAGTAAAACAGCAAAAAAAACATAGAAAACATAGCACAATAAAAATGAAAATGTCACAACTAATTAAAGACTAATGAACAACAAATTATTAAGCAATAAATTATTCAATATAAGAAGTTTTAACCCCGTTTTGAGGTGTTGCTTTGCTAACTTGACATCGAATTAGGAAATTAGCAAAAAAAACATAGAAACCATAGCATAACAAAATTGAAAATATCACAACTAATTAACGACTAATTAACGGCAAATTATTAACCTATAAATCATTCACTGTAAAGAGTTTTTAGTACTTTTCTGAGGTGATGCTTTGCTAACTTGACATCAAATTAGTAAAACAGCAAAAAAACATAGAAAACATAGCATGATAAAAATGAATATGTCACAATTAATTAAAGACTAATGAACGACAAATTATTAAGCAATAAATTATTCAATATAAGAAGTTTTAACCTCGTTTTGAGGTGTTGCTTTGCTAACTTGACATCGAATTAGGAAATTAGCAAAAAAAACATAGACACCATAGCACAACAAAATTGAAAATATCACAATTAATTAACGACTAATTAACGGCAAATTATTAACCTATAAATCATTCACTGTAAAGAGTTTTTAGTACTTTTCTTAGGTGATGCTTTGCTAACTTGACATCAAATTAGTAAAACAGCAAAAAACATAGAAAACATAGCACGATAAAAATGAAAATGTCACAACTGATTAAAGACTAATGAGCGACAAATTATTAAGCAATAAATTATTCAATATAAGAAGTTTTAACCCCGTTTTGAGGTGTTGCTTTGCTAACTTGACATCGAATAAGGAAATTAGCACAACAAAATTGAAAATATCACAACTAATTAACGGCAAATTATTAACCTATAAATCATTCACTGTAAAAAGTTTTTAGTACTTTTCTGAGGTGATGCTTTGCTAACTTGACATCAAATTAGTAAAACAGCAAAAAAACATAGAAAACATAGCATGATAAAAATGAATATGTCACAACTAATTAAAGACTAATGAACGACAAATTATTAAGCAATAAATTATTCAATATATGAAGTTTTAACCCCGTTTTGAGGTGTTGCTTTGCTAACTTGACATCGAATTAGGAAATTAGCAAAAAAAAAACATAGAAACCATAGCACAACAGAATTGAAAATATCACAATTAATTAACGACTAATTAACGGCAAATTATTAACCTATAAATCATTCACTGTAAAGAGTTTTTAGTACTTTTCTGAGGTGATGCTTTGCTAACTTGACATCAAATTAGTAAAACAGCAAAAAACATAGAAAACATAGCACGATAAAAATGAAAATGTCACAACTAATTAAAGACTAATGAGCGACAAATTATTAAGCAATAAATTATTCAATATAAGAAGTTTTAACCCCGTTTTGAGGTGTTGCTTTGCTAACTTGACATCGAATAAGGAAATTAGCCAAAAAAGACATAGAAAACATAGCACAACAAAATTGAAAATATCACAACTAATTAACGGCAAATTATTAACCTATAAATCATTCACTGTAAAAAGTTTTTAGTACTTTTCTGAGGTGATGCTTTGCTAACTTGACATCAAATTAGTAAAACAGCAAAAAACATAGAAAACATAGCACGATAAAAATGAAAATGTCACAACTAATTAAAGACTAATGAACGACAAACTATTAAGCAATAAATTATTCAATATAAGAAGTTTTAACCTCGTTTTGAGGTGTTGCTTTGCTAACTTGACATCGAATAAGGAAATTAGCCAAAAACGACATAGAAAACATAGCACAACAAAATTGAAAATATCACAACTAATTAACGGCAAATTATTAACCTATAAATCATTCACTGTAAAGAGTTTTTAGTACTTTTCTGAGGTGATGCTTTGCTAACTTGGCATCAAATTAGTAAAACAGCAAACAAACATAGAAAACATAGCACGATAAAAATGAAAATGTCACAACTAATTAAAGACTAATGAACGACAAATTATTAAGCAATAAATTATTCATTATAAGAAGTTTTAACCCCGTTTTGAGGTGTTGCTTTGCTGACTTGACATCGAATTAGGAAATTAGCCAACAAAACATAGAAAACATAGCACAACAAAATTGAAAATATCACAACTAATCAACGACTAATTAACGGCAAATTATTTACCTATAAATCATTCACTGTAAAGAGTTTTTAGTACTTTAGTACATCGAATTAGGAAATTAGCCAAAAAAAACAAAGAAAACATAGCACAACAAAATTGAAAATATCACAACTAATTAACGACTAATTAACGGCAAATTATTAACCTATAAATCATTCACTGTAAAGAGTTTTTAATACTTTTCTGAGGGGGTGCTTTGCTAAATAGATAACAAGTTAGCAAAGCAACACAAAAAACATAGAAAACATTGAACGACAAATTCGAAATGGTCACAACTAATTAACGACTAATTAACGGAAAATTATCCGATTAACCATTTTTCGATTTGCGAATGTTGTTTTGCTAACTTGACATCGAATTAGGAAATTTGCAAAAAAAAACATAGAACACATAGCACGACAAAGTTAAAAATGTCACAACTAATTAACGACTAATTAACGGCAAATTAGTAACAAAATTGAAAATATCACAACTAATTAACGACTAATTAACGGCAAATTATTAACCTATAAATCATTCACTTTAAAGAGTTTTGAGTACTTTTCTGAGGGGGTGCTTTGCTAACTTGATATCAAGTTAGCAAAGCAACACAAAAAACATAGAAACCATTGAACAACAAATTCGAAGTTGTCACAACTTATTAACAACAAATTAACGGCAAATTATCCAATTGACCATTTTTCGATTCGTGAATGTTGTTTTGCTAACTTGACACTCATGTACGTGAGGATTGGCAGGAGTAAGGATTTTACTATTAACATTTTTGTAACAGTCGGAATAAATCTTTGAGAACACCAAAGCAATCGAAGGCCACTATAAACTTTTCCAACTACTGTTGCTATGTGATCTGTCCAGGTGAGGTTTTTATTAAAAACAACGCCTAAGTTTTTCGCAGTGTGGACGTATTCGATTATTGATTCCCCTAGTTTAATTGGAGGGAAGCTGGAAGTATATAGACGCTGTTTGTATATGCACAAAGTTTTTGACTTTCCTGGGTTGAGGGAAAGATTGTGTCTAAGTGCTCACTGCAGAATGATTTTTAGATTTCGGCCCAAATATACAGTCTCGTCTCTGTCGGCTTTAAAGGCAGTCTCGTCTCGGCTGGTCTCGGTCTCGTCATGTGAGACCGAGATCGAGACCTAGAATTTTTTCGTCTCGTGGCCAGCCCTAGCCATATTTTAGGTCAAACCTTGCACTTCATTCTGACGGGATGAGCTTTGGTACACTAATAGTCCACATCCTAGGTTTACTTTAAAGAAGTGTTTCCACGGTGGCAACACTGGCAGACCGGAGTTATACGGGTTGCCTTCTGACCATGTTTTATCACATTAATTAGCCTATAAATCGGGAACCAGACATCAATTGATGTCGTGGAATGTCTCCTTGGATTAAGAATACTTGAAGCCATAGGAAAATGTTAATTTTTTGACTCTTCCCCCAATATGCTGGGGGAGCAAAATACCCTCGACAGATAAGTGTTTTTATTTGTCAAAAAATAATGGTTACAAAATGAATATTCATAAAATTTTAAGATGAGTGTCGAAGAAGAATTTCATACTCTACAGCATATCCGAATTCCATTTTTATCCATGTATTAGTTTTTTGTATAATCGCTTTCAAAATGGGAGGAGGGGAAGGTGAAAGTTTTCGAACTTAATTACAGACCATATCGTATAGACATTAGTCCTTTTTGCTCTCTATGCAATTTAAACCAATTTGAGAACGTCCTTCAATTACTAGCAGCCTGTCCTATTTTGCAAGAAATACGCCGACTTTATATTAATAAGAGTTTTCTGACTTTCGACGAATGTGTCAGCGTTCTGAATGGATAATTAGGATGGAAGTTGCTGGTACATTATTTGTCCCACGCAAAGAACTACCGAGGCACATATTTGAACATGTCGTGAGTAATACACATAATTTAATTTTTGTTTTTGCTAAACTAAACATTTTCACAAATGTAATAATATGCCACCATTTTTTATTTTGTTTTAGCTAATCTAAAAGCCTATTTTTCTTAAATGTAATAACTTACACCCTTTTATATTCTAGCTAAACTAAAAGCCTTTTTATCCCAGATATTGCAGTTCTTTAAACTCTAAAATATTAATATTTAATAAAAGCAATATTAGCTTATTTTTCTTAAATGTAATAACTTAGACCCTTTTTTTTTTGTTTCAGCTAAACTAAAAGCCTTTTTATCCAAGATATTCCAGTTCTTTAAACTCTAAAATATTAATAAAGCAAAATAAAAATTAAATTATCTTTTTCTTTTTTAAATTATTATCCCAGTCAAATTCGACAATAAAATCGCAAAGCGCGATGTAGTTATGCATTTTTAATATGTTGTTGGTCAATGTTAGAGTAGTCTGTAGCTAACTTTGCAGCTTCGAAAAACCTGTGCGAGCTGCAGGATAAATGCAACAAAAGGA
The DNA here is from genome assembly GCA_949320155.1 of Melangyna quadrimaculata. Taxonomy (NCBI): domain Eukaryota; kingdom Metazoa; phylum Arthropoda; class Insecta; order Diptera; family Syrphidae; genus Melangyna; species Melangyna quadrimaculata. The sequence continues at coordinate 117,776,531 of OX439483.1, forward strand.
ACATTAAAATTACCCCATTTTTTCTGATATTTTCCTTTAACTTTGGAAATATGCAATTTAGAATAAAACCATCCGCCATAAATTTGTTTGTTATAAAATTTTGTCCAAGACCACATTTGTTTTAAGTTAATGTATGTTATATTTGTGTTGCTTTCTAATCATAAATGAAAAAAAATCAGAATAACTTAGTAATTTTGAAGCAGTAAGAAAACAGGTAAAAAATTATCCAGTTCTGCTAAAATTAAATAAATGTATATTTTACATACATAGATACTTTTTGAGCTCCATTTTGCTAAGTTCTCTCTTTAGTTATAGTTGTTGGCTAAGCATTTTAGATGCATTTAAAAGAGTGCATTATGGTGATAAAGTTCCTTTCTGCATATACTTGTAACTGATTTTATTGGTATGATATTCTCAATGCACCATTTTCTTTATCAATCCCCTAATTCCACATAATTACAACTCAAAGCTCAGGGTATCAATCGTAGAATCTGATACAAATCTGAAAACAAAGTGCACGTCTTGAATCCCCATGAGTGAAAATCTGAAATTGTCTTACTTTAGACTAATCAAAAATCCAGAACATTTTTCAATGTTCCCGTGGTTCTCATTTCGCCCAGAATTTCGTAGACAAATAGACATCATGGAATATCTTGTTGGATTAAGAGTATTTGAAGCCATAGGAATTTGTTTATTTTTTGACCGCTCCCCCAACCTTGTACGCGGGGGGAGTATAATACCCTCGGTGGATAAGGGTTTTTATTTGTCAGAAAATAATGGCAATAAAATGAATATTCATAAAATTTTAAGATGAGCGTCGACGTAGAGTTTATACTCTACAGCATATCCGAAGTCTTTTTTTATCCATCTATTAGTTTTTTTGTATAATCGCTTTCAAAATGGGGGGAAGGGAAGGTGGAAGTATATCAAACCCCTTTATAATCGTCTTGGTATAATCTAAGCATATGGCACATGACCTTAGGGTAATTTTTAATGCCCAATCGTATGCAATCAAAATAATTTCAATATAATTTCCCTAGAAAAAGTTATAACCTTTTTATAAAATGACGACTAAATTTTCAGTGAAACGAGCATAACATTACCAAATTATAATGGTACGGTGATGAAACTTGGCACACATGTTTCATTTGTCTTAAGAAATAAGAATCAAAAAAGTCCATAAAAATATCTAGGGCGAAATAGTGTTTTTTTGAGTAAAAGGGAAAAGTGAATAACTATTACCAGTAAACCCCTCCCAAAACTGGTATGTTGGTGAAAGTTGTTAGAAATGTTTTATTTGTTGTTAGAACCAAGACTCACATATATTGGTTCCAGGGGTGTTTTTTTAGGCGGAAGGAAAATATGGGTTATAAACCCAACATTTTATTTTTATGTAAGCGAGGTACAAATATAGAATATGGTACATGATTTTAAAGTATTTTTTTACGCTGAATCCAATTTAAATAAAATTAAGACGATATAATTACCATTAAGAAAATAATGGACGTTTTAATCGAAAAATTAATGTATTTTTTTAGTTTTTATAGCCGACTCCCATTTTATAAGTGATTTAGAGCCGGTTTTAATTATTTAAAATTTTGCGCCAATGATTTACAAAAAGCAAGTATTTTACTAACTAATTTTTTAAACAGACTTAGAGCGGATTTTTCAATCATCAGTTAAACTATCAGAGGAATAAGTACTATAGCAACATGAACAAATTTTTTTATTATTCGAAGAATAAACTACTATCTGAGGTCTATCTGACTATTGGAAAATTGGCCCTTAGAGAATTAAGAAATCAAAAATCATTCTTAAGTTTGCTTATCGAGTCCAAAGATTTAGAAAAGAGTGGGTAAACAATTGTTTTTAAAATAAAAGAAGGAATATAACGAAACGCTTTTTTAACAAATTATCAGAAGATGAGAGAATATCAGACCCGGAATCTTAATTCAAAGTCAATTACTATTGCTGCTTAGATATATTGATCTCCAAACTGAACAAAGATTTCAAAACCTCTATGACCTAAGTAGGTAATTTATTTGAAGTTTTATAACCAGAAAAACTTTTATACTTTTCAAATGAAAAAAATTAAAAAGGAAGCAGGAAAACTGGTTGCTAGATACAATGAGGAACTGTCAGTTGATCTTTTTGATGATTCATAAATTTGCGGAAACAAAGGCAAGAAAAGTTTTTATTTGAGTTTTTTAACTTTTAGTTTAAGTTTTATAGCACCTACATTTATATATGTATGTAGATACCTATTTAAAGAGCATATGTATATACCAATAAGTATACTAGATTTGTTATTGTGAGTGCTTTTGTTTGATTTTTAAAAATTGTTTTTTGTTTAATTTGTAATTTTGGGTGGGGGCCCCCTACTAATTTTTGATATGGGGCCCCTCGAGGGCTAGCTACGCCACTGAGTTTTTAGGTAATTTTTAAGACTGTGCACTCATGAAAAGGGTTAAAAGTGTACTGATGCCTACTTGACTTTTGCTGTCGAACCTCTGGGAGAGTTAAATTTGGGGTATAAATGTTTAATGGGTAAATTAACTTAATAAGTGGTAAGAAGAGAAAAACAAATTAATTCATCAGATTATCAAGTTAAGTCACGATTACAGTTGGATAAGAGCGCTTTTTAAAAAGAGACTCGAATTTTGTAACTGGTTGCTATAGAGAAGCTTGGGTGACAGCCAGTTAAAAAACAGAATTCTTTGGACAGACGAATCTCAATTCACAAGAGATGGTATTATGAATTTCCATAATCTCCATTCATGCAATCCACATATAAGACGGAAAAGATCATTTCAGCACAGATTCAGTGTCAATATGTGGGCAGGTGTAATTGGAAATAAATTAATCGGGCCTTTCAAATTACAACCCCGACCAAATTCTATCCATCTTGATTTCTTACAAAATAATCTACCAGACCTATTGTAGTATGTTCCACTGTTTCAACTAGCTTCATCATATTTCCAACAAGATGGGCGGAGCACCATGGTCGTGAAGTTAGAAGATGGATGGCAGAAATGGACCAATTTACTGGCCTGCAAGATCTCCCGATCTTACTGTGCTGGGTTTTTTTGGTTGGAGACGAATGAAATAAATCGTTTACTCATCTGAAATAACAACTTTAACTGAATTAGAACAACGGATCACAAAAAAAAAGAGTTATCGAGAATAAACATTCAAAATTAATTCCAACAACGGACTGTGGCATGTATTCAAAAAGCAGGAGGGCACTTTGAGAACTTGTTATTACTGTATTTGTGTGTACATACAATAAAAAATTACTTAAAAATTACACAAATTATAGTTTTATTCAAACTCTTTACACCTCAGGACAAACAATATTTTTTCTTTTAATTTTACATGTTTTAGATATTTCCGAGTAACATAAAATGTATATGAATTTGATATAATCAAGCCTTTTTGATTATCTTTATAAATAAAGTTCTTATCTTTTGATATCGATTAAAAGAATGTTGGTATATTCAATTATATAATTCAATAGTAAGATATTATTAGCTTTGAGTTTAACCTCTTCGGAGTACAATTTAATAATGGCGTATAAAAGGAAATTAACATTTTCGAACAATGTGATTTTTGACAGATTATGTAAATTGACAATATGTAAAGTATTTCGAAAGATGAAGTAACACAGTGAGTTGCAAAATAATTTGTACAAATAGAGCAATGCAATTAATTTCTTCTTTAGATTATTTACAAGAAAATACTTTAAGTTTGATGAATTGATATTTTGTCATCCTCCCCCTTTTGAAGGACTAAAGGTTCTTCAACCAATGGTAATCGACAAAGATTTGCTGTTACTCGTTTTAGAGTACCACTAGCAGTTTTTAAAGTAACCACACGCACGATGTCATCTTCGCCAGGGTGTGTTTCAATGACTACCAAATTTCCATTTAAGTGGGGGAAGATTATCGTCCTTGATGATCACAATGTCATTTAACTTGATGCCTGGGTTGTTCTTTTTCCATTTATTTCGCCGCTGCAAGGTGTGCAGATATTCATTCTTCCATCTGTGCCAGAATTGTTGCATAAGCCATTGTACTCGCTGCCAACGGTTTAGGTAGGAAATGTTTTTGTCGTATAAATCTGGCTCAGGCAGCGCAATCAGTGAAGTACCTGTTAAAAAATGGCCTGTGGTTAAAGGTTATATATATTATAAAAAAAAAGTGATAATTTTATGTTTGTCTTTAAGTTTGTTAGTCTCCAGTGTTTTATTTATTTAAATTGTATTGTTTTTCATGTTAATTTATTTCTTTAAAAAAAAAAAACATGTGTAAATAACATACAAAATTTTTAATTTATTTCAAAATAATAACCCCTGAAGAAGTTGTGGAAATCGTCGAAACGTTGGGAAAAAAGATGAAATAAATTTGTTTTTATTTGCATCAAGAAGATAATCGACCAAAAAAGCTCACTATTATAAAATAATAAAGGTTTAAGGTCATTGGGATCTTCAGAGAGAGGAGAAAGGGGACGGGAATTGAGAATGCATTCTATCTGAACAATAAGTGTGTTGAGTTCCTCATATGTTAAGGCTGCGAGGTGTAATAGGCGTTTCATGTGATGTTTTGCCGATTGCACCGCTGCCTCGCAGATACCACCAAAATGTGGAGATCTGGGTGGAATGTGTTTCCATTCTATGCTATCTTCTAAGCAGGTCTTCATAATCTCAGAGTAAGACTGTTGGTTTTGAAACATATCAAAAAGTGCCCTTAACTCATTACCTGCGCCAGTATAATTCGTAGCGTTGTCACTATACATGGTGTGACAGAGGCCTCTTCGGCTGATGAAGCGTCGCAAAGCACCCAAGAACGAAGCAGTAAGCAGTAGTGAGATCACCAATTAATTCAAGATGCACAGCTTTGGTGCTAAGGCATACAAAAACTGCCACGTATGCCTTCACGGCAACAGTCCCACGGCGACGAGAGTGTACCATAAATGGTCCACAAAAGTCTGTTCCTACAGTTGTAAAAGGACGTGAAGGCAGCACTCTATAATCTGGTAGATTTTCCATTTGTGGATATTCAAATCGCGGACATGCTCTAGCGCAAAGAATACATCGTTTGACATCTCGTCGGATGAGGGGCTTGGCATGAACAGGCCAATATTGCTCGCGAATTATTGACATCAATCCTTGTACTCCTATATGATGATGATTTATATGTTTGTCCCTTATTAAGGAGTTTGTAAACGCATGATTATTTGGAAGAAGTGCTGGATGTTTATATTCGTATCCAATTTTTGCGTTATTAATACGCCCACCAACTCTTAGTATTCCCTGTTCATCCAGAATTGTGCTTAGAGAAGAAATACTTGATCTAGAAGAGATTGACCTTTTCTGTTTTAAAAGTGAGATCTCGTTTCCGTAGTTAGATTGTTGTATCATTTTTATAAGACGGTGAAGAGCCAGTTCCATTTCAACTACTGTAAGGGGTCCACATATTCTTGATTTCTTTCTACGTAGTGCTATTGCGTTGTTGAATATCTTAGGATATAGGCAGCTACTCTAAGTGTTCTCTGTTGATTGTTGTTATATTTCATACTTATTAAAAAATCATTATCCCTTTGTAATGAAAAATTATGTTTTGTAGTTTTGCGCTCTAGAAGGGTTTCATCAATTACATCTAAAGATTCTGGACCGTAAAACCATAATTTTGAGTTAATCAATTCACAAGCAAATGCTCCCCTGGACACAATGTCTGCCGGGTTATTTTTAGTGCCAACATGACGCCACTGATCGATGGATGAAAGATTTTGTATCGTTGCAACTCTGTTTGCAACAAAAGTTTGCCAGTGATGTGATTCCGAAGCCAACCAAGCCATGACTATACTGGAATCCGTCCAATAATACACAACCTCAAATGTATCTCCGAAAATATATGAAATATATATATAATATATCCTCTTAACCAACTGGATCATCATCTGAGCAGCGCATAGTTCAAGCCGCGGTAAACAAACGTTTCTTACAGGTAGTCCAGTCCAATCGTCATTTGACCTTGCGTTGATCCGCACGGTCTGTTTTTTTTTCATGAATCGATAGGTTCTTACAAGAAAAGCTTAACCCTAGATTTGCACCACATGACAACTGTTTTTACCAAAGTTATTCGTAATAACGTACTTTTTGACTTTTTTTTTGATTTTTGCAAATATCTCGGCTCCAGTACGTTGCACAGTAAAAAATTTAAATAAGTTTTGTTTGTTATAAAATTATCTAGCATGAAGTGTTAAGTTTTTTTTTTTGTTTGAACAAATAAGTAAAAAAGTTACCGTTAGTTTTAGTAATTTTCTTTTGGTTTTTAGACGGCTTTTCATTATTATTTCGAAAAAAGCTTATACTTTATTTAGTTTTTTTGTGTGTGTTTGTCTAGCTGTTGGTATTCCCTACAATAAAAAAATTGAGCTCTTAACTCTAAACGGGAGCCGATAAATCTATGAATGAACACAACAAATCGGAGCCCCCCAAAAAAGATATTTTCTGTTTTTTACGAATATCTTGGCTTCAGGTTATCGCAAAGTAAAAAATGAAAAAAAAATTACTTATTAGAAAATTAGCTATTGTTTAAGTAAATAAATATTTTTTTTTAACAAATAAATAAAAATTAACAGCTAGTTTTAGTCAGTTTTATTAATTTTTTTTGTTGAACAAATACTTTTGAGTTATAATTTTGATGAAGGCTTGTGAATCAGTTTAATTAAAAAGTAATTTTTAGTCCTTTTAATTTCTTAAAATTAATACAAAAAATAGCGCCCTACGGCATACTAGAGCTGAGGAATGAATGAATGAATAAGGCCCCAGTTATAGCTATCATTGAAAACCATCATTGAAAAAGTTAGCTGTTGATTTTGAGACCCTTCGAAAGTTTAATCATTGATTATTTTAATGCAGAAATATAGCTTACGACTTCAAAATTATTTCTCCTCAAAAAAAAAATTCATTTTGACCCATATCTTCCCCACAACGTAACTTTTAATTTTTTCAATGATCATTGGTAAGGTAGTTCATCATTGAAAAATTAAAAGTTACGTTATAGGGAAGATATGGGTCAAAATGAATTTTTTTTGAAGGAGAAATAATTTTGAAGTCGTAAGCGATATTTCTGCATTAAAATATTCAATGATTAAACTTTCGAAAGGTCTCAAAATCAACAGTTAACTTTTTCAATGATGGTTTTCAATGATAGCTATAACTGGCACCTAAGGGAAAGTCATACAAGAAAAAAACCTTTTCTGTATGATAAATAAATAGTACAGTAACTATACAGGGTGTCCCTTAATTCGTCAAGAGTATTTTAGGGTATGATTCTGGGGTATATTCTAAGAAAAAAATTTTTCTACAGTTAGGGCCTATCTCCAATTTTGAAGTTAATTTTTGGGAATTTAAGAAAAGTCTTACTTTGGGGTACCCTGATCCATGTCGAAAGCTTAGGTTATATACTAGGCTTTTAGCGATTGCCCGGATGACGCAAAGAATCGTATTGCGTTAGCTCAGTTGGTGGACGGTTTGACGTAGAAATACAGAATCGCTCCAGCATGCACTAAAAGTTGAATCTAGTTTTGTGGCAAACGCATGGCTAGACGATCTCTCAACACTGCTGTTGCACATGAAGTTGACAGCCAACAGCCAGATTTAAGTAAGGCTTCGGGAAACGATTTGGAGCTGAACTAAAGGAGTATAGTTCAGCCGAATTCCGCATTAAAGCTTCACATAATAAAAACAAATTACAGGTTTTTGAAGGCATAATAAAATGTATTCATGCAAAACGTGGATTTGGCTTCATTTCAAGAGAAGGGAATCAAAGGGATATTTATTTTCACCGCAAGGAAGTGCTCAAGGAAATAGGTCATCAACTTCGCGCAGGTGCCAGAGTTAAATTTGTGTTTTTAAAGATGCTGAGCGGGGAAATCAGGGTCAAGCTATAATCATTGAGGTTATTCCTGATGAATCGTTAAAATCCAGACCGTTAGATGCTAACGGCTAATAACCAGGCTCTTATTATTCGTGTAGGGGTAACTTCTTCACAGGCGCATATATCAATCACTGGTATAATTGAGAGGAGGTGTTGCAGGTTTATTTTCGACACTGGTGCTACTCATACCATCGTTCACCCTAGAATGATCAATAAACACTTCCCTAAAGTACTGACTGGCGGGACAATAACAAGCGTAACAGGAGAAAAATCACCAGTTCTGGATTGCATCAACGTGAGTCTTTGTTTTGGAGCAGTAGTAGTCCATCATCCTGTTTATGTAGCTAACATATTTGATGACTGCATTCTGGGAATGGACTTCTCGAATCAATTAAGGTGTACCATAGATTTCGGACAAAACTATTTACACATCAATGATGAAGTTGTTCCTTTGGACAATCTTCGATCGCAGTGCTTTTCATTGGAGTTGAATGAGGAGTCCATAACAAGTGAGATTTCAGTGGGTCAACTTCAGCTTGAGTGCCCTTCAATGCCAGATGTTGATGTATTGGTAGAACCAATAAGGCAGGCAAACAATTATCCAGGTTGCTCTGTAATTTGTAACTCAAGAAAACAAAATTTTTTTGTAGAAACAGCTGATATATTCGACAAAGAAAATGCCCCTACGTTAGGCAAGGTAGTGGCCATTGCCGATCCAAGATTTTCTGTCTTGAAGGTTAGAGCATCGCAACAAAGCAGCACGAAAGCAAAGCAGAACGAAATAAGAAAAGTGCTTTTAGCAGTAGTTAAATCCGTTCATCATTTCAAACTCTACCTGATTGGACGTCCGTTTACCATTCGCACTGATCATGCCTCTCTCCGCTGGCTGCTCAATTTTAAGGAATCAAAGGCTCAAATAGCTCGTTGGTTCGAGAGGTTACAAGAATTCAATTTCCATATTGAACATCGCCATGGAAAGCAGCACACCAACGCTGATGCTCTATCTCGCCGACCATGTGCAGATGAATGCAAAAAATGTGAGAAACTTCATAAAAGGGAGCAGATTTTTGTTAGCCTAACTACCATCAGCAACAATTTACAACTAGCACAATCAAACGACGAACGGTCACAATCAGGTACACGACCAACCAACGATAAAATAAAAGCGTTTACATCCACATTTGAATGCATATCTAGCTATGTGGTCCTCTTTAGCTGTACACAATGACACACTAGTTCGAAAGTTTGAAGACAAATTTGAAACCCGTATGCAGGTATTAGTTCCATCGTCGCTTAAGGAATGTGTGATGAAAGAAATGCACGATAGCCCAACAGGTGGTCACTTTTCTGCAGAAAAAACATTAAATAAAATTAAAACCAGGTATTATTGGATCGATGATGTTCGAAAATTGTGTCAAAGTTGTTTGATATGCCAATCCCGAAAAGGTCCACTTCCCAGACATAAAGCTCGACTGTAAGCGTTTAATGTGGGTGCTCCTTTTGAGCGAATTGCTGTGGATATATTGGGACCACTTCCATTGACAAAAAGAGGTAACAAATACATTTTGATATTAGGAGACTATTTTACCAAGTGGCCGGAAGCTCTTGCCATACCAAATCAAACGGCAGAGGTCGTGGCTAAAGCTCTCATTGAACAGGTTTTTGTCACGTTTTGGAGCTCCACATGCACTTCATTCCGACCAAGGGCGAAATTTTGAGTCAGCGGTGTTCGCGGAAGTAATGAAACGGGTTGGTATAGAAAGAACTCGAACTACACCTCTTTATCCGCAGTCTGACGGAATGGTAGAAAGGTTCAACCGAACCATCTTGGACTACTTATCAAAATATGTGGACCAGAATCAAAGAGACTGGGACGAACATCTCCCACTTCTTTTTCTTGCTTATAGAACAGCGTTACATAGCAGCACAAATGAAACACCAGCAACGCTCACCTTTTGAAGGGAACTTCGTTTACCTTTAGAGTTAGTAACCGGTGTTTTTTTTCTACGCCGAGAAAACCAAATTGCCTGCGATTTTTGAGCATTAGCTTTAATTTTCCACCTATGAAAAAAAGTTTGTAAAATGTTCAGTGGGCTTTGTAAACTTTCAAGAGCTACTTGAAGCAATATGCTTGACGCAAAAAGGGCTGTGTCGTCAGCAAACATAGCTATATTAGTATTTACGTCCAAAGATGGCAAGTTGGACATGTAGATATTAAAAAGTATGGGTCCTAGGACAGAACCCTGTGAAACGCTACTCACTATATCATAAAGTGCAGACTTAACACTGCCTGAGTATACAACAAATTTTCTGTTAAGTAAAAAGCTCCATACTAACTTGATAAGATAAATAGGAAAATGAAACATTACAAGTTTGTAAATTAACCCCTGATGCCACACAGTGTCAAAGGCTTTTTCTATGTCCAAAAGTACTAGGCCAGTCGAAAGCTTTAAATTTAAATTACTTTTGACGTGATTTTTAATTCTTAAAATTAGATGGCTTGTGGAGTGACCAGGTCTAAAACCAAATTGCTCAATAGGGTAAATATTTGAATCCTCAGTATGGTTTAACAGTCTTTGTTTAATAAGCTTTTCAAATAGTTTACTTAAAGCACTTAATAAACTTATAGGCCTGTAACTATAAGGATTATCCTTTGCTTTGCCAGGTTTGCAGATAGCAACAACTTTTGCGACTTTCCAATCATTTGGAACATATGAAAGGATCAAACAACAATTGAAAACCATTGTAAGAAATTTGGTGCCCGTTGAAGGTAGGGCTTTAAGTAATCTGTTGCTCATTCCATCAATACCAGACGATTTTTTGGACTTTAAATGTTTAATTAAATCCTTCACGGAAAGATTTTTAAAAAAGTTGTTTCTATCTACGTTACTTGGTAAGGAATGTAATTCAATAAGTTTATTTCTGACAGTATTTTCAGTGTCAATATCACTGAGATGAGATGATATTGTGTGGTTTTGGCAAAAAGTGTCACCAAGAGCGTTTACCTTTTCCATTTGAGTAACAAAAACATTATCGTTGACTCGAAGAGGTGGAATATTTGAACTTTTTTTTTTAATTATTTTTGTAACCTTCCAAAAAGGCTTAGATCCCTTGTCAAAACTAGATAAAAGCTTATTCCAATTTTTATTTTTGAAAATTTCTATTTCATTTTTTATTTTTTTGTTCAAAATCTTAACATTATTCCTAAAAATATCAAGTCTAAACCGGATCCATTTCCTTCTCTCCGAATTTCGGAAACGAATCAATCGTAAGATAGATTCAGGTAAAGTGAGTTGATTTGAATGAAATATTTGGGTTTTGGGAATAGATAAATCAGCCGCTCTGTTTACAACTTCCATAAAAGAATCAATGAGGCCATCGGTCTGAACAGATGAAGTAATACAGTCAGCCGATAATCTACTCTGGTTTAAGTTTTCAGAAACATATGAAGTGTATCGATTCCAGTTTGTAGCAGAATAGTTAAAACTAACAGAAGTCAGATTACTTTGCCTTACAGAATTTTCAAAGGAAGTCAAGACTGGCAAGTGATTCGAGCTTAAAGCATTAAGTGTAACTGGCTGCGAAAAACGATATGCATTATTTAACAAAAATATCAAGCGTTGAAGGATTTTGAGACGCACAGCTTGGAAAGTATGTCGGTTCGAGAGTGTATAATAATGTTAGAGATCTGTTAAATGCTATAATATCATGAAGGATATTACCCCAGCAGTTTGCTCTTAGACATCCCCACGATTGATGTCTAGAGTTTAAGTCACCTCCGATTAAAAAGTTATCATTTCTTCTAAATAGTTTCAAAATGTCTCTTTTAAATTTAGTTTTCTTCTCGTTGCTACCATTTCCCCCTGGGAAATATACAGAAAAAATACTAAATCTGGTAGAATCACTTAAAACTATTTCAATACCTATAGCTTCAATTATTTCAAATTTAATAGCCGGAATGGGAAAGTGTTTTAAACATTTATTTATTAAAATAGCAACCCCTCCCCCTTTCGAACATTGCCTATCAAGTCTATAGCATGTATAATTATGATTCACGAAGTTGTTTTCATTTTTAAGCCAGGTTTCAGTTAATAAAGCTATGTCAATATTATTATGTTTCATAAAATCGAATAATTCATGTTTTTTTATTTTGAATGCTCGTAGCATTCCAAGTTATAATTTTTGGGTTTATGTCCATTATAAAGAATAAAGATATTTCACTGCAAGAGTGGTAATTACATTGAATTGTTCAGATTTAGAACGACAAGAACTTAATTTTGATAAGACATCATTGAGAAGAGAAGAAATTTCATCAAAAGAAAAAAGTGAGTTACTGCTACAGTTTTTCTCAGAGCCAAGTGCATTTGCACTAGTAGATGGTGCTACAATTTGTGGGTCATCTGAGCGAGCTTTGACAATAGGCGTTTTTCTTTTTTATCTCCGAAAAGAGTTCTGAACAGAGTCCGAGCATATCGAGCATGCTCTGAACATCCTCTGAACAAAGCGTGTTCTGGTTCTGAGCGCTCAGAATTATTTTTGAAACACACCTGAACACTAAACTGTCACTTTTTTTGCAATTTCACCTATCAAATGCTTGTGTTCAGCATTCAACTCGGTCTGCTCAGTTATTTTATTCTGAGCTCATAGAGCGCGCTCTGAACAAGCTCAGAACACGTTCAGAATTAAAAAAGAAACACAAATTTGAAGCTCTGAACGTTCAGAGGTAAAAAAGAAACACAATTTTTTGTTTGACAGTTCAGGCTCTGCTCTGAACAAAAAAAGAAAAACGCCTAATATGGTTTTGATTAAATGTAAATTGGTGAGAATTATAACGAGGAGCAACTCTGCCTTTCGTATGCTGCAGTGGTGGAAAATCTTCCATGGTGAATTTGACGTGGTTGGTTCTCGGCCGATTCATCAAATCCGGTTTTGCAGAGGGATTATGATTGTGATGACGTGAGGAAATTTTTTGTCTTATTTGAATATATTGTTGGCGGCTTACGCATGATGGATCAGTAGACTTATGTGCCCCGCTGAAGTTAGCACACTTTAATTCTGTATGTTGTGCAGTGCACTCAGCTATTTTATCGTTCCCAGAACACGATGAACAAAATGTTTTTACTTGACAGTGCATGGCTCCATGACCATACATCTGACAGTTATGACATTGTGTGATTTTGTTAGGTTGCTGTCTCTTAAAATCCCACCTTACGATTGTTTTGAGCACGTTTTTGTAGTTAGCGCGCAACTCGTTCAGTTTAATTGAACCACGTTCAATATTTACAATATATATATATAGTGAATATAATTAGAATTCGTATTTAAAGCAACTGGTTTTATATCAATGCATTTAATACCAAGTGTTATCAATTCATTTTTTAATGTGGCCGGATTGTGGAGTTCCAGGCCTGATAGAACTACTTTAAATATATTGTTGATAGTATTTGCTTTTCATTTGCAGCACTGACTTTGGACGGATTCATTTTAATAGTGCGATGTTTTGAATTGTTGTATGTTTTTGTTAGTGTATCTATTATATTTATCCAACAATATGATCCATTAGCACTGAACTCTTTCCACATAAGGGTTTTCAAAGTCCGATTTAATCGTTCGACTTTAAGTGATGTATATGTCGAATAATGATTGATATGATGTTTTTTCATAAGACTTTGAAAAGTAGTGTTGAAAAATTCTTTCCCGTCATCTGTTTGTAAATTGTTTGGAACACGACCTTTTTTTAATATATTTTCCATAGCTTGAGTGACACTCGATCCGGTTTTATTTTTAATGGGTAATGTCCAAGCAAATTTAGAAAATGTATCAATTACCGTAAGAAGATATCTATTATTTTCATTATCAGCTGAATATGCCCCATTTCGACTAGATCAGCTTGTCATAAATCATCAAGCCCGTTGATAATGACTCTCCTTTTTTTTAAATTTCTTCTTGCTGGCTTATGTAGTTCTTTGACAATGTCTCTTTTAGTCATCTTTACGCAGAATGATTAAAAAACAAAACATTTTTCCTTTTTATTAGTTCATTTATTTAAAATATTTCATTTTATATAGTTAAAAGGTTTACTTATACTATTTTAGTCTTTTATACAGAGACATCAATTTTTTTATTCTTACCATTCTATTTTCAAGCATATGGCATGCGCATGTATCTGGTCCAGCTTTACATAGGTTTGAAGACCATGGGAAATTAATAAAATGACACCCGTGTTTTGAAGTTGTAGTCGATAGATTCATAAATCCTTTCAAGAAGATTACACTGTTCAAAAGCTCCTCATTATGTTCTTCCAATATATTATGATGATTTGTTTTCAAAAACTCCAAAATTTCATCTAAAATGAATCGAGTATCTATGTTAGACATGATGATTGAGTTGACACAATGAGGTGTTTAGTAAAAGACTGAAGTAAAATAATGATTGACTTTAAGTTAAATATTAGTTTTCCCTTGAGTTATAATTTTTTTTTTAAATTAATTGTGTCAAACAAGAGTTTCTCAAATTTTTCAACAATTTCATATTTAATGTATTCTCTAAGTTGCTCGTTTGCGTTATCAACATATTTTTTGGTAGCAACGTCTTCCTGTTCTTGTGGATCTTGACCATTTTTTAGTCGTTTAAAAGTTAGACTGTAATCACCACTTTCTGTTTTTAAAACACCTTCACCAGCTGGTCCAGGTAAACCTCGCTCTCCCTGTAAGCCTGGTGGCCCCGGCTCTCCTTGTTTCCCTCTAGGGCCTCTCGGTGGAGTCCTATATGAATAACGACCAAATTTATCAACACTCATTATTATTTTTTTATTCGACAATATGGGCTTCCTTAAGTTCTTCAATAGTTGAAACAATTTCGTTAGAATGATTGTTATTTCCAGCTTGTTGTGAAGCAATAAGAAGTCTCAATCGATCTACAAGCTCACTGGGATCATCCCAAAATATATAGTCTTTTTTAATTTTTTATAATTGCATTAATCCATTCCCTGAAGTTGTTTGTGGTGTTAATGGTGAAGGTGATGGTTTATTAGAAGTATTTGTGTCAAATCCTAATAATTTACTTATTATATTTTTATACTTTTAACCACGATTACCAAGTATTTTTCGTTGTGAATCATGATATTTTCGATATGCATTAGTATCATGTAATATGGTCTTGTAGTTTTTTAAATCTTCATTAGTGTACATTTTTTTATCGGGGTTTTTCTTAAATATAAGCTCATATAACCCATTTGTTCCTTCAAAGGTTCTATTTTTAATTTCTATATTCTTGCCGAGAATATTGAACTCAGCATTACCGATGTACCACTTTCCATCTTTTAAACGAATACCATAGGTTTTATCAAGAGTGTTGGAATTATTTATAAATAAATCTTTATATTTTTGAGGCGTGTCGTGAAATTCTTCTTGTGACAATCGTTCCATGAAGTTGCGATGACTTCCGTAAAAGACTGAGGTTTTCTTTGTTCTTTTTGGAGTATCATTATTATCGACAAAAATTGGTAAATCATCAATAAAAGATATTGGGGTAGTGAATTCATCTGGTGGTTGATGTTGTTCAAGATTGACTTTTATTTTCTTTAAAGGGCTCTCCATAAGGTTATTTTGAAACTGCTCGGTATTTAATTTTCTTACCAATTCGTTAAGTGGTTGATTTGTATTTCTTTCGTAGAGCATCAGTGGTTTTAATAAGCTCTTTTGTTAGATTTTTTTCTTCTTACACGTGCAGTTGAAAAATAAGCCTCGAAGTTGTTGAAAAAATCTTTCGATGGTTCTTAAACTGAATTTAATATGTCGGTTACTGGTCTTAACCGTAGAATACTGGGTCTTAAACTGAATTGAACCGCTTTTTACTGCTATAATCTCCTCGCTGAACTGTTCTGTACTGCTCTCATAGAACATTACTGTAAATATGATCCAAAAATCAAAAATTGAACTTTTTTTATATCTTAAGGAAGCAGTCAAAACCCTTTCTATAGCGACCTTCATTCAGGGGACTGTCCTTATCAATGACCATAAAACCGTAATTTGTGTTCCAGCATTCTGCACATACCTTTTGAAACATTTTAAATGTCATATCCGAATTGACATGATCATTATAAATGTGTTTCAAATTCATATCATCCTGTTTGAAGACGATGAGAAAATTCGCATTGTCTCGAATTAACTGTTTCGGTATTCTTGTATATGTTTGGCACAAATAAAACCTATCGATGTGATGATGTCATCCCATACTAAAGTACACTCGAATTGTATCTTGTTTTTCACAGACAATATCGTCAAAGATGAATATAGAATTTGGTTTAGCCTCTTCGGGTCGAATAACATCACTGTTATTCGAAAATGTAAAAAAGCCCATATTTTATATTGGTTTTATGGCTTTTCGTAAAAACTCATACTTTGGTTGATGTAGAGATTTAGAATATACAGGGTGTCCCGTAAGTAATGGATAACCCTGAAATGCCGCATAGTAGACTTTAAGACCGTCCTGAAAACTGATAATAAAAAGTTCTATCCCAACCACAAGAAAAGTTATATGCATTTTTTTGTTCAGTGCATTATTTTTTTCTTACTTTACATTTTTGAATACCACGACTACAAGTGAATGAGTTCCATCATTTTTTTTTGCAGAAATATTTTACATTACTTGTGCCAACACATAAGTAGAAGAAAATTATTATAACTGTTGGACTTCTTAGAGAAAAAAATTATTTAACATTGAATTTCAATGCAAAATGTGAAAACAAATAATTTTTGAAAAAGTTAAATCATAGCTGGTATAAAAAAAATGCATGAATACCTGAGTGGCCAACTATTTTAAAAATATGCGCGTTAAATGCAGATTTCAAAATGGTATTACTTATTATTATATCTAGAGTCAATAGCAAGTTATTGGTAAAAATCTGAAATACTAGAGTAAATTTAGCAAAAACAAAAGTTTTCAAAATTAGCACAGTAAACGTGAAAGTAATACCAAGCGTTGAACATAGCAGATTTTTGATTTATTGGCTGTTTCTACGATGTTGTCCTAATGATAAATCCAAGCTTTCAACTTCTAGGGCCGAATGCATTATTGATAAAAATGTCAAAAAAGTGCAAAAAACCGTTACATTTTCGAGCTTGTTTTGAATTTTACCTGTTCTATTGGGCTTTAACAAACCCATCAAATATTTTGTTGGTTGCTATTAGTTTATTTGTTATTTTCTCTAAACAAAAAGTTTTTGAGCCAGCTTTTAATCACATGATCACTTAGTTAGAAAACAAAAACAAAAATAGATAATTTTTTAATTTTTTTTTATTTAAAGCAAATGCTCAAACTGTTTTCCACCCACTTTTATACAGGTTCTGCACCTCCGAATAAATGAACGTCTTAGTGAACGTGCAAGGTTTTGCTCAGAAATTTGTAATGCAGCTGCCTCCACACGATTTCTTAGCTCCTCTAAAGACCTGATCGGCTTGCTGTATACGATTTCCTTAATGCATCCCCAACAAAAAAAATCAAGTGGATTTAGGTCTGGTGAACGGGGTGGCCATAAAATTGGTCCCAGACGTCCTATCCATCTGCCTGGGTATCTGGCATTTAAATATGCCCGCACAGGCACATCATAGTGTGCTGGCAACCTTGAGGCACTTCTTCCAGCAAGGTTGGGAGATCAATTTGGAGGAACTCCAAATAACCTTGGCCAGTTAAAATCCCCGGCAACTCAAAGGGTCCAATTATTTTCCCATTGAGAATCCCAGTCTAATAGTTTATTTTGAATTGGTACTGGGACCTGTCTTCCCTCATGATGTTTGGGTTTTGTAGTGCCCAGAAGTGGAGATTATGGAGATTAGTGTAGCCATCTCTTTTAAATGTCGACTCATCGCTCCAAAGAATTTTGTCAAAAAACTGCGGATCTTCTTCAATTTTCATTATCATTATGTCGACAAAAACTCATTCTCGTTTCATAATCTTGCGGCTGGAGAGTTTGCACCCGTGTTAGGTGAAAGGGATGATATTTATATTTACTTAGCACATTATGCGCAGTCGTCTTTCCGATCCCAGTGCGTCGTGCTATTGCTCGGATTGATATTGATACTGTAGGATCTCGGTCAAGTTCCGCAAGCACTAAGTCTTCGGTATCTCCTCGAGGGGGTCGTCCCACGCCAGCACCACCAACACCACTACCAGGTAGCCTTCCTTCCGAGAAACAGCTATGGACTCTAATAAACACTCGATAATCTGGGTGACGTGCGTTAGGGTACCTTTCCCTATACAGTGTCGCAGCTTCGTTTGCGTTGCCTCTGCACTCTCCATAAATGAAATGCATGTTTGCATATTCTTGTGCAGAATACAGAATACGTGGCATCGAAAAAGTTCAATCAAACGTCTTAATTATCAAAAAGCAGGTTCAGGAAAACAGCTATTTAGACCGTTAATTTTTCTGAAGAATGAACAATAAAAACGATATAAATAAGTGTTCGTCGTGGTCTTAATCTTATGAATTAAGATCAAATTACAAAAACTTTAATTCAAAATTTGAAAAACTTACGATTTTATGCGTTCTCACTTTCTCAGGATCTTACAATTTACTATTCAAAAAACACAAATAAAATTGAATCAGAAGACTTTTTGTTTGGAGAAAATAACAAATAAAAAATAGCAACCAACAAAATATTTGATGGGTTTGTTAAAGCCCAATAGAACAGGTAAAATTCAAAACAAGCTCGAAAATGTAACCGTTTTTTGCACTTTTTTGACATTTTTATCAATAATGCATTCGGCCCTAGAAGTTGAAAGCTTGGATTTATCATTAGGACAACATCGTAGAAACAGCCAATAAATCAAAAATCTGCTATGTTCAACGCTTGGTATTACTTTCACGTTTACTGTGCTAATTTTGAAAACTTTTGTTTTTGCTAAATTTACTCTAGTATTTCAGATTTTTACCAATAACTTGCTATTGACTCTAGATATAATAATAAGTAATACCATTTTGAAATCTGCATTTAACGCGCATATTTTTAAAATAGTTGGCCACTCAGGTATTCATGCATTTTTTTTATACCAGCTATGATTTAACTTTTTCAAAAATTATTTGTTTTCACATTTTGCATTGAAATTCAATGTTAAATAATTTTTTTCTCTAAGAAGTCCAACAGTTATAATAATTTTCTTCTACTTATGTGTTGGCACAAGTAATGTAAAATATTTCTGCAAAAAAAAATGATGGAACTCATTCACTTGTAGTCGTGGTATTCAAAAATGTAAAGTAAGAAAAAAATAATGCACTGAACGGTCATAAAGTCTACTATGCGGCATTTCAGGGTTATCCATTACTTACGGGACACCCTGTATATAGACATTTTCAAATTTCAAGCCGTTTGGGTGTTAAAGTAAACTCATCATGACATTTGTTTTTCCACAGTTTGAAGGACCAGTAATTAACCCCCTTATACTATGAGGGAATAGTTTACCATGCCTTTTTCTTTCGATCTTGTTATCCAGTTCCATATTTTTACGGGTAGCTGGTATTGTTGCTTAATGAATCGCATAGCGATGAAAACTAAATAAATTCCTATAAATGTCAAGCTTATATATAAAAAACCTCATATCGCATCTAACCATTCTAGAGCAAAGATAATTATATAGAATGTTTGATTATTCCAAAAACTCTGTCAGTAAAAGAAATATTGTGGAAGCAAAAGGTTTATTAAATACCTTAATAAATAAACTACCTCTTGAACTACATCTACCTGGTTATCAATACTGTGGACCTGGAACAAAACTTCAAAAACGCTTAGCTCGAGGAGATCCAGTCATTAATTTGCTTGATCAAGCGTGCAAAGAACACGATATATCGTATTCTAAATTTAAAAATACATCTGATCGACACATTGCCGATAGGATTTTAACTGAAAAAGCTTGGCAACAATTTAAATCTAAGAACGCTTGTATAGCTGAAAGGTCAAACGCACTATTGGTTACCAACCTTTTAAAAGCAAAAACAGAATTCGGTATGGGTTGTTCTCAGAATAAAGATACAAAGCCTAAAAAAGAGCGAAAAATAAAAACAAAGAAAAGAAGTCCAAGATAGATAATAAAGCTAAACAGTCCTCTTTTAGAAAAGTGATTCAAACAATTGGAAATAATATCAAACGTAAAAAACCTGTCAATTTAGAAAAAGTTATTAAAATAGCAATTTCATCTGGCAAGAAAACAGTTCAAAAAAACATTAGAATTGAGGCGCCAAGAATTATTGCTATACCGAAAACTGGAGGAGTTGTTCCTTTCCTTGTTCCTCCGTTTGCTGGACTTTCAGAACTTGGAGCTTTAACGGGAGGAGCTGCAGGAGTAGCCAAAGCTGTCAGCGATATCAGCATTGCTAAAAAAGATCTAGAGGAGAAAAAACGTCATAACGAGAAAATGGAATCCATTGCAGTTGGACAAGGCTTGCATCTTAAACCGTATAGAAAGGGCCTTGGGATTTATTTGAATACACAGCCAAAAAACTCCTAAGTTCGTTACCCAATCGTGCATTAAATGAAATAGATTTGAGAAATGAGTCTGGAATTGTAAATCTTGATTCCTCAATTGGTCCTGGAACACACTTGGTAGCGTATAATAAAAAAGGCACTAAAATTGAGTATTTTGATAGCTTTAGAAATCTACAACCTCCTATTGAAATTATTAACTATTTGGGTGAAAAAATTAATTATAATTATACTAAATATCAAGATTATGACTCTTTTAACTGTGGTCATTTGTGTTTAAGATTTTTATATGATTGTTTATTTTCAAATAAATAAAGAGTTTTGTTTAAAAAGGTTTCATTGTATTTTTTATCAGTATGGCGTTGACACTTACGCTAAGCGGAAGAACTTCCCATCTATCAGCTGAATATTTTCCACCTTTGAATCTGGATCAGGATTACGTTTGCGGATTGATTGATTTTCAAACGTACAACTCTATACCGAATGTAGATAAACGTAACAATTTGTTCCATATTGGGGAATATGAAATTGAAATACCAACTGGATCTTATGAAATTGATGACATCGCAACATTTATTTCCGAAGGATTATTATTGCGAAATTCTACAGCTGTTGTTCGAATAGAAGCAAATAATAATACAATGGTATCTGAAATCCAAAGCAACGAAAAAATATATTTTAATAAGGATAGAACTATTGGAAAATTACTAGGTTTCAGTAAATGTGTTCTTGACCCCGGTGTGGTATATTTGTCAGATTTACCTGTTGATATAAATAAGGTGAATGTAATACGAGTTGAGTCTAATATCATTACTGGTTCTTATTTTAATAATAGTCCTGTGCATACTTTACATGAATTTTCTCCAGAAACAGGGGCAGGGTATAAAATCATAGAAGTCCCCAAAAATGTCATCTATTTACCTGTGAACGTCAAACGAATAAGCAGTCTAACGTTAAAACTCGTGGATCAGGACGGTGACTTGATAAATTTCAGGGGAGAAAGAATAACTGTGCGACTACATTTAACTCCAAAATCGCAATAATGTTAATCTATAATACTAATTATAAAATAGATACCAGAGGTAACCATCTAGTTAGTTCTCCTAGAACAGCACCACTGTCAAGACCAAAACTATCATCTGAAAATAAGACCTACCTTCTTACATTAGGATTTAAACTAAAGTAAAAACAATATAAACGAAATATTAAACATTACCCATGGACCTAACTATGATAATAGCATTTCTTAGTTTGAGTACCATAGTTACTCGCCATTTCTTCAGTCATTCAATCCAAGTGATGAAATACGTATCCCTATACAACAACAGGATTTATGCATTTCACCCTGTGAAAGCTATATTTATATAGAAGGAAGTCTATCAAAATCAGATGGAAAGTCTCCTTCTACGGGAAAATTATCTAATAACGCTATAAACTCAACGGAGTGGATATTGAGAACAATAAAAATGTTGGCATCACAACATCAATGAAAAATTATATATCATTGAATGAGAATGAAAGTAAAAGCTTAGAAAATGCTTCATGGACTGGAAACTCCCCCAATACACCTGTATCGAGTACTTTTAATTTTTGCATACCACTAAAGAATCTGTTGGGATTTGCTGAAGACTATAAAAAGATTATAGTAAACTCAAGACATGAATTTATTCTAATTCGTACTCGAAGTAATGAGAATGCCTACTTTTCTGACGAAGAATTAAAACTTTCAATTTTTAAATTGCAATGGAGAGTTCCACATATTACCTTATCCGATTAAAATAAGCTTACCTTATTGAAACAAATACAATTAAATCCAATTCAAATTCATTTTCGAACTTGGGAAATGTACGAATATGCAACACTTCCAACCAACACGGATCATTTATGGACAGTTAAAACTTCAAGTCAACTTGAGAAGCCAAGATATGTTATTATTGCTCTACAAACCGATAGAAAAAAACCAACGAAACAAGGACGCCAGTAAATTCGACCACTGTGAAGTGAGTAATGTAAAGGTGCATTTAAACTCTGAATCTTACCCTCGTGAAGATTCAAATCTTAAATTTAAACTAGACAGGTATTCCATTCTCTATGAAATGTACAGTAAATTTCAATACTCATATTATCAGAAACAATCACAACCACTTTTATCACGACAAAACTTTAAGGATATCGCCCCAATAATGGTGGTTGATTGTTCCCTTCAAAATGAATCAATTAAAACATGACCAGTGGATGTAAATTGAACTTAAAACAACACTTCCAGTTCCAGCTTCAACAACTATGTATTGCCTTATACTTCATGATCGTATAATTGAGTATAATCCCTTAACTGGTGAAGTTAACAAACTCACATAAATTTATTGTCATTATATATAAATTTGTTAGTAATAAAAGTGAGTTGATCGATAACATATCTTAAACATAAATATATATATTGTAGACTTTCAAGGATTTGGAGGATTTAACAATGGCTTCATTGTGAAAGAAGTAGCTGTATTTCATAATAACCACCATCATCATTTCATTGTTAATCCTCCATTTGATTTAAATCTTCAACCCACACCACTTAGAAGACAGATAAATTGGTTATATCAAAATTATCATGGACTAACTTGGGATGGTGGATTTACAAATTTTTCTTAAGTTAAGATATTTCTTCGAGAACAAATCCAAAATGGGACTGTTAACGTTAAGGGAACTGAAAAATCTCAATGGCTTAGAAAATTACTTAATAGTGAAAATATAAAAATCATTAACCTAGAAGATATATACAGCTGTACAAATTTAAAGGAACTCAGTTGAAAACAGTTGTAATATAAATACATTTTATAAACAAAACAAAACTTGTGTTTTATATATCTGTATGTTTTTTTATTTTTTTTTATTTCATATAAGTTAGAATACTAAGATTGTCCTTTAAAACCGTACGGTACGGAACTATGATCATCAAGAAAACGACGTTTTACTGCTTTGGGTTTGTATGCTTACCTCCTCCATAGTTACTACTTAATGTTCCCTTGTTTGACTTATGTTATTAGTCTTAATAACTATACTTTCATCATCTTCTACAGAAAAATTTAATACTGCTTCTTTAATTGAATCAAAATAAATTTTTTGAGAAGATTGATAGTTCAGAACACACAATGTGTTCACTATTATCTTTTGTGCTGTAGACTTTATAGGCATAATTTTTTGGACCGCCACTAACAAACTCGGTGCTGTAACTTCCCTGACCATAGCTCTGTAATTCATCAGTCATATCACCAATAAATTCTCCAGTAGGTGGATCGAATTCTCCTTGACTGCTTACAAATATAACTGAATCAGTATCATAGTAGAGAACTCTTTCTTTAAGTTTTTCTAAATATGTGTACAATTTTAGACGAGCTTGTGTTGTTGTATAAGCGGCAATACAAACATTAGCCGTAGGGAGAGAGTCAGCGGCTTCTTCTTTCAACTCAAAATTAACCACAATATTGTCTTCATTAATTGGTAAAATATGCAAAACTTCAATAGAAGGATGGGTAAGCAGTAGAAACAGATCCGAAGGTTTATTAAGGATACAAGTTTTTTGCTGATTTTCCCGTTGACCGAATTTACCCCAAAAAGAATTCAAAATAAGTTTGGCTAGTGATCTTTTTCCAGGATTGTTTTCTATTTCAGAAAACTCTAGTCCTATATTTTCCTTATCTAGGAAGTCAGCAACATATTTGTTTTTAGCTTCTTGAGATGTGCATGTACTGGGCCATCCTGATGCTTCTTGTTTTATGAGCATTCATCATACGAGTAAGAAGACCATCAGAACTTGTGTTTGGATTATATTGGGTCACATCGTATTCCCAAATTTCTAAAACAGCAAGCAGTTTATACCCCATTTCAACTGCTTTCACAACTTCTTCGATTACCCAGGTTCCAAGTAAAGCTCTTTTGTCATCAATTTTCCCACTACTGCAAGCTCTACATAAGGAAAACATCAGTTTATTATTTTGCTTCATGGGTAAAACTGGATGGAATAAACTTTCTGGTGGAAGAATTTTACATTTTACAAGTCCATTTAAACCCTCGAGTTTCATAGCAGAGCAAATATCATCGTTAGCAGTGTGAATTTTTGGGTGACCAATAGGGAATTTTCCATTTCTACAAACCCAGGGATAAAGAGAACATACGTCTATGTATTTAATTTTGTCACCTTCCTTGCATTTAAAGTAATTAAATGTATTTCCAGTCCGTCCGCCATAGAAAGCATCGCGAGGATTTAAAGGCGTGTTTTGTATTGACGGGTGATTATTCAAGAAATTAAGTTCTTCATTATTTAGGTACCTTTGTTGAGTCTGAAATTCACAGTGCCACATCTCAATGACTTCGTAATTAAATGATCTTAATCGTGTTGTTTTGGCTAACGTTCTCTCATATCTGTGGTTCAGAGTGTCGTATTTGTCTTCTGATAGAGGGTCGTCTCGTATATGCTTTAAACAAGTAGGGTGACCGTGATAAAAACAACCATGGAATTCGAAAATCTGTTTAGTTTCTTCACAAAAACCATCGACTTTATCTCCATTTATAACTGCTACCCTTCCTTTAGCAGCATGCTTGATATCAATTTTTCGTTTCTTTTCCTCCCAAATCAACCATTTGATTGCAGCTGTTGACTGATTATCTACACACCTATATCCGTTTTTAGGTATAAGCCCAATAGTATTTGGTTGAAGAAAGTTAGGCCTGAACACAAGGTTACAAGCTGATGCTATTGTTGTTGCTTCCAAAAATGGTTCAACATTGCTTTGATTAAGGAACAACTGTCTAAGCTTTAAGCAAGTCTCAGTTAAAATCTTAACATCGCTAATACAATATTCCACTAGTTCACGCTCCATAACAAAATTATTGTTTTGATGTACCGCATCTTCAGTTTTCATTGAATCCGGACTGTAATATTTCATGTCAGGTAGCTTCCCAATATATTTAACATTCTCTTTTGTATTGAAAAAATACAGAAAATATCCTTTTTTTAAAACGGGTGAAAGTTGGAACGCTTTTGGTAGTTTTGACAGAGCCATCGGAAAGTAATTTAATGAATCTAGGAACTTGATATTCGCAATTTCCATTAATATAATTTTACTGCCTCGCATTATTAATTTAGGGGTCAAACTTGTTTGTTCCAATATGTAATTTAACGGAAATTGATGGTCGTATGACTGCCCGTTATGTGCTATAACAATTACTTTTTTAAACTTTGATCGGACATTAAGAATGTGTTCCAGGAATTTAGGCACAACATTTCCTTCTTCTTCTTCCTTAATGATGTTAAGCGATAGATAACACTTTTGACAAAAGTACAAATTTGGAACATCAAAACATTGATCACACTTTTGTTCAAAAACGCATAAATTTGGCTCATGCATTTTTACTGTAGTTACTGATGTGATACCTTCAATGGTTATATTTTTTCTCCTATTACTTTCTCCTGACGACTCTCCAAATCATAAAAGATGTACAGGGTGCCTTTACATGTAGGAGTCCTATTATCGGGTAGAATATAGCACATATGTTCTTTTGTTACATGCTTACTACACATTTAGCAGAAGAACTCACCACAGATATGTTGACGACTTCCTCCGTATGTTTTAAAGTATAAATGACATGTTTTCATTTGCATGCAAATTGAATTACCTGTCGAGTTGCTGCCTTTGTGATTGTCGAAACAGTTTTTTCCTCTAAAGTTTCGATTACAATCTTCACATAAAATTTCTTTTTTAATTCTGGAACAACTTGGTGTGATTTGACATTGCGGGCAAGATCGTTGACATTTATGCTCACTTTTTGAATTGTATGGAACATGACAATCTTCGCAATGATAGCCACAACAAAATACGGCAGTTAACGACGTTATAGCATTAAAATGATTGTTATCATATAGTAAATCAATGTTCTTTTTTTCTTCAGCATCTTGAGTAGGAAATCCTTCAAATATCACCTTCCGCCCCTTTGATCCATACTCGTACACAGTCACCTTATATTGCTTTAAATGGTCTTGGAATATTCTTAACTATGGAATCCCACATGTTTACATCATCTATAAGTTTAAGGGCTCTTTGGGTTTGAATTTTACCAATGTCTCGTCTGATTTTATTTTTTTCAAGGTAGTTTTCCTTGTCGGCATATACTTTGCCCACAACTTAAGCCCGAGGCAAACATAAATTGTCATTATTTCTAATGTTTATTATTCCCCGGCGTTTAATACATTCCTCAGCAAATGTATTGTATTGTCCACTTACGACTTTTCCTGTTCCTGAAGGGAACTTAACCGACGTTATGGTGAGAGAAAAATCATCGGTACTCAAACCTTCCGAATTGATCTGAAAGATTTTTGCAATCATTTACCATACGTCACTGAATTTAACAATTGCGCAATCCTGAAAATTGATTCACCCATTTCCTCGCTCAGCAGCAAAACTCTTCCCGCAAAAAGTAATCCCTACTTTATCTGCAGGGCTGATACCCGTTAGAGCATGTTTAAACATGTCGTTTACCGCTTCCCTGACCCATGACGTTGGTTCTTCTCTTTCTGGAATGGGTCTAATCCTGAATTGTATTTTTCGACCCTTTAGGTCAAAGCGCCTTACGCGTGACTCCAAGTCACTGATTACCTGGATTCGCTAGAAAAAGTGACAAACAGAAAAACTAGATTATAATGTTGGAAAAAACCAAACCAAACAAACAATAAGAAAGCAAAATGCATTTTAGTTAAAATCATTTTTTTTAACGCATTTAAAACATATTTTTGTTTGATTTTTTTTCCAGAACATAGTGGAAAATGAACAACGATGGTGAAACAACCAAAACAACGAAATAAATAATAAAAAACAAGATTTTTTGAGTTAAAATCAAAATAAACGACGATTTTGAAAAAAAAAAAAAAAAACAAATAAATTATTAAAAAACAAGATTTATTTCAGTTAAAATCGAAAAAAAAATGTATTTAATACAAAGAGTTGTAAAAAATATGCTTTGCGTATTGATATAGTGGGGTGATTTACCTCCACTATTTCCTTCGGCTGTTGTTGAAATGAAGGACTGCTCGTAGGGCTCTATAACTTCCAATGCCATACTGGGTAACTCTGTGATGTCTTCATCATCAAATTGTCCAGCACATCTTTTCGGCAAATAAACGGAGCAATCTTCCAGCTTCAATAAAATTTGCCGACCATGTCGAGTTGTGCATTGCTTTGCCTTAAAAATATTGTAGCGCTTTTTCAGCGTTAAATTTTTTAAGCAAGTAAGCGGCTTGTCTTGCTTTTCAGCGAAGACATTTGCGTTAGCACGAATTTTCTTCAATATCGACGACATGATTTTAGTTTTATAAAATTTAAAAAATTTAGGTATACTTGAACGTTTTTATGTTGAAAGACAACTGAATTATGAATTTTAGTACGACCTGGTTTTATACTCTTGAGTGCGTTTTTCTTCAAATATGTATTTCTAAAAGATGGTGGCCATTTTGTATGATGCATTCGGTTTTTTGTTTTAATATTTAAAAAACTGGAGTGGAGTCCTCAAGTATTAACTGCCCCTCTTTACTTAAACAAAGGTTTTTTTTTTTCCAATATCTTTTGTCAGCAGGTGTCGAATTCTCCAACTAATGTCTTCGTTTTTTTTCTCGCGTCGGTAATTAATTCTCCTAAGTTTTATTATGATTTTATTATTCAAATTCTTCAGGATATCGGATTTGGTTGCTATTATTTTTATGTGGAATTTTCTTATTTATCTAATGACTTGAGAAAATAAAATTACTTTTCTAATTTTTTGGATGATTTGACTTGAAGTAAATTCCATCGGACCATAGGTCGATGCTCTCTTCTACGAAGTCAATATATCTGATGACACACAATTTTAATCTACATATGTACGTAAATCTAACTACGACGACACTTTAAACACAGCAACGGGCAAGACCCATTTTTTTTATTTTAAGAAATGCACTTGAGTGATATTCTCTAATACCGATCCTCAATGACATTGCGTATACAAACACACACATAATTGTTCCTGAAAAGATCTCTTTCACATTCATGACCAATACCCCCATACATCTCAAATCACACCAAACAGAATGACAAAAAGGTCATTAAGAAACCAAAACTCGACCGACTTGTGCACCGCACGTGCCGACAAGGAAAATCTAAGCCATTGAAAAACAATTAAAAAGGTCATAAAAAAAGCAATTAAAACCCAACCACAAAAAAAACAATTAAGAAGTCGTAAAAAAGTTCCCATCCCCAAGTATCCGTATACCTACCACCACGAAGTCATCCGGCGCACTTTCGATTTTCGGAAAAATAAAAATGCCAATCGATGTATCTTTTATTGTACACTTGATTTAGCAAAACAAAAATATGTACACCCCCTCGTTTTTTTTTTTAATAAACAAAAAATAACTTTGTATGGAACTTTGAAACGCCCATATCTCCTTCACTATGTCGGATATTTTAATGTACACGGGCTTAAATCATTCTCCTATTTCAAACCATTTTTGTACATAGCACATTTTTTTTCCCCCAATCAATAAATCGATAATGAAAGTTTGCAAGCGAAATGCTTTACTGTGAAAATCTTTATAATAACTTTATTTAATATTAACCGCAGTCTGTTGGCAGAGTTCCTGCCCATGGCTCAAACAGTCGTGAGTTCGAATCCTATCCGGGAAAAACTTTTTTTTTAATTCACTTATTTTATTTTCTACTCATAAAAAATAACTTTAAAAAAAAAAAAATAACTTTTTACAAAAAAAAATAAAGTTTTTAACAAAGAAAATAACTTTTTTACAAAAAAAAAATTTTGTTTACAAACAAAAAATAAACTTTATAACAAAAAAAAAATTAATTTTTTACAAAAAAAATTAACTTTTTTACAAAGAAAAATTAAAATTCTTAGAAAAAAAAAATAAACTTTTTTACAAAAAATTAATAACTTTTTTACAAAAAAAAAAATTAACTTTTATTCAACAAAAATTTTTTAAAAATTTAAAAAAGTGAATTATGCAATCATTTTGTTATTTTGGTTATTATATCTTAACCAGAGCGAATTTTGAATTCTGCATAATTTAAAATATTATCTACATCAATCTTAAACTTTTAAATCAAAAATCTGTTTTCGTACACCCCTAGTTAATTTTTAAATAAGTTTTCAAAAAACTTAAAAAACTGAATTTTTCATTCATTTAATTATTTTGGTTATTATTTCTTAACTAAAGAAAATTTTGATTTCTGCATAATTTTTAAATATAATCTACTTCAAACTTAAGCTTTAAAATCAAAAATCTGTTATTTTAAACCCCTAGTTAATGCTTTGAAAAAAATCAAAAAACTTAAAAGAATGAATTTTTTCATTAATTTTGTTATGATGGTGATTGTTTCTTAACTAAAGCTTGATTTAAGTGTTTAAGATGTAAGTAATATTTTAAAATTATGCAGAGTTCAAAATTCGCTTTAGTTAAGAAATAATAATAAAAGTAACAAAATTAATGAAAAATTCAGTTTTTTAAGTTTTTGGAAAATTTATTTAAGAATTAACTAGGGGTGTACAATAACAGATTTTTGATTTAAACGTTTAAGATTGATGTAGATAATATTTTAAATTATGCAGAATTCAAAATTCGCCTTAGTTAAGAAATAATAACCAAATTAACAAAATTGATGAAAAATTCAGTTTTTTAGGTTTTTGGAAAATTTATTTAAAAATTAACTAGGGGTGTACAATATCAGATTTTTGGTTTAAGTGTTCAAGATTGATGTAAGTAATATTTACAAATTATGCAAATAACAAAATTAATGAAAAATTCAGTTTCTTAAGTTTTTTTAAAATTTATTTTAAAATTAACTAGGGGTGTACAATTTCAGATTTAAGTGCTTAAGATGTAAGTAAGTAATATTTTAAAATTATGCAGAGTTCAAAATTCGCTTTAGTTAAGAAATAATAACCAAAATAACAAAATTAATGGAAAATTCAGTTTTTTTAATTTTTTTTTAAATTTATTTAAAAATTAACTATTGATGTTCTCTAATACCGATCCTCAATGACATTGCGTATACAAACACACACATAATTGTTCCTGAAAAGATCTCTTTCACATTCATGACCAACACCCCCATACCTCTCAAATCACACCAAACAGAATGAAAAAAAGGTCATTAAGAAACCAAAACTCGACCGACTTGTGCACCGCACGTGCCGACAAGGAAAATCTAAGCCATTGAAAAACAATTAAAAAGGTCATAAAAAAAGCAATTAAAACCCACCCACAAAAAAACAATTAAGAAGTCGTAAAAAAGTTCCCATCCCCAAGTATCCGTATACCTACCACCACGAAGTCATCCGGCGCACTTTCGATTTTCGGAAAAATAAAAATGCCAATCGATGTATCTTTTATTGTACACTTGATTTAGCAAAAAAAAAAATATGTTCACCCCCTAGATTTTTTTTTTTAATAAACAAAAAATAACTTTGTATGGAACTTTGAAACGCCCATATCTCCTTCACTATGTCGGATATTTTAATGTACACGGGCTTAAATCATTCTCCTATTTCAAACCATTTTTGTACGTAGCACATTTTTTTCCCCCCCAATCAATAAATCGATAATGAAAGTTTGCAAGCGAAATGCTTTACTGTGAAATGTGAAAATCTTTATAATAACTTTATTTAATATTAACCGCAGTCTGTTGGCAGAGTTCCTGCCCATGGCTCAAACAGTCGTGAGTTCGAATCCTATCCGGGAAAAAACTTTTTTTTTAATTCACTTATTTTATTTTCTACTCATAAAAAATAACTTTTTTTTAAAAAAAAATAACTTTTTACAAAAAAAAATAAAGTTTTTAACAAAAAAAATAACTTTTTTACAAAAAAAAAACTTTTTTACAAAAAAAATTAACTTTTTTACAAAGAAAAATTAAAATTCTTAGAAAAAAAAAATAAACTTTTTTACAAAAAATTAATAACTTTTTTACAAAAAAAAACATTCGTACAAAAAAAAATTAACTTTTATTCAACAAAAATTTTTAAAAAATTTAAAAAAGTGAATTATTCAATCATTTTGTTATTTTGGTTATTATATCTTAACCAGAGCGAATTTTGAATTCGGCATAATTTAAAATATTGTTTACTTCAGTCTTAAACTTTTAAATCAAAAATCTGTTTTCGTATACCCCTAGTTAATTTTTAAATAAGTTTTCAAAAAACTTAAAAAACTGAATTTTTCATTCATTTAATTATTTTGGTTATTATTTCTTAACTAAAGCGAATTTTGATTTCTGCATAATTTTTAATTATAATCTACTACAAACTTAAGCTTTAAAATCAAAAATCTGTTATTGTAAGCCCCTAGTTAATTCTTTAAAAAAAAAAATCAAAAAACTTAAAAGAATGATTTTTTTCATTAATTTTGTTATGTTGGTGATTGTTTCTTACCTAAAGCGAATTTTGAACTCCGAATAATTTTAAAATATTAAATCAAAAATTTGAAATTGTACACCCCAAGTTAATTTTTAAATAAATTTTCAAAAAATTTAAAAAACTGAATTTTTCATTAATTTTGTTATTTTGGTTATTATTTCTTAACTAAGGCGAATTTTTAATTCTGCATAATTTAAAATATTATTTACTTCAGTCTTAAACTTTTAAATCAAAAGTCTGTTTTTGTACACCCCTAGGTAATTTTTAAACACATTTTCAAAAAACTTAAAAAAGTGAATTTTTTCATTAATTTTGTTATTTTGGTGATTATTTCTTAACTAAAGCGAATTTTGATTTCTGCTTAATTTTAAAATATTACCTACGTCAATCTTAAACTTTTAAATCAAAAATCTGTTTTCGTACACCCCTAGTTAATTTTTAAATAAATTTTCAAAAAACTTAAAAAACTGAATTTTTCATTCATTTAATTATTTTGGTTATCATTTCTTAACTTAAGCGAATTTTATTCAATCATTTTGTTATTTTGGTTATTATATCTTAACGAGAGCGAATTTTGAATTCGGCATAATTTAAAATATTGTTTACTTCAGTCTTAAACTTTTAAATCAAAAATCTGTTTTCGTACACCCCTAGTTAATTTTTAAATAAATTTTCAAAAAACTTATATAATCTACTTCAAACTTAAGCTTTAAAATCAAAAATCTGTTATTGTAAACCCCTAGTTAATTCTTAAAAAAAAAATCAAAAAACTTAAAAGAATGAATTTTTTCATTAATTTTGTTATGTTGGTGATTGTTTCTTAACTAAAGCGAATTTTGAACTCCGAATAATTTTAAAATATTAAATCAAAACTCTGAAATTGTACACCCCTAGTTAATTAGTAAATACATTTTCAAAAAACCTAAAAAAGTGAATTTTTTCATTAATTTTGTTATTTTGATGATTATTTCTTAACTAAAGCGAATTTTGATTTCTGCTTAATTTTAAAATATTATCTACTTCAATCTTAAACTTTTAAATTAAAAATCTGTTTTCGTATACCCCTAGTTAATTTTTAAATAAATTTTCAAAAAACTTAAAAAACTGAATTTTTCATTCATTTAATTATTTTGGTTATTATTTTCTAACTAAAGAGAATTTTGATTTCTGCATAATTTTTAAATATAATCTACTTCAAACTTAAGCTTTAAAATCAAAAATCTGTTATTTTAAACCCCTAGTTAATGCTTTGAAAAAAATCAAAAAACTTAAAAGAATGAATTTTTTCATTAATTTTGTTATGATGGTGATTGTTTCTTAACTAAAGCTTGATTTAAGTGTTTAAGATGTAAGTAAGTAATATTTTAAAATTATGCAGAGTTCAAAATTAGCTTTAGTTAAGAAATAATAACCAAATTAACAAAATTGATGAAAAATTCAGTTTTTTAGGTTTTTGGAAAATTTATTTAAAAATTATTTAGGGGTGTACAATATCAGATTTTTGATTTAAGTGTTCAAGATTGATGTAAGTAATATTTACAAATAATGCAAATAACAAAATTAATGAAAAATTCAGTTTCTTAAGTTTTTTGAAAATTTATTTTAAAATTAACTAGGGGTGTACAATTTCAGATTTAAGTGCTTAAGATGTAAGTGATTAATATTTTAAAATTATGCAGAGTTCAAAATTCGCTTTAGTTAAGAAATAATAACCAAAATAACAAAATTAATGGAAAATTCAGTTTTTTAAATTTTTTAAAAATTTATTTAAAACTTAACTAGGGGTGTACAATTTCAGATTTTTGTTTTAAGTGTTTAAGATTGAAGTAAGTAATATTTTAAAATTATACAGAGTTCGAAATTCGCTTTAGTTAAGAAACAATCACCAAAATAACAAAATTAATGAAAAAATTCATTCTTTTAAGTTTTTGATTTTTTTTTTAAGAATTAACTAGGGGTGTACAATAACAGATTTTTGATTTAAAAGCTTAAGATTGAAGTAGATTATATTTAAAAATTATGCAGAAATCAAAATTCGCTTTAGTTAAGAAATAATAACCAAAATAATTAAATGAATGAAAAATTCAGTTTTTTAAGTTTTTTGAAAATTTATTTAAAAATTAACTAGGGGTGTTCGAAAACAGATTTCTGATTTAAAAGTTTAAGACTGAAGTAAACAACATTTTAAATTAGGGGCCAGTTATAGCTATCATTGGAAATCATCATTGAAAATATTAATTGTCAATTTTGAGAGATTTTGAAGAAAAAATAAATGATTATTTTGATGCCAAAGTAAAGCTAATTGACTTTATATTTATTTCTAGGTAAAATAAAATCCAATTTTGCACAACTTTTCTCATAAAATTACTTTTGGTTTTTCAATGATGAACTACCTTACCAATGATCATTGAAAAAATTAAAAGTTACGTTTTGGGGAAGATATGGGTCAAAATGAATTTTTTTTGGAGGAGAAATAATTTTGAAGTCGTAGTCTATATTTCTGCATGAAAATATTTAATGATTAAATCTTCCAAGGGTCTCAAAATAAACAGCTAACTTTTTCAATGATGGCTTTCAATGATAGCTATAACTGGCCCCTTACCACTGATCATTGAAAAAATTAAAAGTTACCTTATGGGGAAGATATGGGTCAAAATAATTTTTTTTTGGGGGAGAAATAATTTTGAAGTCGTAAGTTATATTTATAGGTTATTATATAAGTTTAACCATTAATATTTAATGATTAAACCTTCTAAAGGTCTCAAAAACAACAGGTAACTTTTTCAATGATCGTTTCGAATGATAGCTATAACTGGCACCTTATGCAGAATTCAAAATTCGCTTTGGTTAGGATATAATAACCAAAATAACAAAATGATTGAATAATTCATAAAAGCTAATTTTTTTTTTGTACAAATGTTTTTTTTTGTAAAAAAGTTATTAGTTTTTTGTAAAAAAATTTATTTTTTTTTATTAAAGTTATTTATTTTTGTAAAAAAGTTATTTTTTTTTTTGTAAAAAAGTTTTTTTTTTTTATAAAAAAGGTTTTTTTTCTGTACAAATTTAAAAAAAGTGTACAATAAGAGATACATCGATTGCCATTTTTATTTTTCCGAAAATCGAAAGTGCGCCGGCTGACTTCGAGGTGGTTGTATACCTACTGGTTTATCGCATACAGAAGGAAAGGACAAACAAAATTTCAACTGTCCATCGGGACCGATTGGCCCCAGTAGTTGAAAGACGTTCTTCATAGGAACACAATCGACTCTGCTCTAGGATAAGTCATCTCTTTGAAGAACGGAGCAGTGTTACGTGAACGCACTCTTTAAAATGAACGCTGAATGATGCGACTTTGGTTAGATACTTACTTACTTACTTAGGTCCTCGGACCTTTTACGTCCGTGATGTTTCCCTTACGGGACATAGGGCCTCCACTACACCTACGCGCCATCGTGTACGATTTCTAGAAATGTATTTCAGCTCTCTCCAACTTTTCCCCAGTCGTGCCGATTCCTGTTCGACCGTTCTTCGCCATGTACTTCTAGGCCGGCCCACTTGTCTTCCCTCCTGTGTGAGCGGGTTCCACTGCATTGCTTGAGATGCAATGCACCGATCGCCTTTTCGAAGCGTATGGCCAATCCACTGCCACTTTCTTCTTCGTATAATGGAGTCTATGGGCTCCTGACCCGTTCTCGCATGAAGTTCGGCATTGGAGATACGGTTGGGCCAGAAAATCCTCAAGATGTTTCGTAGACATCTATTAACAAAGGTTTGCAGCTTTCTAGGGACAGTTTCAGTGACTTTCCAAGTGCTGCAGCCGTAAAGCAGAACGGATTCAACATTGAAGCGGAACAGTCGTAGCTTGGTCTTTAAGCTAAAAGAGTTGTTTCTCCATATTTTGGACAGCATTCCGAACGCAGCCTTTGCTTTTCTGATTCGGCTGTTTACGTCCAGTTCAGTTCCGCCACCCGTAGAGACAATACTCCCAAGATATTGGAAATCCTCTACCATCTCTACCGGTTGTCCAGAAATATTTACTTGGATTGATGAGGAAGTTCCAAGGCTGATCCTTTTAGTTTTTGCCGAGTTGATCTTAAGCCCTACGATTTCTGCTTCTCTCTCCACCCTTGTTGTCATTTGATGGAGATCCATGATCCTATGAGAGAGTAAGCATACGTCGTCCGCGTAGTCCAGATGTTTGAGGTGAGATTGCAGAGTCCGCTGAATTCCTCCATTTCCATTTGACAAAGCTGCGTGCAGTACGTCACTTACCACCAACAGGAACAGTATTGGTGACAGTATACAGCCTTGCCTAACTCCACTTTGGATTTCAAACTCCTCTGACAGCCTACCTTTGTGCAAAACGTGACACCTGGATCCATCATATGTAGCCTTGATAATAGCAATCAATTTATCTGGGATGCCCCTCCTGTGCAAAGCAAGCCAAATAAATTCTCTATTGACACTGTCGAACGCCTTTTCAAAATCGATGAACAGCAGGTGAAGTGGTGATCGATATTCAACGCACTGTTCGATGATGATCCGCAAGGTGTTGATGTGATCCACACAGGAAGATCCAGTGCGGAAACCTGCTTGTTCGGCGTCGAGTGTGTCTTCGAGGTGGTCTTTAATTCGGTCCAATATTATCCTTGCTATTATCTTGGCTACTGCAGGCAGAACGCATATTCCTCTCCAGTTTTCGCACTGTGTGAGATCTCCTTTCTTTGGAAGCTTGACAATCATTCCTTTTTTCCACTCTTCAGGAAAGCTTTCTGTTTCCCAAGCTCTCTTAATAAGTGGGTGCAGTAGCTCGCTCGATGTCGTTGGGGCTGCTCCTAAGAGCTCTGCAGGAATACCATCAAGTCCAACCGCTTTGTTGTTCTTCAGTGCTTTGATGGCGGTGATAATTTCTTCTTTACTGGGGGGTACGGTGCGTATTCGGGAAATTGTTACTTCGGGTAGCTCAGTGGGAATAGGGTTCACTTCACTTGCGAAAACGCGGTTTAAAACCGCAGAAAAGTGTTCCCTCCACCTTATGAGCTGGTCCTCATCCGAAATTAGCAGGGATCCGTTTGTGTCTTTAACCAGGTGTTGTTTAGAGCTCTGGACACTAGTGAGCTCTTTGGTAATTCTGTAGACGGTCCTACTGTCACACCTACTAGCGGCTTCTTCTGCTTCTGTAGCCAGTGCGTTGATGTAGTTACGCTTATCACGTCGCACACTACGGTGAACTTCCCTCATCTTCATGCGGTACGTAGACTCAAGCTCGTTTCTCCCTGCTGCTGGGGTAGCTGCGATGCGAGCTTTAAGGTGTTTCCTTTCTTCGATCCTTGCCCAAGTTTCGTCGGAAAGCCAAGCACTATTTCTCCCTTGCGCCCGGCCGACTATACTTTCAGCACCGGATATGAACACATTTTTCACAGCACACCAATGATTTTCGATGGATGTGGTTTCCGTGCTGCTGATTGCGTTCAATCCTTGTGAAAGGTGGTCCCCTAGTTGTTGGCGCACTGCGGGATCCTTTAGTCTATCTGTATTAAACTTGGGCATTCGAGTGTTTCCTTGGGATCTACGAACTGCAGCTGTACGCAATCTTACGGTAGCAACCATCAGATGGTGGTCCCGGGCCATTCCCATGTCAGCACCTCTTCTGTTACGGACGTCCTGGAGACTGCTTCTAAAACGCCGGCTGATCGCGAAGTGGTCAATTTGGTTGGAAGTTGCTAGTCTGTCAGTCGACACCCAACTGACTTTGTGGCACGTCTTATGCTCGAACATGGTCCCTCCAATAACAAGGCCGTTGGCGTTGCAGAAATCGACAAATCGTTCGCCATTGTCGTTTCGGTTACCAACACCATGTTTTCCCATGACATGCCTTAGCCCAGAGTTGTCATTGCCAACCTTGGCAATCATTGATTAGATCATTGGTTAGATCATTGATTTGTTTCATGAAATATGTAAAAGAAAGAAAATCCTCGCAAGAAGTAAGGATTAGAAATAAAGTTGAATTCGAATAAGTATCACGTGTTCTTTTACTTTTCTATAAATTTAACTAACAATATAATTGGTATAACTTGGAAACTAACCTGAATTTGAGAATTTAATTTAAATGGGTTTTTATTGAAATTAAGATTATCTACTAAAATAAATGGTTTAAAAAACTTATGAGAAAATTTAAGCAGGAAAACATAATAAAAACCAAACTAAACAAAAATCGTTGATTTTAATTTTTTTTACTAAACTGCTCCTGTTTTTGTGTAAATAGATAGAAGTAATGCATAAATTAAAAAAAGGTGCTCAAGCCTTTAATATGATGGATCAAAAAAGATAATTTCATAGAAATGGGTGGAATATATACCCATGCAAATATAACGATATTTTGTACTTTTTGAGGTCTTTGCTCACGAGCCTAATTGCGAGAGTTTGCTCCGAAAAAATCTATACGACTAAAGTCGATCAGAAATTCTTGTTATGACGTAGCAATAACAAAAACCCGTGAATGGAATTGTTCCTTACTTAAATTTATATTCAATCGCCTATAATGGTCAGTTAAACAACTTTATTACTTAATCTTCAGAACAAAAATATATTTATCTTCAAATTATTTTGTATATCCTTTTCTTGAATGGACCTTAACGTTGAAATAGATTTAGGAAGATTTAATTTAAAGACGCAGATTTCACCAAAGACACCACCACACACTAATCCAGAATTTACTAGACCAAAAAATCGTCAGTATGTCTCCAGTTTGTACGCATTCCTTATCATAAAACTCGATAAAACCAAAATAAAATAGGTATGGCGGAAATAAATAATGTTTAAGTTTCATAAAATTAATACAAAAATGAAATGTTTTGAAAATACTTTTTTAAATTTTCCTTTTATAATTAGCTGTTTTTTTTTTAAACTGAAATTTATAGCCTTTTCACACCAAACCCAAAAGCGGGTTTTCGACAATTGGTTTACGAAAACTTGAAATGCGTTTACACCGAAAATATACAAGTTTTCATTTGACATTTCATTTGTTTTGCTTGAACACAATGGTTTCGAGGAAGGGCGGCGCCGCTTTGAAAATTTTCAGTGCCAAAAAAGGGCAAAATCAAATGTTTTATGTGTAATTAAAAGACAATTTATTAATATTGGAATTTAATAATGGAAATACAATCAATCCTGATTCGTTATAATTAATTTATTTCTTAACCAATCAATTTCACGTAGTAGTTAGGATGCGCGACCTGCGTCGCGCTCTCTTGTGTTCCAGCAGAAAAAATATTTTTTCCTGTCAGCAACCCGTCAGCTATTTATATGACATTTAATTGAGCGCTGAATGTTTCACAAGGTGTGTTTGTTTAGTTCATCCTGCAAATCCAACATGTTTTGGACAGGTTTTATTTAAAACTTGTGGTTTAGCAAAAATGTATGGGAAAACTTGTGTTTTCGATCTAGGTTTTCAGCCAAAACCGATATTTTCGCGAAAACCGGGTTTTGGGTTTGGTGTGAAAAGGCTATTAAAAAGTAGAATTATAAAAGTCGAATTTTGAAAAGAAACATTATGAACACGGCATGACTCCATGAACCCCTCTCCCCCACTGTTCCTAGGTATACATATCTAAATCGTACCTACTTGTTAAAAAAGAACACACTATTAGATAACTTTATTTATATAATTTTGTATAAAGAAATTAGTTACGATGATTTAAATGAAGGTAATTATCACAACAAGTGCATCGATTGATAAATTAAACACAATAGATAGGTACTTTTCTTTGATTTATCCCATACCATAAGTAACGCTTTTAGATCATGAATGTGTCAAAAAAGCCTGCTTTCAATCGCGGTGCGTTTGGCCGATGTCTAAGAAGAAAATCATTAATTCTTAAATAATAATACCATAACAATTACCTGCGTTTATTGACATTAGCGCTTCAGAAAGTCTTCCGATGGATTGACTTAAATCAGTGAATGTGAATAGATCCCTATTATTAACCGGGACACTTGTCTGCAACGTACAAAATATACTATGCACATTCTATAAGTTTTACCTTCTTCAATGATAAACCTACCACCACTGTAATCCAAATTACAAGTACATATAAAACTGCTGCTAGATACGAGTACTTCATATTTTTTCAGACTAAGTTACTTGGCAGCACAAAATTATCAATTCGCCTTTTTATAATATACCAGTGGCGGAAAAGTTAATAAGCATGTACTCTATAAAACATACATAGTGTATATAAGTATGTACATAAGTGTATATATATTTTATATTCATGTACACACCAATCAAAGCATTTTAAAAGTTTATCATTTGGAACGATTTCAAATTTTCAATTTAATTGCTGATGCTATGCTATCTACTTGTAATGATGTTTCTTAATTGCTATCATTCAAAGTTCATGTCAAACAGATCAGCAAAAAAGGTGGGGTTTTGGAGGCCAAAAATATTTTCGAGTTGACATAAAATTGGGGGAAATCCCAGCATAATTATTATTATTGGAATCTTTACTCGACTGACGGTTGAAGTTCATATACTTCAAGTGTCGCAAGATGAATGTTACAAGATGTCATTTCATCCATTCTATATTGAGTGGTAGAATAATACTGTATATGGTTGTTTTAAAAAATTTTTTTTTTTTAATTAGAGTTTGCAAAATTTGTTGGCGAACGTTTCTCAGAATCATGAAGAAAGACGAAGTCCATCATAGCTTCAATGAAAAAGCAACTTTTTGTTTGCAAAATTTCTCGAAGAAAATAATAAGCTGCATAAAATGAACAAAGATTAACAGACATTCGATCTAAAAATAATTATTAAATTATTTAAAGAAAGTGAATGAAAGAAAATCCTCCAAGGACTTTTTCGTGTAAGAGTTGAGTGTGTCGGCTGCAGGTGTATGGTCCTTATCGCCACGTGATGTGGAAATTCCTCACTCTGTTTGCGGTTTGATCTTTTTGATGTGATTTTCACTTGTCATAAAGCTATTAAATGTTCATCTGCATGGAAAAATCACGTATTAACCGTACTTCAGCAGAGTAGGTGGAATGGGAGGTACTGGTGGCCCATATTAATGATGTATTCCTATACATAGGGAGGTTCTATGTAGGCACAGCATTCATAATGATTAGTTCCGCAAGAAAAGATCCAAGAAAATGTTGGTATATGCTGTGTATGTTAATGGGAAATCACACATACATTTTTGTAACCATCATATAGCCGTACACAAACACTAACATAGCATTTTTCGAGAGCCCATGAAGAAATTATATCCGTGTAATTTTACGGCATGTAGCCTAATAAGCCTTTTTCACCTGGCGTTGAGGGAGAAGAAAGGCATATAGCTTTACCTAGGTAAGGACCTTCTTTACCTATACCTACCAATATCCTTGCATGCATAAAAACCCCTTATTGCTTAAACACATATCAAGTGTCCTTATATTAGAATATAAAAGAGCAAAACAGGCTTATTAAATTTACACTATCGCTGATTTTAAATCAAAATTCACACATGACTGCGTAGAGATTATTTTAATTAAATATAAAAAGTATACATCCTATTAATTTCATTTTATTTTATTTTAGTTTTTATTTTATTTTATGTAGAATTCTTTATTCATATTTTGAACGTACAAGTACATACATACATATATGCATTTACTCACGCCAAGGCAAGGCCCAGTAACATTTTTTTAATCGTTTTTATTACTCTCTCATAAGTCATAAATGAATGGGGGCAATTTAAAAAAAAATCCCACCACCCACCGCGAGGCATCATCAACGTTGTGCATTGAATATGAAGCAAAATAAAATGAATCTTGCACATTTATTTAGCAGATTCTATAAAATAAAGTGTACACAAAATATTCTTAAATTTTTTTAAACAATATCACAACAAAAATGTACAATTAATTAACAAAACCAATGTTATTTATTGTTGTATTTAATTTTATAAAATATTTTGATAGTATCAGATTCCAACACCTCAAAGATTAAAAAAAATAAGCGCCCCCCTAATATCTGTCCACATTATTGTTGTGTGTGAGTCAAAGTGCAAAAAAAAAGGGGATGCAAAATTAAAATGTACATTTGTTGGATAGAGAGGGAACACCAAAATGCAGAAGATCTTCGTGCATGAAGATTATAGGAAGTGCCATAATGCAGATATGAAGACGAACATGTTCATCTTCTTGATGCTTCTCTTTCACACGCTCGGAGTTTTGGCATACATCTGTCCCGCTCTACTTTTCTTCATATTTGCAGACGAACTTACATGTAAATCCAGCATAAGTTTACGAATAAGGTTTTTGCGTTCAGAGGCATTATAAAGAGAGCATAGCGCTATGCACTCGCTATAATTCGCGTATGCATAAGGTTGTATGTATTTAATTAATTATTTAGTTTATTTATTTATTATATCTTAGTTGTTTAAAATATTTCATACATATTTCATTTTACAAATGTTTAAAAAATAAAATGTACGTCTGATTCGTTGTTGTAGTAAACAACTTGTAACTATACATTGACATCAATATTAATAAAAACAGCGCTTTACTCACCTGTAACTTTCGAGTTCTCGTGTAAGTATGGAGAAAGAGATAACTCATGGACTAAAACGTTTATTTACCTACTTTTCTTATTTAACCCTTCGCTTAACCACCTTCCTTGTTAATGGTTTAGGTACTAATTTGAGGATGAAGCTGTATATTAATGATGCAATAGCATTTTAATATTGTTAACGAATGATAAAATAAAAATAACAAACAAAATGTGGAAAAGAGCCAACAATACAAAAAAAGTTTTTTTTTTTCTTTGATTTTGTTTTTTCGTAAAAAAAATGATTTATACAAATTTAAAATGCAATATTTGTCGGCTAACTTAGAAGTACTGGTATACTTAGTTATACTTTATGTCCTATATACGGGTTTCTTTGGCAAAAACTTGGTAGCAGTATGTATTATTAATACTAATCTAGGGATTACATTAGCGAAGTTTAATCAAAATCGTTGGACCGTTTTTGATTTAAGTGATACAATTGAAATTGTTGATCTCGTATGGCAGCTACCCGCTCTAGATGAGCTAAAACAAAAATTTGAATTTCTTCTCTGGGGAATCACATAAGAATGCTTCACACCAAATTTGAAGCGAATCCGTCCAACTATTTAGACACTTGCTCGTTGTACACCAGTGGTCTATTTCACCAACTTATAGAAATCGTAAACAACAAGTGCTTTTTTAACAAATTTGTAGAAAAATTGATAAATTCTGTTTCACGAGATATTGTTTTACAAAATTGTAGTTGTAGATTAGGTTAGATAAGGTTAAAAGGGGTGATGAAGCGGCAAGCCGAATCATCTCACTCGGATCTCAGTGGATCCATTGTGCTCCCCGGGAGTTGACTTGGGTAGGAGAAAGGATGGGTGAAGAGAGGACATGGTGGGTATCAGATAGGGCTTATTGTGGAAGGAGCCGCCCTGAACCATCCTGAAATTTGAATAAATTTCATGATGTTTGCAGGTGGCAAAATAGAGACGCTATGTAAGTCGTCGAAGAAGTATTCTCCGAGAGTTGCTCTTCTGTTTCTAGCTAGGCTGGGGCATTTGCAAAGGAAGTGGTATGAGCCCTCCACCGCCTCATCGTCTTGACACCCTCTACATAGGTCAAATGAGCTGATGCCCATTCTGCTCAAGTGGGTTCCCATGGAGTTGTGACCCGTGAGTATACCAACTAAAAGGGATAATTGGGGCCTGCTTAGCTTTAGTAAATAGTTTGTCTTGTTCTTAGAGAGCAACGGCCACAAAGTCCTCGACAGGACTCCAGTGTTGACCACCGGTCGTTAGTAGCTTTTAAGAAACTATGGTGAGTTCTACATTTTTCTTGTTCAAGAGGCATAAGTACCCAGGGTATGACTTGGCTCAGTTCAAGTGTTGCCCCGTTTTTGGCCAGTTCGTCTGCCCTTTCATTACCAAAAAAGTCAAGATGTCCTGGGACCCAACGAAGGGTAACTGTGTTTGCTGCACCCAACGATTTTAGTTCGCTGCGACAGCAATCAATCAGTTTGGATTAAGTGACGATTGATGATATGGCTTTGATTGCAGTCTGACTATCTATGAAGAAATCAATGTTCTTTCCCGTCAATTCAAGCGTGGAGAGATGCTTCGCAGCTTCACAAACTGCAAGGACCTCTGCTTGAAAGACGCTACAGAA
The DNA here is from genome assembly GCA_949320155.1 of Melangyna quadrimaculata. Taxonomy (NCBI): domain Eukaryota; kingdom Metazoa; phylum Arthropoda; class Insecta; order Diptera; family Syrphidae; genus Melangyna; species Melangyna quadrimaculata. Next base: position 117,820,600 of record OX439483.1, read on the forward strand.
GTTCGGTAGTTTTATCGATTTATTTATTGGTGGGTTTTCTGAAAAGATACCGGACCCTACCCCCTCGTCTGATTTGGACCCGTCAGTAAATACCGAGATATGATCTTCATTAGTGACCCGGTTTTCCTTTCAGAGTTCTATGCGGTAAAATGTAATCCGTTTGAATATTAATATCAGTGAAATTAATTATCGTCTTGTGACCATAGTGGCCCCTTTCCAATAATTGCACTCTTTTAATCGAAGAGCGCTTTTGGCCGCCAGCTCTTTTGTAAAAAGATCAAGTGGGGCAAGCGAAAGGAAAGCTTCTAGGGCTGCGTTTGGTGTGGTTCTCATGGCACTTGTTGTACCTATACACGCGAGTCTTTGAATTTTTGTCATGGTCTTGAGATTGGTGGCTTTGTCGAGTGCTGGCCACCAAACCAAACATGCATATGTTAATATTGGCCGTATGATGGCTGTATACATCCAATGGATGGTTTTAGGGCTAGGCCCCCATCTCCTACCAAAAATTCTACTGCAAGTGTAGAATGCTATCGACGCTTTTTTCCCTAGCTCTTTAATGTTTTCTTTCCAGTTTAGTTTACGATCAATTATCAGTCCAAGATATTTTGCCGTACCCGTAATATGGAGCGATGTCCCATTTATAGTGGGAGGGTTAATAGTTGGAATATTATGTTTTCTCGTAAACAGCTACTTATGGCAGCTACCCGCTCTAGATGAGCTAAAACAAAAATTTGAATTTCTTCTCTGGGGAATCACACAAGAATGCTTCACACCAAATTTGAAGCGAATCCGTCCAACTATTTAGACACTTGCTCGTTGTACACCAGTGGTCTATTTCACCAACTTATAGAAATCGTAAACAACAAGTGCTTTTTTAACAAATTTGTAGAAAAATTGATAAATTCTGTTTCACGAGATATTGTTTTACAAAATTGTAGTTGTAGATTAGGTTAGGTTAGGTTAAAAGGGGTGATGAAGCGGCAAGCCGAATCATCTCACTCGGATCTCAGTGGATCCATTGTGCTCCCCGGGAGTTGACTTGGGTAGGAGAAAGGATGGGTGAGGAGAGGACATGGTGGGTATCAGATAGGGCTTATTGTGGAAGGAGCCGCCCTGAACCATCCTGAAATCTGAATAAATTTCATGATGTTTGCAGGTGGCAAAATAGAGACGCTATGTAAGTCGTCGAAGAAGTATTCTCCGAGAGTTGCTCTTTTGTTTCTAGCTAGGCTGGGGCATTTGCAAAGGAAGTGGTATGAGCCCTCCACCGCCTCCTCGTCTTGACACCCTCTACATAGGTCAAATGAGCTGATGACCATTCTGCTCAAGTGGGTTCCCATGGAGTTGTGACCCGTGAGTATACCAACTAAAAGGGATAATTGGGGCCTGCTTAGCTTTAGTAAATAGTTTGTCTTGTTCTTAGAGAGCAACGGCCACAAAGTCCTCGACAGGACTCCAGTGTTGACCACCGGTCGTTAGTAGCTTTTAAGAAACTATGGTGAGTTCTACATTTTTCTTGTTCAAGAGGCATAAGTACCCAGGGTATGACTTGGCTCGGTTCAAGTGTTGCCCCGTTTTTGGCCAGTTCGTCTGCCCTTTCATTACCAAAAATGTCACGATGTCCTGGGACCCAACGAAGGATAACTGTGTTTGCTGCGCCCAACGATTTTAGTTCGCTGCGACAGCAATCAATCAGTTTGGATTAAGTGACGATTGATGATATGGCTTTGATTGCAGTCTGACTATCTATGAAGAAATCAATGTTCTTTCCCGTCAATTCAAGCGTGGAGAGATGCTTCGCAGCTTCATAAACTGCAAGGACCTCTGCTTGAAAGACGCTACAGAAGTTCGGTAGTTTTATCGATTTATTTATGGGTGGGTTTTCTGAAAAGATGCCGGACCCTACCCCCTCGTCTGATTTGGACCCGTCAGTAAATACCGAGATATGATCTTCATTAGTGACCCGGTTTTCCTTCCAGAGTTCTATGCGGTGAAATGTAATCCGTTTGAATATTAATATCAGTGAAATTAATTATCGTCTTGTGACCATAGTGGCCCCTTTCCAATAATTGCACTCTTTTAATCGAAGAGCGCTTTTGGCCGCCAGCTCTTTTGTAATAAGATCAAGTGGGGCAAGCGAAAGGAAAGCTTCTAGGGCTGCGTTTGGTGTGGTTCTCACCAAACCAAACATGCATATGTTAATATTGGCCGTATGATGGCTGTATACATCCAATGGATGGTTTTAGGGCTAGGCCCCCATCTCCCACCAAAAATTCTACTGCAAGTGTAGAATGCTATCGACGCTTTTTTCCCACGCTCTTTAATGTTTTCTTTCCAGTTTAGTTTACGATCAATTATCAGTCCAAGATATTTTGCCGTACCCGTAATATGGAGCGATGTCCCATTTATAGTGGGAGGGTTAATAGTTGGAATATTATGTTTTCTCGTAAACAAAACTATTTCAGTTTTAAGTGGGTTGACATTAAGTCCACAGCTATTGGCCCAATTACTGAGCTTGCCAAGGGCTGTTTGCAAGAGATTACGAAGTGTGAAAACAAATTTTCCAGTGGTCATTATCCCGATGTCGTCTGCATATGCCACGACTTTGACTCCACTTTGGGTTAGATCAACCAAAACCTGATTAACAAGCAGGAGCCAGAGTAGCGGTGATAATACCCCACCTTGCGGTGTACCCCTACATGTTCTGACTTTTAGCTTGTTACCGCCCAATTCCGCATTTACACTAGTTTAAAGTTAGAAGCATAGTTGGCCAAAGGGCCAATACCAATAGAGTCTAGTGCTTACCTGATTGATTTACTTTCGACATTATTGAAAGACCCTTCTATGTCTAGGAAAGCTCCTAGAGTGAATTCTTTATAATGGATTGATTTTTCAATTGTGCCGACCACCTCATAAAGAGCTGTCTCAACAGATTTGCCCTTCATATATGCATGCTGGGCCTGTGATAAATCATCATCACTTAGTTTAAGGCGAATATGGGTCTCTATTAGTCTTTCTAATGTCTTGAGAAGAAAAGAAGATAAACTAATTGGTCTGAAATCCTTCGGTTCAGTGTGCGTGGGCTTGCCAGCTTTTGGAATGAAGATGACATTGACCTCTCTCCATCCAGAAGGAATATAGGTTATATTTAAACATCCCCTAAAGATATCCACGACGATTGGAACAATTGTGTCTTTAGAGCTTTGGAGCATAATTGGAATTATACCATCGGGCCCTGCGCACTTGTATGCTGAGAAAGAGTCAATGGCCCAGGCCACTTTCTTACTATCTACTATCTCATTGCCTATTTGAGAGATTACACCTATGTGATGGCCTCTGTCCCCAAGAGGTATGTCATTGACACACCCTGGGAAGTGAGTACTCATAAGTGACTCTAAAGTCTCAGAGCAGGAGTCTGTCCAGGTCTTATCTGGTCTTTTTAGGAAGCCCGAAGGGGTGTAAACCTTTGACATGACTTTCATGACCAGCATCATTTGTTGACTCAATGTCCGTACAAAATTTTCGCCAGGCTGCTCTTTTGGCATAGGTTGTTCGGTTCTTATATTCATTTTTGCTGATCTTGTAAAGATCCCAGTCCGCATTGGTATTGCTGTGTTTCGCTCTGTTGAAAAGCCTCCTTGAGTTATTCCTTAGGACAGAAAGCTCGTTTGACCACCAGATGGGGTTGACTTTACCTTTTCCTTTGGTTATGGGGCAAGAGCTATCGTATGAGTTATGAATAGATGTTGTAAGTTCACTAACGCGTTTTTCAATCTCTGAACAGTTTAATAAAGATTGACCCACATAACTACCCCAGGATGAGGCCATTAACGTATTAAAGGCTCCCCAGTTTGTGTTCCTAGGGTTCCTATAGGGCTTAGGGGTTTCTATATCATGTTCAAATTGGAATGCTATTATTCTATGGCCAGAGTATGTAACTTCATTTGAAACTTTCCAGTCACTAATCCGAATAGAATCAGAGTTCGTGGAAAGCGTTATGTCAAGCACTTCTCTTCTATTTCTCGTAATGAAGGTTGGTTCAGTACCTCTATTTAGTATCACAATATTGTTCTTAATAATAAATTCAAAAGCGACTTACCTCTTGTATTTGTGTCAGTGCTGCCCCATTGCAAATGATGAGCATTGGAGTCGCAGCCTGCCAGTAGGTCCCAACCGTTCTTACCCGATTCTGCTACTAGGTCATCAAATGCTGTAGATGGAGGCGGCCCCGGTTCATCACCTGGCATGTATACAGAGGCTAAGATCAGGGGTGGGCCCCTTTTCTTTCGCACTTTACCGTCGTCATGTCTGAGCTAAAATGAGGAGATAGGAGGAAAAGATTTATAATTTTAGTTGTAGATTACAAAGGGAAATTTGTAGAAATGTCATTATTATGTCATATTTTTGTTTTTATAGTTTTAAATACAAATTTGTAAAATATAATTTTTCTTGTAAGTTTGTGTTTCACCAAATCAAATAACCTTACAATTTTGTTCAGTTTATGAAAATTTCTTACAATAGAAATATGATGTGTAGATTTGATTACAATTTGTAATTTTCAATAAGAATCTAGTTTCCAGTTTAAGAATGTCGTTGCGTCGCACTGTGGACCGACTCCATACACTTAGGTTAGGTTAAAGTGGCTGTCAGGAAAACGGCTGACACACTTAGACCATAATTAGGTCCGTTGTGATACCACATGATAGGAATGAGGAGATTATCCTCATTACGAAAACCATTCGGAGCTTTTTATGAAGCGAGAGAGACAGTGTATGTCTGTATTAGCTAGATCGCTTGGATCATTGAAAAAGTAGTCCCCAAGAAGGAGTCTGCGCCTCTGTGAAAGAGCAGGACATGTGCAGAGGAGGTGAGGAATTGTTTCCTCCTCCTCTTCGTCCATGCAACTTCTACAGAAGTCATTTGAGAAAACGCCAAGTCTTGTGGCATGTTTTCCTATAAGGCAGTGTCCTGTTATGACACCTATTACGGAGCTAATTTGTGATCTGCTAAGTGATAGCAAACTTTTAGAGCGCCTAGGGTCTAGCGATGGCCAGATTTCTTTTGTGGCCAGACATGTAGTAAGGTTTGTCCATCTAGAGTTTGCTTTCCTTGCAGAGTTTTGTTTTAGCAAAAGTTTACATGTAGCGATCGGTATACCTATGTTCCACCTGTTAGGCAAAACGGGCATTAGAGTTCCATTTCTGGCAAGTTCATCGGCTTTACAGTTTCCCGGAATATCTCTATGGCCCGGCACCCAAAGAAGGTGAATATTAAACTGTTCCGCCATCTCTTCAAGAGACGATCGACAGTTTTGGGCCGTAACGGAGTTGGTAGAGACAGAGTTGAGAGATTTAAGTGCTGCTTGACTATCTGAGAAGATGCGTATATCCGATGTTGATATCACGTTTTCTCTCAGCCAAGACAGAGCTTCTTTAATTGCCAGAATTTCCGCTTGGAATACGCTACAGTGGTTAGGGAGCCGGAAGGAGAGACTTAAATTAAGTCTGTCTGAGTACACTCCGCCACCCACACCTTTCTCAGTTTTCGACCCATCAGTATAAAAATGAACTGAATCACCTTTGAGGGGGTCCCCAACGTCCCAAGATTCTCTTGAGGGTATGGTGACCTGGAAACTTTTGTCGAAATTTAGTTTGGATGTGGTGTAGTCGGAATGACAAGGAATAGATTCATATAAGTCTAGAATTTTAGTATGACCGTTAGAGTTGTCGGTCCATTGAGAAATGGCTTTAAGGCGGACGGCTGTGTTCGCAGCCATTTGCTTGCCATATATATCGAGGGGTGTGAGGCTGAGGAGTATGTCTAGTGCAGCTGATGGTGTCGAGCGGAGAGCTCCACTTATGCACATACTTGCTGATCTCTGGACCTTGCTCAGCTGGTCACAGTACGTGACTTTATCTAGAGCAGTCCTCCAAATTGTTACCCCATAAGTGAGAATCGGTCTTACGACCGCAGTGTAGAGCCAGTGAGTTATGGCAGGGGATAGACCCCATTTAGTACCTATAGCTTTTTTACAGGAGAATAAAGCAACAGTGGCTTTTTTAATTCTCTCTTGAATATTAGGTTTCCAACTTAGTTTTTTATCCAGTATGAGACCTAAATATTTGGCTTCATCTGAAAAGGAAAGTGGAACACCATTAATTGTTTGGAGGATTTATCTGTGGTATTTTATATTTCCTTGTGAAGAGGACAAGTTCTGTTTTGCGGGGGTTTACACCTAGCTCACAGCGTTCTGCCCATTTTATTAGCTTGTTAAGAGCGGTTTGAAGAAGTTCTATAAGAACCTGGGGGTGTTTCCCTGATATAGCTATTGCAACATCATCGGCATACGCAATCACTTTGAATCCTTCACCCTCCAGGACAGTCAGTAAGTCATTTATGACCAAGATCCATAGAAGTGGTGAAAGGACCCCACCTTATGTGCCTCTAGTGACAGATCTTCTAGTGGAATAGCCTCCCAATGCAGAGTTGATGACCCTACTTCCCAACATATGGTCTATCAACTTAATCAGTAGGCCGTCCACCTTCAAATTTTCCAGTGCTCCTACTATTGCACGGCCGCTGACGTTGTTAAAGGCGCCTTCTATATCAAGGAAAGCCGCAAGCGTGTACTCTTTATGGTGCAGGGAGTATTCGATAGATCTTACTAAGGTGTGAAGAGCAGTTTCCACCGATTTTCCCTTACAGTAAGCGTGTTGTGCTTTAGAGATAAGGTTAAGCTCTATAGTGTCACGCAGGTGGATATCAATCAGACGTTCGAAAGTTTTAAGAATGAATGATGATAAGCTAATTGGTCTCAGGTCTTTTGGATTAATTTGGGAGTATTTTCCAGCTTTGGGTATGAAGACAACTTTCACCTCTCTCCATACTGAAGGAATATGAATGAAATTCAGACAACCAATCAGTATAGTTTCCAGTATAGGAATTATGATATCTGAGGATCTCTGAAGTTCAGCAGGTATAATGCCGTCTGGTCCCGCGGATTTATAAGGTTGGAAGCTGTCTATAGCCCATTGGAGCTTGTCCCTTGTAATCAGACCTGGTATTTGATTGACCAAGTCATGTGACTGAGCGAATTCAGTATTTGAGACAATTTGTGAGCTACCTGGGAAGTGAGTATCAAGTAGCAAATTTAGTGATTCCTCACAGGATTTGGTCCAGGAGCCATCTGCTGTTTTAAGAGAGCTTGGCATCCCTGGATTGGTAGAGAGGACTTTCCTAAGTCTGGATGCTTCTGAAGAATCTTCTATTTTGTCACAGAAGTTCCTCCAAGAAGTTCTTTTAGTTATCCTCATTTGTTTTTTATACACTTTCAGCGAGTTCTTATTTATATCCCAATCTAAACTCTCTCTGGTGTATTTAGCTCTGTTGAAAAGTTTCCTACATTCTTTTCTGAGCGGTTTGAGCCCTGGCTTCCACCAATGAGGTTTCTTTTTGCCCCTAATTTTAGTTAGAGGACAGGAAGTGATCATTGATTTGTTGAGTGCATTTGTTAGATCTTTGACTTTATTATCGAGATCAGTTTCGTTCAGGGGAGGATTAAAAAGGTCAGGTTTGATTAACTTTTTAAGAGTTTCCCTATATAGGAGCCAATTTGTTTTCCGGTAGTTCCGGAAGGAAGGAGGCTTTTTAGTTTCATCATTTAGACTGAATTGAATGTATCTATGGTCTGAGAACGAGTGCTCAGAAGATACTTTCCAATCCAATATCGATTGATGAACCATATCTGAGACAAGAGTGATATCTAAGACTTCTTGTCTATTTCTAGTTACAAAAGTTGGTACGTTTCCAACATTACTTAGAAGTAGGTTAGTAGTAAGAATATAATCGAAAAGAGACTCACCTCTGTCGTTAATATCCGAACTCCCCCATACTGTATGGTGCGCGTTTGCATCGCACCCGATAATTAGGCGTATATTCTGCCGTTCTGCATCAGCGATCAGTCTCCTTAGCTTTACACTGGGGAGAGGGCCAAGATCGTCATGGCCAAGACAGGCGGACACTATCCAGTACAACCCTTTTTCGGTTTGTAATCTGACGGCCGTTACATCTCGATCGCTATATTCAGGGAGTAAAAATACATTAGTATTACATTTAGCTACTATGCAAGATCTAGGTTCACCTTTATCTGGCGCATGCAGCGTGTAATAGCCCGGAGTCCTGAGTCCTTGAACACTGGAGTTAGCAATCCATGGTTCCTGGATCAGGACAATATCTTCCCCGTTTGTGTTCAGACGGAGAAGAAGGGAGGCCGAAGCCATAATACAGTGTTGGAGATTAATCTGAATCAGCTGCAGCATTGTTACCACAGTCGGTCAGATCAACCTCCAGCACCGTTTGGTCAGCGTCTTCGGCTTCAGAGGAAGATCTTAAAAGTTCTTCCTCGCTTAGAAGAACGTTGATAGGGGAGTCTACGCTCTCCATGTCGGAGAGGTCGACGGAAGGAGCCTTCCTTTCGGTTGGCAGATTGGGCAATACCATAGCCGGAGAAGTGTCAATGTCATCTATCTCCATCTCTGGAGTTTCGATGCCGACGACAGGGTCTTCGTCTATGGTCATGTCCTGGGGGTTTTGTGGAGGGGCTTCTTGTGCAACTTCCTCTCCATACACTTAGAAGTGAAAAATTCGAATCTCAATTTTAAGTGTTTCTTTCACTCAAAAAATGCAAGAAAAATAAAAAAATGTTAAATATATTTATATTACTAGCTGACCCATCCAACTGTGCTCGGAAAAACTTTATTTTAAACTTAATAGAATAAAATGTTTAAATCAACACTTTTTTCAATGAAAAACAAAATATAAGACTTATTTTTTTATAACAATAAAGATTAGATAGATAGATAGATAGATAGATAGATAGATAGATAGATAGATAGATAAGTTCTTTATTTCATCATCAAGTTTTACAATATTGTTATCTTAAGAATAAGGACATGGCAATCCTGCCGTCTGCCTGAACAATAAAGATTATAAATATTATTAATTCAAAAACAAATAACTTTAATACACAATTGCCACACTGAAATATTGACCGTTTGGAAAAAATAATGAAAACAGAATAATATTCATTGCGTTTTACATAGTTCAAATACAAAAAAAATAAATTAAAAAAGTTTGGTATCATAAATCATGAGAAATTTTATATATGTATGCTATGTATTATCGTTAAATACAGAAATTATTCCGAGCTAGAATATTCGGTTTTTGATTTGTGACTTTCGTCACTTACATAAGTGACAGGTTTCAGGTTCAATTGAAAATTGTAAGATTTTTGTATTGGTTTTTCCCGAAATATGAATTTATCAATGGATTTGATAGTTGTCCAATGAGGACGATAAGCTGTTTAATGACATCTACATAATGGCATACAATTTTATGAATACTTAGAGGCATAGGATATCAACTGTATAGTCGTAAATAAAGGTCCTTGGCTGCGTTTAGGTGTATTTAAAACTTCAAAAAATTCCATACGGGGAACGAAAAAGTGTGATTCTAAAAGATAAAATTTCATTGCAATACTTTGCGAGGTATACCATATACATTTCCAAAAAGAAGACACTCACAGCTACTCAAAAATCACAATTTGGATTCAAAGCAGCATCAAGCACTAATTTAGATTGCCCAAAATATCTTCAGAACATAGATTTTTTCAAAATTAATTTCATAATTTTTCAACATTTTTTATCTAGCAAACTAATACAGACACATGTTTAAAACTTAATCCATATAAAAGATAATACCTTAACAAATCACTGCCATTTTTGTAATCAAAATTGATCAATAATTAACACTTTTATTAATAATAATGTGAACTACTCAATTAAAATTCGAAAATTAATCGCAATTTTTTTAACAATTGACTTTGAAAGGCGTTTGCTCTTTAATAATCCATATATATATATATCGTGCTATATAAACGAAGAAAAATTTATTGAACGCGTATAATTTATGAAATTTCTGATACTTTTACATTCAACGAAAAGTTTCGCTTGAAACGTGTTAAGGCAGAGGAAATAAAAGGACAAATTGGACCACGGGTTGCAAATGAGACTGAATAAAACTTTTCATTGACACCGATAAAGCTATTTCTTTTTTCTTACAACTTTCCACTGGCTTTGAAATGGAGGACATTATCATGGGATCGCAAACATGCACGGTATATCTTAATCTACAGTGTGCAGATCGGTACACCGTGTTTCTGCAGCCATTGTTGATGTTTTTTTTTTTTTGAAAATACTGTATGGTGGCCACAGGAATACAAAGCATTTGTGAAAGGTTCTATAATATTGCTGATGGTAAATATAATCTACCTTACAAACTTATGTATTTGAGATTTTTTAAAGGTATGCCATTTGTTTATGGATGTATCGATAGGACTCTAATTAAAATTGATTCGCTTAACGAGTTTGAATCAAAATATTTTTTGCCACTCCATAACGTTGGCATTATGTGTAATAACATTTGAAAATTTACCAATTAATACATCTTTTTTTTGCACGTATTAAGCTGGCAGCAAACATTTTATTTTGTGTAGGTGCCAGTTATAGCTATCATCGGAATCCATCATTGAAAAAGTTAGCTGTTGACGTTGAGACCTTTCGAAGGTTTAATCATTGAATATTTAAATGCAGAAATATAGCTTACGACTTCAAAATTATTTCTCCTCAAAAAAAAAATTTATTTTGACCCAAATCTTCCCCATAGAGTTACTTTTGATTTTTTCAATAATCATTGGTAAAGTAGTTCATCATTGAAAAATTAAAAGTCATTTTATGAGAAAAATTTTGCTAAAATAAATTTTGGTTTATCTAGAAATAATTATTAAGTCAATTAGCTTTACTTTGGCATCAAAATAATCATTTATTTTTTCTCTTTATAATCTCTCAAAATTGACAATCAATATTTTCAATGATGGTTTTCCATGATCAAAGGGCACGGTAGTGCCCAGCCAAGTTCTGGCACAACACCCTATTTACAGAATCAAACTCAGGCGATTTTTGACCCCCCTCTAACTTTAGTACCAATAAAGTCAGAAACTTCAAACTCGCAGCATTTGTCAAACTCACCAGGTTTAGACAACTTACCATATTTCCTTATTATCAGTTGTTTCCGAGATATAAGACTGCAAAAATAGCAAAAACCGTAGCTGACTGACTCACTGACAGATCATCAAAATTATGGAGCATTTCCCGAGATGGTAGAATCTGGTAATTTCTTACAACGGAAGGGCTTGTGGTGAAAAAATTGAAAATTTAAGATTTTCCATTCAGGGGGCGTGGTACCCGCCCATTTTCAAAGAACTGCTATAAATTACTTGGAGCACTTCCGATTGTCGTAGATTGATAAAATTTAGTACAGCGGTAGGGCTTAAAGTGAAGGCAGAGGAAAAATTTTAAAATTTGAGATTTTTCATTAAGGGGGCGTGGTATCCGCCCATTTTCATAGAATTGATATAAATTAGTTGGAGCCCTTCTGACTGTCGTGGAGTGATGAAAGTTGGTACAGCGGTAGGGCTTAAAGTACAGGCAAAGGGTACACATTAAAATTTGACATTTTACATTCAGGGTGCGTGGCATCCGCCCATTTGAATAAGAAATGATATCAATTATGAGGAGCACTTCTAATTGTCGTAGAATGATCAAATTTGGTAGAACGTTAGGGCTAGAAGTGCAAGCGAATGTAACATTTGAAATTTTACTCTCAGAGGGCGTGGCATCCGCCCATTTTCTCAGAATTGTTATTAATTATGTGGATCACTTCGGATTGTTGCAGAATGATAAAATTTAGTAGACTGGTAAATGATGTGGTCAAAAGGATATATTGACAAATTTTAAATAATCCATTCAGGGGTGTGGCACCCGCCCATATTCTCAGAATTGATATCAACTATGTAGTGAACTTCGAATTGTCGTAGAGTGATGAAATTTAATAGAGCGATAGGACTTGACAAGCAACCAAATGGGAAATTAAAGCTTTGAGATTTTACATTCAATGGGCGTGGCAACCACCCATTTTCACAGAATTAATATCAATTGTGCAGGATTGTGAAATTTGGTAAAGTGGTTAGTTTTCAGGTGTATAAAAAGAAAAAGTTGAAATCATGAAATTTTTCATGTAGGGGCGTTTCTCCCACCCACTTTTCCTGATAAAAAGAATCTTTTCAAAAAGTAGTGAAATCACAACAAAAACATAAATGTCAAAAAAGGAGCCAAGTTCTTCTATATACAAAAACCTTTCCGAAACAAGTCAGCCGTAAAAAGTAGTGAGATCTAAAATTACGACAAGTTCTAAGTTTATTAATGTTAAATATCAAATATTTTAGGTAGAGAAATATGGAAGTACCTCAAAATTATCAGTAAAATCTATTATTTAATGATTACTGACTTAAATTGAGTTAGTTTACTTGGCAAGTTTTTTTTATTACCTAAATACTCAATTTTAAAATGAAAACTTGACAAGTAAACCAACTGAATTTAAGTCAGTAATCATTACTTACTTACTTACTTAGGTCCTCGGACCTATTACGTCCGTGATGTTTCCCTTACGGGACATAGGGCCTCCACTACACCTACGCGCCATCGTGTACGATTTCTTGAAATATATTTCAGCTCTCTCCAACTTTTCCCCAGTCATGCCGATTCCTGTTCGACCGTTCTTCGCCATGTACTTCTAGGCCGGCCCACTTGTCTTCCCTCCTGTGTGAGCGGGTTCCACTGCATTGCTTGAGATGCAATGCACCGATCGCCTTTTCGAAGCGTATGGCCAATCCACTGCCACTTTCTTCTTCGTATAATGGAGTCTATGGGCTCCTGACCCGTTCTCGCATGAAGTTCGGCATTGGAGATACGGTTGGGCCAGAAAATCCTCAAGATGTTTCATAGACATCTATTAACGATGGTTTGCAGCTTTCTAGTGACAGTTTCAGTGACTTTCCAAGTGCTGCAGCCGTAAAGCAGAACGGATTCAACATTGGAGCGGAACAGTCGTAGCTTGGTCTTTAAGCTAAAAGAGTTGTTTCTCCATATTTTGGACAGCATTCCGAACGCAGCCTTTGCTTTTCTGATTCGGCTGCTTACGTCCAGTTCAGTTCCGCCACCCGTAGAGACAATACTCCCAAGATATTGGAAATCCTGTACCATCTCTACCGGTTGTCCAGAAATATTTACTTGGATTGATGAGGAAGTTCCGAGGCTGATCCTTTTAGTTTTTGCCGAGTTGATCTTAAGCCCTACGATTTCTGCTTCTCTCTCCACCCTTGTTGTCATTTGATGGAGATCCATGATCCTATGAGAGAGTAAGCATACGTCGTCCGCGTAGTCCAGATGTTTGAGGTGAGATTGCAGAGTCCACTGAATTCCTCCATTTCCATTTGACAAAGCTGCGTGCAGTACGTCACTTACCACCAACAGGAACAGTATTGGTGACAGTATACAGCCTTGCCTAACTCCACTTTGGATTTCAAACTCCTCTGACAGCCTACCTTTGTGCAAAACGTGACACCTGGATCCATCATATGTAGCCTTGATAATAGCAATCAATTTATCTGGGATGCCCCTCCTGTGCAAAGCAAGCCAAATAAATTCTCTATTGACACTGCCGAACGCCTTTTCAAAATCGATGAACAGCAGGTGAAGTGGTGATCGATATTCAACGCACTGTTCGATGATGATCCGCAAGGTATTGATGTGATCCACACAGGAAGATCCAGTGCGGAAACCTGCTTGTTCGGCGTCGAGTGTGTCTTCGAGGTGGTCTTTAATTCGGTCCAATATTATCCTTGCTATTATCTTGGCTACTGCAGGCAGAACGCATATTCCTCTCCAGTTTTCGCACTGTGTGAGATCTCCTTTCTTTGGAAGCTTGACAATCATTCCTTTTTTCCACTCTTCAGGAAAGCTCTCTGTTTCCCAAGCTCTCTTAATAAGTGGGTGCAGTAGCTCGCTCGATGTCGTTGGGGCTGCTCCTAAGAGCTCTGCAGAAATACCATCAAGTCCAACCGCTTTGTTGTTCTTCAGTGCTTTGATGGCGGTGATAATTTCTTCTTTACTGGGGGGTACGGTGCGTATTCGGGAAATTGTTACTTCGGGTAGCTCAGTGGGAATAGGGTTCACTTCACTTGCGAAAACGCGGTTTAAAACTGCAGAAAAGTGTTCCCTCCACCTTATGAGCTGGTCCTCATCCGAAATTAGCAGGGATCCGTTTGTGTCTTTAACCAGGTGTTGTTTAGAGCTCTGGACACCAGTGAGCTCTTCGGTAATTCTGTAGACGGTCCTACTGTCACACCTACTAGCGGCTTCTTCTGCTTCTGTAGCCAGTGCGTTGATGTAGTTACGCTTATCACGTCGCACACTACGGTGAACTTCCCTCATCTTCATGCGGTACGTAGACTCAAGCTCGTTTCTCCCTGCTGCTGGGGTAGCTGCGATGCGAGCTTTAAGGTGTTTCCTTTCTTCGATCCTTGCCCAAGTTTCGTCGGAAAGCCAAGCACTATTTCTCCCTTGCGCCCGGCCGACTATACTTTCAGCACCGGATATGAACACATTTTTCACAGCACACCAATGATTTTCGATGGATGTGGTTTCCGTGCTGCTGATTGCGTTCAATCCTTGTGAAAGGTGGTCCCCTAGTTGTTGGCGCACTGCGGGATCCTTTAGTCTATCTGTATTAAACTTGGGCATTCGAGTGTTTCCTTGGGATCTACGAACTGCAGCTGTACGCAATCTTACGGTAGCAACCATCAGATGGTGGTCCCGGGCCATTCCCATGTCAGCACCTCTTCTGTTACGGACGTCCTGGAGACTGCTTCTAAAACGCCGGCTGATCGCGAAGTGGTCAATTTGGTTGGAAGTTGCTTGTCTGTCAGTCGACACCCAACTGACTTTGTGGCACGTCTTATGCTCGAACATGGTCCCTCCAATAACATCATTAAACAATAGATTTCTCTGATAATTTTGAGGTTCTTCCATATAACAATACCTAAAATATTTGATATTTAACATTAATAAACTTAGAACTTGGCGTACTTTTAGATCTCACTACTTTTTTCGGCTGACTTGTTTCGGAAAGGTTTTTGTATATAGAAGAACTTGGCTCCTCTTTGAATATTTATATTTTTGTCGTGATAGCTATAACTGGCACCTTATTCATAGCTGTTGATGTTGATTGTAGTCTACAAGTCTGGAAATTAAACGGTGAAACGTTTTTTTTTTTGTAATTGTAAATTACAATTACAATTTCTCCTATTTTTTTGTCTCTTTTCTTACAAATTTGTTGGAATTATGTTTGTAGTTTTTGAAACAGATAATCAGTTTACAAATTTGTAATTGTAGTTTTCAACTACAAATTTGTGATTGTAATTGTAATTTGGTAAAATAGACCACAGGATGCACGAGGATGTGAAACTCTCTTTTTTGGATTTCTCCATCATCGTCAGCGGTGGATCTAGGGGGGGTGGCAGTTCTTAAAATTGATTGAAATATAGAAATCAGAATCAGGAGTCAGAAAAAAATAACTAGGCTGCCCAACTAACAATTTAACTTGTATAAGGTCCAATTTTTAGAATTGGATAGGCTATTGCTGACATAGAATAATTTTAAGGCTAAATAATGCAAGCCAAGCATTAAACGATTTATTTATTCCAAAATAGCTTGTTTAAGCCCGGGACACACATGACGCGGTCTGGCGGTACGGTCAGAACGCGTCGTTTGCCGCCGCGTTCTATAAGGTCCGACAGAACGCGGTCAGCTTTCGGCGTTCTAGTTTCGTATGTGTTTTTCTTTTGAGCAGTTGGTCGGAGTGCAGCAAATTATGTGCTTCTTCTGCTTACACTTGCAACCAGAAAAAGACGAAAATAGGTTCATGAGATTAACCAAAAAAGAAGCTATTTATTACCCATGTCTTCGTCTTTTTAGCAAAATCTTTATACTCCGGGTGCTTGCAATCATATATTAATATGTTTGTTCGAACTGATTTGATCAGTATTTTTATGTCACACATATTATTTTCTTTTTAATTTGTCTTATAATTGGAAAAGAAAACGAATAAAACTAAATAAAAGAGAATTACCAAAATCAATACAAAATAATAATCTCACATGCAGCTGTTTTCAGAGGTTTGTTTTGACGTTTGTTCTTTTTTGACACTTGACCGTCGTCGCGTTCTTTGTAAAAATTTACAAAATAAATTTGCCCGTCGCGATCTATTCTTCGCCGCTTGACTTGACCGCGTTCTGTTTGAACAACAACAAGTAATTCTACACAAGACAAAGAACGCGACGGTCAAAAATGTCGACCGCACCGCCAGACCGCGTCCTGTGTGTCCCGGGCTTAAGTGCCTTTAAATTTGTTCCTATATGAGACTTCATGTAATGAGGTCTGCGGAGACCTTTTTAAGGCCTGCCGAAAAAGGTTGCATAAGCTAGAAAAAAAATAGCTTTTTTAGAACATTCAGCTGAAAGTCATTACAGACAACTCCTTTACAGTTTCATTAAAAAAGTAATCGCGCATCATGAAAATGTCGGATAGATGTTTAAATAGTTTGATTTTATTCAGTGTTGTTATATTGCTTTTAAGAACGCAATTGTCATAAATTTATAAGGCATATTTTAAATGTTTGAACATACGCCTACCTAAATTTTTAAGCATGAAACAAATAAAAAGTATAAGAATTGGTTCTGCCATTTTGTGCATGAAAATATCTTCGTTTGAGTTTCCCAAAAGTGAAGTCTTGCAAGAATTTTGTAATGTATTAAAAAATTTCCAACAAGTTAAAAAAAGCTGTTCGCATATTTAACTTAATAGCCTCAATTCATTTTTTAGAGTAAAACATTATCCTTTGTTTCCATTGACCACTTCACCTTAATTTAAACTAAAAAAAAATCGGGATGCATTTTTGAAATAGGTGTATGTATTTTGGTATAACAAGACTGATGATGATGATCAATCATTTCGTATGAGTGGGATTCGCTTTTCTTGTAAAAGTTATTGACTTACGTCGATCGGAACATTATAGCTTTTGCATTTTGTTACTAGCAAACTTAAGGAAATCAAAAATTAGTTAAATAAATCGCGGGAATTTTTCTTTGGTTGTGACATCTATGTTTGCTTCCGTAATGAAATAATAGCTTTTGCATTTTGTTAATAGCAAACTTATACAAATCAAGAAGTGACAGATATTGCCTTCCATTTGAAATGTATATAGCTTTTGCATTTTGTTAATAGCTTGCTTACAGAAATAACAAATGAAAGCTAAGAAAAAAGAGGAATTTTGTTTTTTTTTTACATTTATTGCCTTCCTTTATTATATCTTTTGCATTTTGTTAATTAGAAAACAAACTTATGCATTTATTGCCTTCCTTTATTATATCTTTTGCATTTTGTTAATTAGAAAACAAACTTATGCATAATTGTCCCCTTAGGTGAAACGTTGTTATAATTAAAGATCTTAATTACACTACCATCGCACAATTCTATTTGCTTGACAAAAAAAAAACTAAGAACTTTTTTCAAACATGTGGTACAATAAAAATGGTCATGCATACGTTATAAAATATTGAAAACATTTTAGATTAACTGGTGCATATGAAAAATGTTAGTTTAAAATATATACTTATGGTATATATTTTTCAAACACTTAAAGATTTTAACGATTGATACTTTAAGTTCAATTTTCTAAAACCCAATTATGGGTACCAATGATTAATGAAAATTTAGTTTGATTTGTTTGGGCTTGAGGTATCAACTCATTAAAATTTTTACACGCAAATGGTATATTGCCAATCGGCCTGATGTGTTGCGTGGTGGCCTACTAATCGAGAGGAGCTGAGTTCCATCCCCGGATTCTGAAATTTAAGGTGAGTATAAATTGAACTTTTTCAAATAAAATAAATTTCTATACATTTCAGAATAAATATAAAAGCGGTTCTAACTACCTAACGTTATGGTAAAATGGAAGAAAAAATAAAAACAATAATAATAATAAAATAAAATTAAAAGCAACGTTTTTTTTAAATAATAAACTGTTTTACTAGGCCTTCTTAAGGCCTTACAATGTGAGCCATTTGATTTATTGGACCTGCAAGTGAATGTCTTATAAAAGTCAGACAACTTGTTTAGTGGAGCAATAACACTGTTTTGCTTTGATTATTTTATCAATAAGACTTTCCGTGGAAAGCTATTTAATTATATAGAACTTTTGGTCAAAGGTCTTAAGGAAATGAAATAGCTTGTATAATATGCGCCGAACTGATTTGCATGAAGTCTTTATTAGTTGCTACACAAATAAGAAAATAGCTTGTATAGACACTTAAATAAGTTAAATTGTTAGTTGGGTCGGGCAACGTAATTTATATGGTACGTATTTTTTTCTCAGCCCCAAATTAATTAGGTTGGGGCTGAAATCTGAAGGGAATTGTACAAAAAAACAAGTTCCGGTCTAGGAATAATTGACAGAAAATTGGGACGAAAAAAAAAACAGCTCGCGAGTAGGGCTTGACAAGAATTGGACAAAACGTGGTCGGGGCTAAGTAAATAATTCCTTTAAAACTTACCTTATTCCAGAAAGGGACTGTCAAGTCCAAGTTGGGGCCAGTAGCGGATCTAGGATTTGGCTGTGGGGGGGGCTTGGTAGGTCCATTTTGAGACATTAATGGCCAGTTTCACAGTGCAAGTTTAAACTACAATTTAAGTTTAGGGGCTTATTGCGAGAGTCTACTCCGAATAAATCTAGTCGACTTAAGGATCAGTCATAGGAGTGGCACTTTAGTGCGAAATCTTGGGTACAAAATGACAATTTTCGCAGTGTAAACTAACCTTAATAAGTTGCACTTAAGTCTCCCGTGTTGGGCACTTAAGTGTTACTAACCCAGGCTGCCAACATTACTAGAAAGTACAAATGTGCTAAACTTAAGTGCAACATTTTTTTTGGTAAGTGTTCACTGTGAAACTGGCCCTAAGTCGATCAGAAATTCTTTGATCGAATTTAGTTTTCTATCAAATAGAAAAATTCATACAATTTCGTAGCAATCTGACAGAAAACTAAATAACAGACTTTAACCCCCATGGAATAGACTTTTACACCATGGAATAAGAAGTTTCTGGACTCAAACCAAAGCCTTTAATTAGAGCTCCATTTGAGTCCGGAACATTTTTATCCCATGATGTAGTTTCCTAAACATAGGAGCTGAAATAACTATTTTCTCTATTTGACTTTTGAATAGACTCTCGCAATAAGCCCCTTAAACTTAAGTTCAGCACTTGATTAGGTTTCAAAGTAAACGTTGAACTTAATAATTCTGTAGTTCTAGTTAAACGAATGTAGGTATTCTGCCATTTAAGCTTCAGTTTAACGTTCAGAACACTTGATCGTAATAATCATTCTCAAATCTTAATTGACAACTGCCATTAATTAATAATAATAAATTATTATATTCCTTTCTATTTGAACTTTTTTGTTTAATGTTTTTGAGTGACGAGGAAAATTTAACATTCGTTGTGAGAGTGAAAAGATAAAAACGCTTCCCTTGAAAAACAAATGATTTTAACTATGTGACGATGATGATTTGTTTGAAAGTTGCATTCATGCAGTCATATTAAACTTCGCTCTATGGAACTGAGCTTTATTTTAAACTGTGAAAATCAATAATTTGACCTTTAAATTTAAACTTAAGTTCAAAACCAGTTAAACTTAAGTTTAAACTTTCACTGTAAAACTGGCCATAAGTAATACAATTGGTTTGTCCATACAAATTAATTTTATGATTTATAACATATATAAAAAAGTTGTAGTTTATTTATTTTAAGGTTTTTTGTGAAAATATACAAGGTTATATAAATAATTGAATTTTGGCATTCCAACTTTTCCTTTTACAATTACCGTGTTATTTGTGCATTTATATCAGCTTCTATCCCCAGTTTAAAATGTTTTTAATATTAAATACAATTACATCTGTAGTATTTAACATTTAAAATATTTTTAAGTGGAGATAGAAAAAAAAATTAAGGCTTAGCTGTATTTATAGAAAATATAATCTTAACATATTATATACCTTCAATTTTCAGCCACGTCAAGCTTTGAATCACAAGACGAAAAAATCTGTCATTAAATTTGTCCTCGGGGTTTGACCCCAATTGGGTTTTTTTTTGCAAAATTAGCTAAGTTCTTAGTGTAAATTTTTGTTTTATTTGGTATTTTAACTGTTAAGCCCCGACCTCGTTTTTTCAGATATCTCTTCAAGTTTTAGCCCCAACTTGGACTTGACAGTCCCTAGAGTCAATTCCAAAAACTTTCTGGAATAAGTTAGCCCCGACCACGTTTTTTTGTCCAATTCTTGTCAGCCCAACTCGCGAGCTGTTTTTTTCGTCCCAATTTCCTGTCCTTGTAGCCCCGAACTTGATATTTTGTACAATCCGCTTCAGTCTTCAGCCCCAACTTAATTAATTTGGGGCTTAGAAAAAAATACGTAGTATATAAATTGCGTTGCCCCGGCCACGTTTTTGTGTCTGACTCCCATTAAACTTCACTGCTTAACAATATTTTAGACGAATGTAAATTTCTTCACGTTGTCACGTTGTAATGCATTGATTTCTATACTTCTATCAATTTTAAGAACCGCCTGTGGGGGGGGGGCTTTAGCCCCTATAGCCACCCCCCTGGATCCGCTACTGGTTGGGGCTAAGGCTTAAAGAGATAATTGAAAAAACGGCGTCGGGGCTTAACAATTAACATGCCAAATGAAAAAAAAATTCACCGTAAGAATTTAGCTAACATTGCAAAAAAACGCAAAAACCCGAGGAGAATTTGGGAACAACAAATCAAAATCTTAGTTTTCTCTGGGCACTCAGAAAATCATGCGTGTGAACATTTGCGATCCCTCTAGACTGACGTGTAAATTTATTGACAGATTTTTTCTTCTTGTGGTTCAAAGCTTGACGTGGCTGAAAATTGAAGGTATTCTTTAACCTAAACTAAAACTTTTTTATATTAGTTAAAAATTATAAAATTAAGTTGTGGACAAACAAATTGTATTACTTATGGCCAGTTTCACAGTGAAAGTTTAAAGTTAAGTTTAACTGATCCTGAACTTCAGTTCAAATTTAAAGGTCAAATCGTTGGTTTCCACAGTTTAAAATGAACCTCAGTTCAATAGAGCGAAGATAAATATGACTGCATGATGGCAATGGCAACTTTCAAACAAATCAACAATGTCACAATAGTTAAAATAATTTGTTCTTCAAGGGAAGCGTTTTTCTCTTTTCACTCTCAAAACGAATGTTACATTTCATCGTTACTCGAAAACATTAAAAAAAAAAAATATTTCAAATGGAAAGGAATATAATAATTTAGTATTATTATTAAATGGCAGTTGTCAATTTAGATTTGAGAATGATTATTACGATCAAGTGTTCTGAACGTTGAACTGAAGTTTATATGGCAAAATACATTCGTTTAACTAGAACTACAGAATTATCTAAGTTCAAGGTTTACTTTGAAACCGGATCAAGTGCTGAACTAAAGTTTAAACTTAAATTGTAGTTTAACTTGTGAAACTGGCCATAAATGTCTCAAAATGGATCTACCAAGACACCCCCCCCCTCCAGCCAAATCCTAGATCCGCTACTGATCATCGTAAAATGTTAGTTTGATTAAAACCTCAAAATTTTGTTTTAACACGAAAGCAATACTTAGCCTTAAGAAGAAGTAAAAAGAAATACATAAATAAATGATTATAATGTAGTCTTGAATATCAAAAGTATTTCATTCTAAAGTTTCCAATCTATTGAATTTAACTATTTCTGCTTAAGTATTCAAGTATTAATATTTCTACTCCTATCACAGAGGCTCAGTTCTTCCGTGCGAGAGTTAGGTGAATTAACTCTATGGTTTAACGTGAACCCGTCCCGTTTCTGAAAAACTGGGCTTGTGATCTAAGAAGTTCATTGAGACCATAAACTACTCGTATTACTGACTATAGGGAGCAATGAGTAGGAAAATTCTTGATTTTTTGTTAATCTTAACTGAGTATTGATGTTGAGTTATCTTAGAATATAAGATAAATCAATAGATCCTGTCAAAAGTATTTTTTTTCCAAAAAATAACAAATTATAGGTACTTTTTAAAATAACGCCTACGAATACCTTACGTTTATCTATTACTACTACAAATATAAAAAGCTCCTAAAGTATGTAATTTAGTTCGTTGCAGATAAAATATTTTTTGTTTGGTATATTTTTAGGTGTTGGTGTATATTGTACATTATGTAGGTGTAGTTGAAATCAAGTCAAAATTCACTTCCGGTATTCTTAGGGTGACCACCATTCCCAAACCCGATTTCGTTACACAAGAAAATATATTTTCTAAGACTTAGTTTAATTTATTTAATACATTATATGATATGTATAGTATATATGTATGTATGTATTTGCTTCATTACTTCTTAAAGATTATATAAATACAAATTTATATAAAGATTTGAATTTTCGTGATTTTTTACTGACAGTTTTATGTTGTAGGTACCTAATGAAATTCTCAACAGGCTGTTATCGGTCAGTGGACCATAATTTCGTTTATTCAATAGAACACTCTCTGTACTGTGGCTGAAGTCCCTGACAAACAGAGATTATTAGTAAACGATTGTATGGAAAGTTTTGATTTTCGAAATGTTGAAAACATTTTACCCATCGATGGTCAGTAGCAACACTTTTCGTCCCATGATTGAATCTTTTGAACAGTAACATATTTTGCCAAAAATATTTATTTGACAAAATTGTATTTTTCTTTTAAATTTTCACTGAACAGATTTATTACACGCTTTCTTGTCATTTCTTTGATTCAGATTAGTTTTTTAAAGCCTAGTATACAGTTCCTCAAGAAAAAAAAACTAGATGCATTTCTTATGGGAAAGATTTTGGCGAAAAAAAAAAGTTTGACGTTTGATTTTTTTTTTATCCAGCTGTGAACCAACCCTGACAAAACAATTTGTACTCACCACTGCTCACCACGAACATTTTTCGTTTCAGCCCAGATGTTAAAAAAAAAAATATTTCTCACCACAATTTTTTTATTTCGTTCGGAAGAACTGTATACTAGGCTTAACAAGAAAAAATTTAAAAAAAACTCGCGAATACCGTAAGAAACGATTTGAAACGACAATGGTTGGAATACAATCTTCTCCATTTATCAATAATAATTTCAACTGCTATTTTATTGAATGGTTACTGAAGGAAGATAACCTTGAATTTTTTTCGAATGAATATATTCAAGCATCTTTATATGTAACTTTTAATGAAAATCTTTTAATGAAAATCTAGATTTGCTTGCAAAGCGTATCTAATATAATAATTCAAAATATTTGTTTCTACTTCAAAAAATTTCGCGTCTGATAAAATGCGCTCATGCATTTAAAAACTACTACCACAAACAATTTTTAAGACAGTAACATTATAGCATTGGTTTAGGTACAAGATCAACTTTCTTACTAATACACTCATAAAACTGTTAAGCAATTTTAAAAAAGTGTTTCTTAACAATAATTGCATAAAGAAGATGAACTACGGTTTTTTCCGATTGGAATAATTTTTTATTCATGTTATTTATTATACCGAGAATAGAATAATCGCAGTAGATCGAAGGAAAAGCGCAGTGGTGCAGTAGATTAGAAAATTTAGAAAAAAGCGCAGTAGACTACTGCTTTCGCAGTAAAGTCCGAACGCTGCTGTCTTTGTGCGCCATACTCTGGGATGTGATTCTTGGTCATATTTTAAGAAAAATATTGTTCTGTAAAGTCTGATTTCCAACTTTGACATCACTTTTCGACGATTTAAAAAAAAGCTAACTTTGGTGTACCCTGACCCATGTTAAGGTCAATTTCTCTGTCAGTTCTAATGCTAGGGCCCTCATTTTTTAATAGAAATACTAACCTTTAGAACGACGTTTGAGTTAAGCTGATATGTTGTGAGGGTTTCCAGATGAAAAAAACAGTAATAAAAAAAAAACTGATTGATAAGTGCACCCAAAAACCCATACATTTTATGATACTTGGGAAAATCTTAAGCAGGTAAATAATCGAGTTTTAGGTTTTTTACATACTTTTATTGTAGCGCTTGGCAGTTGGATGGGTTTTTTCAAGAATTGATAGTTTTTAGGTAATTTTTAAGACTGTGCACTCATTAAAAGGGTTAAAAGTATACTTTTGCCTACTTGACTTACTGTCAAAACCCTAAATACCTTACCTCTTCTCAGGGAGAGGTTATTTTGGGGTATGAATGTTTTATTGGGTAATCTTGCTAAATAAGTGGTCTAATAGAATAGAAAAACAAATTATTTCATCAGATTCCAGATCAAGTTAAGTCACGATCACAGTTGGAGCGCTTTTTGAAAAGAGACTCGAACTGGTTACTAGAGAGAAGCTTTGATGATAACCAGTTTATAAACAGAATTATTTGGACTTTCCCTAATCTCCGTACATGGGATTCGAGCAATCCACATTCAAGACGACAAAGATCATTTCAGCACATATTCATTGTCAATATGTGGGCAGGTGTAAATGGATACAACCCCCGTCGGGTACAACACCGACTTTATTCTACTAACTACCTGGAGTTTATACAAAATAATCTAGCAGACCTATTGGAGGATGTTCCACTACTTCAACTAGCTTCATCATTTCCAATAAGATAGTGCTCCGGCCCACTATGGTCGTGAAGTTAAGGATTGGCTGGATGAAGTATACGGTAATAGATGGATAGGCAGAAATGGACCAATTCACTGGCCTGCAAGATCTCCCGATCTCACTGTACTGGAATTTTTTGTATGGGAACGAATGAAAGAATTCGTTTACTCATCAGAAATAACAACTTTAACTGAATTAGAACAACGTTTTTCCCGATGTTATGTGAGATGATTAACACACAACCTAAGTGTTAACTCTCACATGAAAAACATACAAACAACCGCAACGTAGAAAGAATATTACCTCAAAATATTCCTTCTCGTTGTTCAAGGTTAGCACCATACCCTTCCTCAATAACCAACCGAAAAGCAAAACGATATTGATATCGAATTAATGTCAAGGTCAGCCAAATCATCAAGAGGTGCATTTAATTAATTGAATAATATTCGTCACCATCAAACGAATACCAACAACAAAAAAAAGCCAAAGCAAGCCAAGAGGCAATTAAGAATTCGATTCGCCGTACTCAGCAACAATAGTACGCGATCGTTTTGTGTATCTAAATGGCATTAAGGTAATACGAAACCAATGACGAATACAACAAATGCACCTTACGGTTACAATGCAGGGAATCCCAACTGGGCCAACGAAAATAGCAGTACCAGCGAAAAAAACCTACGATGGACTGGAAGACGTCGTTCGACCAATGAATGGATGACGCAACGTATGTGTAGGGAAATAAATAAGAAAATAGTGAAATGCTCATATAGCATTTCAATAATAGTAGGGCAACAAAATTGTGCAACTTATTAAATGAAATGTAGAACTTAAGTTTGTGAAATGCTCATTTAGCATTTCAATTATTATAACCCAAATTGTACGAATTTTGACCCCTGTAAAATGGTAGGGATACTATGAAATGTTTGTAGAATTTAAGGTATAAATAGTAAAGTAAAATGGAAAGAATTTGTCATTAGATTCAGTGATTAAGTCAGTTTAAAGTCACAGTAATAAACGTCAGTCTTGAACAATAAAAACATTCAATCTTTCTTTTACAAAACAAGTCGGCGAAGAACTACAAACCAAAAGAAGGTAATACTAATCAAAGCTTCTTTTCCAGGTTAAAACTAGCAGGGGTTAGTTAACCTAACCCCCCAGTAGGCCCTAAGGCCATAACTAGAGAATTGGCTACCAGGGCCGAATAAAAAATCTGGAATTCACCGCGATTAGGTAGGGTTCATTACATCTTCCGCCCGAGGTCATTGGGCATAAAAAGATTATACAACACCGAGGATCACTTAAAGTAAGGCAAGAGGTATCGAGAAAAGCATTCAAAATGAAAACCAAAAACGGGCTCTAGCATGCATTCATAACGCAGGAGGGAACTTTGAATACTTCTTGTGACTGTATTTGTGCGTACCTACATAAAATAAAAATTACTTAAAACTACACAAATTACTGTTTTATTAAAGCCCTTTACAGCTCAGGGCAAAAAATATTTTTTTTTCATTTTTCCTGTTTTAGATTTTCCCAAGTATCATAAAATGTATGGGTTTTTGGGTGCACTTATTAATAATTTTTTTTTATTATTGTTTCGTTCATCAGGTAAAAATAAGAAAATTTTATATTTTTTACGCATTTTTTGAAAAAAATTTACCTCAGTCAAAATTTTGCTCGGGCAAGAAAAATTGAACACCATTTAAAATTGAATATCTGGCAACCCAGCTCAATCAAACGTCGTTTTAAAGGCTAGTATTTTTACTCAAAAAGGTCCCTACCATTAGTACTGACAGAAAAATTGACCTTAACATGGGTCAGGGTACACCACAGTTACCACTTTTTTAAATCGTCAAAAAGCGATGTCAAAGTTGAAAAAAAGACTTTATTGTGGAACAATTTTTTTCTTAGAATATGACCAAGAATCACATCTCAAAGTATGGCACACGAATTACCGGACACCCAGTGTAGTTTTATCATTGAGTCATTTTTATTTACGCTTGATTTCGACGGCTAGTGGCGTATGTGTTTGCAACATGATTTATTATTTTGACAGCATAGACATTAATGTTTAGAAAGAGTAAGTCTAGTTATATTGTAAGACAGTAAGGGAGTTAGATTTCGACTTTCAAATTAGTTTCCTCAACAAAAAGTTTTGAGAGAAGTTGGTGGATTTCGACAAAACGTAGGGTGTCCATCATATCTCTTTAAAAGAGAACGTGTTCTCTCTTTTCACTCTGATATTTTTTACACTATCTTTTTCTTTAAGGATCTATTTTTGTTCTCTATTTTTTTTAATGAAATAAGCTTTTGTTTTATTGCAATAATTTGTATTTCAATGTCAATTAATAGACTTAATGGCCCTATTCTGCGATTGCGAGGCTCACAGGCAGGTCACAATTTTTTGTGAGTGAGGTTTCTTATGAGGTGGTGACTATTTCGTATTCTGTGGAAGCCCTCATAAGAAACCTCACAAGAACAACGTCAGTTGTGGTCTGCAAAGGAGCAGATCATAATTTTTACGTTTTTATAAGTCGAGTTCACCACGAGTTATAAGGTTATTGTGACTTGTGAGGCAACAGTGAGGTGGCCAGAATTAGGCTGTAAAATTTCGTTGTTAGGTAAATTTAATAATAAAATAGGAATATGTTGTCAAAGCTTCTATACAATTTTAAATTGATAGAGATATGTAAGAAAAAGTACAAGAGAAAAATAATAAGAGGATATTATTGATGATTAAGGCAACTCTAGCCCCTTATCAAAACGAGCAGACCACATTTCTTACCTACTTGTTGTATTTTGTTCATCAATTCATACATCTACCAACGTGTGTATGATTCTTGAAAATTAACACGCTTGATTCTTTTATTTTTTTTTTTTTTATTTCGTTGTGTTCTCTGTTTTGTTCTCTATTTTGCTCTAAATGTTCTCTTTTTTATAGCTTTTAGAGCAAAATGTCCTCTTATTGTAAAGTACCCAGATGGACACCCTAACAATACGTGACTAAGTAGTTGTCGATGTTGATGATATTACTATAGTTTTCATAAACAAAGGTACTGTTTTGCTCATTTCAGTACAGGTGGTCAACTTAGGTATATTCTAGGTGCATCAAGCTGGGTACACCACGACGGAAACTCAAAAATCTAATGATGCATCAATATGGGGCAAATTTAGTGCTGCGATCCGCAATGAACACTGAAATCCCTTCACCGTTAAACTTGTGGTGTACCCAACTTGACGTCAAGCTGGTTACACCACACCTCCCCAGTCAAAACTTCAAAAAAAGTAATGATGACAATTAGGGACTCTTGAGGAGCACTCCAAATTAACTTCATACATTATCCTTCCCTTACCCCTGAAACCTGTGGTGTACCCAGCATGACATCAAACGGAAATTCTAAAATCTAATGATGCAGGAATTAGGGGCTATTTAGGGGCTAATTTAGTACCACAACTTAAATTTAGTAATCAACGATTTGACCTTGAAAAGTAGTACCGAAAGTGCCAAAAATTGGAGACTTGCTATATTTAACAATAGAACAAATTAAAAAAAACTATGGTTAGAAGAACAATCGGGTCATTGAAAAATATATCAAGTTTGGTCTGTCTACTCCCACTGACTGGTTTGGTTTTATCAGGGCAAACACTTTTTTTTTTTGATGACGGCACTCTTCTCACCACTTCTCACCACAACGATGATTAAAGATATAAGTAAGCAGAAACCTAGAGCTAGGTCATTGAGGAGCAACTAAAATAAAATCTGCTCTCAAAAAACTGTATTTTAACATTTTCCACCCAACTTTCCAGTTTCTACGTGCAATAACTTTTTTGGAGACATCATAATAGGGGTGTTCATGCAAATGCAGAAAACCCATAGAAAGCTTAAAAACGATAGAATTTTCTATTGGTAGAAATGAACTGTCAAAATTTGTATGGGAAAAATTTTCTGCAAAATATAGAATTTTATCTCAAAAATTTGACGCGAAAAGCGTAGAAAAAAACCTTAGAAACTTTGTGACGTTTTTATTTGACATTTGACTTAACTTAGCTGTTTGTTTCTATCGTTTAGTCAAAAATTTCTAATGGGGCGTTCATGTAACCTTTTGCGTAAAATTATATTTTTCTACAAAGCGAAAAATTATCTCGTTACATGAATACCCTTATTTTATGAATGTAGTATACATAACCATATTGTAATATTTTACTACGGGTTCGCAAATAAAACTTATTTCCTTAATTCAAACTGACACTGCAATTAACAAAATGAAACGCTTTTTATTCCAAATACTTTTCTTCTAATACTTTTTATTACTACATTCAAGCACAAGTATGCAACTCTTTATTTTTCACACCGACATTAATTTGTTCACTTTCAAAATCAAACTGCCGTTTTCGGAGGAAACTTCGTACTTTTTGGTGCTTTCCAAAAAGGTTTCGTTCCATTATTCCAGTACGAACGAGCCTGGACACCAACCGTGATGAATTTAATTATTTATTTCACTCAAAGATGGCGCGCAAAGTTGTACTAATGTGTCGTTGTTTACATAACTGGGCATATTCACCACATTGCCCCCCTCTTAGGATTGATCGTCCCGATTGAATCCATTATTCCCACCGTTATAACGATGTAAACGGTCGCAGTGTACTACTTTAAGCTTACCCCTTACTCCTCTCTGAATGCGGTAAACCACATCATTGATTCGCTTCACAACGGTATATGGGCCTTCCCAGTTTTGTTGTAGTTTTGGTGACAGTCCCTCTTGTCGGTGAGGATTGTAAAACCACACCAGGTCTCCTTCTTGGAATCCCATCGTTGTTGCACGGGCGTCGTACCGTGTTTTCATCCTATCACTAGCGGTTTTTATGTTTTTCCTTGTCCGTTGATGAATGTCAATGAGTCTTTCTTTGAGGTTATCCACATATTCTTCTGACCGTTCCGATTCCATGGTATGGCATCCAAATTTGACCTCACTGGGCAGCCGTATTGTTGTGCCAAACAGGATCTCCGATGGTGTATGTCCTGTTGAACTATGAACCGCGCTTCGATACGCCATCAAGAAGAATGGAATATGGCGGTCCAGTCTCGTTGGTAGTCACCTACAACCTTGGACAGATGTTCTTTAAGAGTCCTGTTGAATCGTTCTACCATCCCATGAGATTGTGGATGAAGCGGTGTTGTCCTCGTCTTCTTGATGCCAAGGAAAGAGCAAACCTCCTGAAAGATGTTAGATTCGAAGTTCCTTCCTCAGTCAGAATGCAGTTCCAAAGGTACGCCGAACCTGCTCACCCATTTGAAGATAATCTGGTCAACAACTGTTTTAGTTTCTTGATTTGGGATGGCAAATGCCTCAGGCCACTTGCTGAAGTAATCCATGACTACAAGGATGTATCGGTTTCCGCTGTTGGTCCCCGGTCACCTGCGACATCTACTGCTATTCTTTCGAAAGGTGTGCCCACATTGTACTGTTGCATTTTACTTTGAAGCTTTTTACCTGGTCCCTTAGTAGCAGCACAAGTATCACATTTTCGGCACCACTTTTCGACATCATGTCTTGCATGTAGCCAGTAGAACCGTTGTCGTATCTTCTCCAGCGTTTTATTGACTCCCAAATGACCTCCAGATGCTCCATCATGCATCTCTCGAAGAACGTCATTAACCTTTGACCTAGGCACTATCAACTGCATCAGATAAGACTTGCCATCTGCAGATTCCCATTTGCGCCTTAGTACTCCTTCTTGCACATGAAGAGAGTCCCACTGTGCCCAATATGCTTTAACAGCTGGACTTCTATCGGAGATATCACCCCATTCTGGTTTTCCTTCGTGTTCCTTCCATGCAAGAATGGGCTCTATATCCGAGTCTTCTTGTTGGGCAGTCCTCAAAACGAGCAGACCACATTTCTTACCTACTTGTTGTATTTTGTTCATCAATTCATACATCTACCAACGTGTGTATGATTCTTGAAAATTAACACGCTTGATTCTTTTATTTTTATTTTTTTTATTTCGTTGTGTTCTCTGTTTTGTTCTCTATTTTGCTCTTAATGTTCTCTTTTTTATAGCTTTTAGAGCAAAATGTCCTCTTATTGTAAAGTACCAAGATGGACACCCTAACAATACGTGACTAAGTAGTTGTCGATGTTGATGATATTACTATAGTTTTCATAAACAAAGGTACTGTTTTGGTCATTTCAGTACAGGTGGTCAACTTAGGTATATTCTAGGTGCATCAAGCTGGGTACACCACGACGGAAACTCAAAAATCTAATGATGCATCAATATGGGGCAAATTTAGTGCTGCGATCCGCAATGAACACTGAAATCCCTTCACCGTTAAACTTGTGGTGTACCCAACTTGACGTCAAGCTGGTTACACCACACCTCCCCAGTCAAAACTTCAAAAAAAGTAATGATGACAATTAGGGACTCTTGAGGAGCACTCCAAATTAACTTCATACATTATCCTTCCCTTACCCCTGAAACCTGTGGTGTACCCAGCTTGACGTCAAACGGAAATTCTAAAATCTAATGATGCAGGATTTAGAGTCTATTTAGGGGCTAATTTAGTACCACAACTTAAATTTAGTAATCGACGATTTGACCTTGAAAAGTAGTACCGAAAGTGCCAAAAATTGGAGACTTGCTATATTTGACAATAGAACAAATTAAAAAAAACTATGGTTAGAAGAACAATCGGGTCATTGAAAAATATATCAAGTTTGGTCTGTCTACTCCCACTGACTGGTTTGGTTTTATCAGGGCAAACACTTTTTTTTGATGACGGCACTCTTCTCACCACTTCTCACCACAACGATGATTAAAGATATAAGTAAGCAGAAACCTAGGGCTAGGTCATTGAGGAGCAACTAAAATAAAATCTGCTCTCAAAAAACTGTATTTTAACATTTTCCACCCAACTTTCCAGTTTCTACGTGCAATAACTTTTTTGGAGACATCATAATAGGGGTGTTCATGCAAATGCAGAAAACCCATAGAAAGCTTAAACACGATAGAATTTTCTATTGGTAGAAATGAACTGTCAAAATTTGTATGGGAAAAATTTTCTGCAAAATATAGATTTTATCTCACAAATTTGACGCGAAAAGCGTAGAAAAAAACCTTAGAAACTTTGTGACGTTTTTATTTGACATTTGACTTAACTTAGCTGTTTGTTTCTATCGTTTAGTCAAAAATTTCTAATAGGGCGTTCATGTAACCTTTTGCGTAAAATTATATTTTTCTACAAAGCGAAAAATTATCTCGTTACATGAATACCCTTATTGTATATATTGTATATTGTATAAATAACCATATTGTAATATTTTACTACGGGTTCGCAAATAAAACTTATTTCCTTAATTCAAACTGACACTGCAATTAACAAAATGAAACGCTTTTTATTCCAAATACTTTTCTTCTAATACTTTTTATTACTACATTCAAGCACAAGTATGCAACTCTTTATTTTTCACACCGACATTAATTTGTTCACTTTCAAAATCAAACTGCCGTTTTCGGAGGAAACTTCGTACTTTTTGGTGCTTTCCAAAAAGGTTTCGTTCCATTATTCCAGTACGAACGAGCCTGGACACCAACCGTGATGAATTTAATTATTTATTTCACTCAAAGATGGCGCGCAAAGTTGTACTAATGTGTCGTTGTTTACATAACTGGGCATATTCACCACATTGCCCCCCTCTTAGGATTGATCGTCCCGATTGAATCCATTATTCCCACCGTTATAACGATGTAAACGGTCGCAGTGTACTACTTTAAGCTTACCCCTTACTCCTCTCTGAATGCGGTAAACCACATCATTGATTCGCTTCACAACGGTATATGGGCCTTCCCAGTTTTGTTGTAGTTTTGGTGACAGTCCCTCTTGTCGGTGAGGATTGTAAAACCACACCAGGTCTCCTTCTTGGAATCCCATCGTTGTTGCACGGGCGTCGTACCGTGTTTTCATCCTATCACTAGCGGTTTTTATGTTTTTCCTTGTCCGTTGATGAATGTCAATGAGTCTTTCTTTGAGGTTATCCACATATTCTTCTGACCGTTCCGATTCCATGGTATGGCATCCAAATTTGACCTCACTGGGCAGCCGTATTGTTGTGCCAAACAGGATCTCCGATGGTGTATGTCCTGTTGAACTATGAACCACGCTTCGATACGCCATCAAGAAGAATGGAATATGGCGGTCCAGTCTCGTTGGTAGTCACCTACAACCTTGGACAGATGTTCTTTAAGAGTCCTGTTGATTCGTTCTACCATCCCATGAGATTGTGGATGAAGCGGTGTTGTCCTCGTCTTCTTGATGCCAAGGAAAGAGCAAACCTCCTGAAAGATGTTAGATTCGAAGTTCCTTCCTCAGTCAGAATGCAGTTCCAAAGGTACGCCGAACCTGCTCACCCATTTGAAGATAATCTGATCAACAACTGTTTTAGTTTCTTGATTTGGGATGGCAAATGCCTCAGGCCACTTGCTGAAGTAATCCATGACTACAAGGATGTATCGGTTTCCGCTGTTGGTCCCCGGTCACCTGCGACATCTACTGCTATTCTTTCGAAAGGTGTGCCCACATTGTACTGTTGCATTTTACTTTGAAGCTATTTACCTGGTCCCTTAGTAGCAGCACAAGTATCACATTTTCGGCACCACTTTTCGACATCATGTCTTGCATGTAGCCAGTAGAACCGTTGTCGTATCTTCTCCAGCGTTTTATTGACTCCCAAATGACCTCCAGATGATCCATCATGCATCTCTCGAAGAACGTCATTAACCTTTGACCTAGGCACTATCAACTGCATCAGATAAGACTTGCCATCTGCAGATTCCCATTTGCGCCTTAGTACTCCTTCTTGCACATGAAGAGAGTCCCACTGTGCCCAATATGCTTTAACAGCTGGACTTCTATCGGAGATATCACCCCATTCTGGTTTTCCTTCGTGTTCCTTCCATGCAAGAATGGGCTCTATATCCGAGTCTTCTTGTTGGGCAGTCCTCAGTTCTTCATTGCTCCAACCGTAAATGGGATCGGCTCTTATTCATTCGATGGCAACCGTTTCCTTTCCTTCTTGACGCGTGCAATGCTTACAGTCCTGTTTACACGGTCGTCGAGACAATGCATCTGCGTTTGAGTGCAGCTTTCCTCTTCGGTGTTGAATTTGGTAGTCGTATGTCTGCAGTCTCTCGATCCATCTTGCTACTTGACCTTCTGGATTATTGAAGTTCAGAAGCCAATTAAGCGCACCATGATCTGTTCGAAGGAGGAACTTCTGTCTATAGATGTACTTATGGAAGTGCTTTGTTGCCGAAATCAAAGCTAGAAGTTCCCTTCTGGTGACGCAATAATTGCGCTCTGGCCTCGAGAGCACCTTACTGTAGTAGGCGACGACTTTTTCTTCTCCTTCATGAACTTGCGACAGTACACTCGCACTGACCTGATTGCACGGCTTCCCCTTTTCAGTAAGTTAATGCAAGCTCTTAGCGATTCCAGCAAAGTCCTTCACAAAGCGCTGATAATATGTGGCTAGACCAAGAAAGCTACAGAGCTGATGTTTATCCTGTGGTGTTGGCCAATTCTTCACAGTGTCAACTTTATCAGGATCAGTCTATACTCCTTGGGATGAGATGATATGTCCCAGGTATTTAACTTCGGTCTTGAAAAGCGCACATTTATCTGGATTTAATTTTAAGTGTGCTTCTCGAAGCCTCTGAAATACAGCCTTAAGGTTTTCACAATGCTCGTCAAAAGTTTTTCCATAAACGATGACATCGTCCAAATATACAAGGCATGATTTCCAAGTAAGGTCTTGAAGAACACACTCCATCAGACGCTCAAATGTTGCCGGAGCGTTGCACAGTCCGAATGGTGTCACTTTAAACTGCCACAGACCATTTCCGGTTGAGAAAGCTGTCTTCTCTCGATCTTCTGGATGGATTTCTACCTGCCAGTAGCCACTCTTCAAGTCTAACGTCGAGAACCATTGATCTCCTTCCATTGCATCCAATGTATCGCTGATTCTGGGCAGAGGGTAGCTGTCTTTCTTTGTTACATCGTTCAGCCTACGGTTGTCCACACAAAATCGGGTGCTTCCATCTTTCTTTTTGACAAGAACAACTGGTGACGCCCAAGGGATTTTGGAATTTTTGATTAGACCATCTTTCTTCATTGTCGATATTATTTCTTCAACTTCGTCTTGTTTGGCTAATGGGAGACGTCTTGCTGATTGTCGAATCGGTCTCGCATCACCTGTGTCGATTCGGTGCTGTACCAGTTGTGTTCGACCATACTGCCCACTTGGTGAAGAAAATATATATATCAGCGTACTCATGAAGAAGGCTTCCAGCAACACTAAGCTGATGTTGACTTAGATTGGATGGCTTGAGAATTTTGGCTTTCATGGAGCTGAATTTTCCGGGGTCCATTGGTTCTTCTGCGTTAATTTCTGTGATTTTAGTTATTGCGGTCACAGATTCGCATTTTCCAATTACTTCTCCTTTCTTGAGCTTGACCTCGTACGGTTTGATGTTCAGAATCCGTACGGGTACCATGTTGTTCTTTGGTTCCACAAGAGTCTTCCCTAAGATGATGTTTTGGGAAGATTGTTCAGACTCTGGTTCCACCATGAGTTATCGATGGCTACCTACATCACCCTCTATTTTCGTCCAAACAAACACTTCTGAAAAGGCAGGCAAGCATATGTCTTCTTTGATGACAGTTCTTAGAGTTGATGAGTTTTCGTTGCCATAAACCATAGGAATCTCTACATTTTGGTACTTCAACACTTGCTTACCGATATCCAGAATCACTCCGTGCTCTTTCATGAAGTCGATTCCAATTATGCACTCATCACATATGTCTGCTACCAAAAATAGATGCGAAAACTCTAATTCTGCCAAACGGATTTTAAGACTTCTCCACATACTCTTGCTGCCCCACCTGTCGCAATTTTAAGACGGTAGCTATTGGTGTTATGTAGCCACGTCATCTTGACCAAGTCTATCCGCACAATGGAAGCTGTGGCACCGGTGTCAATTGTAGCCACGTGTTTCTTGGCATTTAATGTTGCGTCCACTGTCAGACTCTTATTGTTTCGTTTAGTCTGTGAGACGTGCATTGTGGTTCTGGGCACATCGAAACCAGGGCGAACAGGAGCGATGATCTTATTGCTTACCTGTTCGCGGGTATTATTCCTGTTTCCACAATGTTGACAGGCAACTCTTCTTGGTGGCAATCTGCACTGGCGCTGAAGATGTCTGGTTTTGTTGCAATTCCAGCATCGAGCAGGTCCTTCTCGCTGACTTCTATGGAATTCAGCTTTCTGGCAAGAACATTCCTTAACTGCAAGTTCTCTTACCCGATGAACTCCTAAGGAAGCCTGTTCTGATGCTTCCATAGACAGAGCGAACGCTAATGCTTCAGAAAGCGTGCGTTTTCGAGTAGGTTGATGTCGGAAACTGCACGGACAAAAGCCTCCCTTCATAGCTGGTTGATAATTCCATCTCCTGCAGTCGGGTATGCTAGGTGTGCCAACCGTTCAATGTCTGCTTGGAGTTGTTGCAGACTTTCACCTCTTTTCTGGAGTCTGGTGTTGAGCTGGACACGAAAGACTTCTTGCATATGGCTATCGCCGAAGCGTTTTGTCAATGGCCTGAACAAGAACACTGAAGTTGCGGTTCTGGTCTGCTGGTATGGTTTGCAAAAGTTCAGCAGTAGAACCTCTTAGGGCAAGCATCAGGGCAATAAACTTATCTTCGTCATCCCAGCCGTTTGTTGCTGCAGCTACCTCAAACTGCTTCTTGTAGATCGACCAAGAAGTTTGTCCATCAAAAGTTGGTGGATG
Organism: Melangyna quadrimaculata; assembly: GCA_949320155.1. NCBI lineage: Eukaryota > Metazoa > Arthropoda > Insecta > Diptera > Syrphidae > Melangyna > Melangyna quadrimaculata. The sequence goes on from OX439483.1 coordinate 117,857,131, forward strand.
CATTTCTTTTCTCTTTGGAAAATCGGCATTACCTTCTCGAACCTTCATTTTTCTAACTTTTTCTTACTCATTGGTAATGCTCTGAGTTTTCTCTTCGACCTTCTCGAATTTTGCTTCCACTGATGAAAATTGTTTTTCAACACGATCGTCAAGGGCAACAAACTTGTTCTCAAAGGCATCTAGTTTACCTTCGAGGACGTGTTTCTGTTCTTCAAATCGTTCGAGAAGATTTTTTTCTGTTTTTTACAGTAAATTCTTTTGCTCGTTGCGTTGTTCTTCAAATTTCCCAAGAAGATTCTTTTGTTCATTTCACTGTTCTTCAAATTTCCCAAGAAGATTCTTTTGTTGGTCTTCAAACTGGGCGAGCAGCTGTGCCATCATATTGGTCATGTCTAAGATTGTACTTACTTGCTCTTCTTGCATCTCAATCTCAAATAGAAAAGTGTCTGGATTTTCATCGTGTTGCCTTAAATTTTCCTGCAGACGGATAGTGAGGTCATTTTTTGTTCCAGCAGTAGGAAGACCTCGTCTGTTTAGTTCTGCTTTAAGTTCAACACAATTCAATGCATTCACAATTTTACCCATTTTTTTCATTCACTTTTCACTTCCGGTATTCTTAGGGTGACCACCATTCCCAAACCCGATTTCGTTACACAAGAAAATATATTTTCTAAGACTTAGTTTAATTTATTTAATACATTATATGATATGTATAGTATATATGTATGTATGTATTTGTTTCATTACTTCTTAAAGATTATATAAATACAAATTTATATAAAGATTTGAATTTTCGTGATTTTTTACTGACAGTTTTATGTTGTAGGTACCTAATGAAATTCTCAACAGGCTGTTATCGGTCAGTGGACAATAATTTCGTTTATTCAATAGAACACTCTCTGTACTGTGGCTGAAGTCCCTGACAAACAGAGATTATTAGTAAACGATTGTATGGAAAGTTTTGATTTTCGAAATGTTGAAAACATTTTACCCATCGATGGTCAGTAGCAACACTTTTCGTCCCATGATTGAATCTTTTGAACAGTAACATATTTTGCCAAAAATATTTTCTTGACAAAATTGTATTTTTCTTTTAAATTTTCACTGAACAGATTTATTACACGCTTTCTTGTCATTTCTTTGATTCAGATTAGTTTTTTAAAGCCTAGTATACAGTTCCTCAAGAAAAAAAAACTAGATGCATTTCTTATGGGAAAGATTTTGGCGAAAAAAAAAAGTTTGACGTTTGATTTTTTTTTTATCCAGCTGTGAACCAACCCTGACAAAACAATTTGTACTCACCACTGCTCACCACGAACATTTTTCGTTTCAGCCCAGATGTTAAAAAAAAAATATTTCTCACCACAATCTTTTTATTTCGTTCGAAAGAACTGTATACTAGGCTTAACAAGAAAAAATTTAAAAAAAACTCGCGAATACCGTAAGAAACGATTTGAAACGACAATGGTTGGAATACAATCTTCTCCATTTATCAATAATAATTTCAACTGCTATTTTATTGAATGGTTATTTTCAAAACTGAAGGAAGATAACCTTGAATTTTTTTCGAATGAATATATTCAAGCATCTTTATATGTAACTTTTAATGAAAATCTTTTAATGAAAATCTAGATTTGTTTGCAAAGCGTATCTAATATAATAATTCAAAATATTTATTTCTACTTCAAAAAATTTCGCGTCTGATAAAATGCGCTCATGCATTTAAAAACTACTACCACAAACAATTTTTAAGACAGGAACATGATAGCATTGGTTTAGGTACAAGATCAACTTTCTTACAAATACACTCATAAAACTGTTAAGCAATTTTAAAAAAGTGTTTCTTAACAATAATTGCATAAAGAAGATGAACTACGGTTTCTTCCGATTGGAATAATTTTTTATTCATGTTATTTATTGTACCGAGAATAGAATAATCGCAGTAGATCGAAGGCAAAGCGCAGTGGTGCAGTAGATTAGAAAATTTAGAAAAAAGCGCAGTAGACTACTGCTTTCGCAGTAAAGTCCGAACGCTGCTGTCTTTGTGCGCCATACTCTGGGATGTGATTCTTGGTCATATTTTAAGAAAAATATTGTTCTGTAAAGTCTGATTTCCAACTTTGACATCACTTTTCGACGATTTAAAAAAAAGCTAACTTTGGTGTACCCTGACCCATGTTAAGGTCAATTTCTCTGTCAGTTCTAATGCTAGGGCCCTCATTTTTTAATAGAAATACTAACCTTTAGAACGACGTTTGAGTTAAGCTCATATGTTGTGAGGGTTTCCAGATAAAAAAAACAGTAATAAAAAACAAACTGATTGATAAGTGCACCCAAAAACCCATACATTTTATGATACTTGGGAAAATCTTAAGCAGGTAAATAATCGAGTTTTAGGTTTTTTACATACTTTTATTGTAGCGCTTGGCAGTTGGATGGGTTTTCCAAGAATTGATAGTTTTTAGGTAATTTTTAAGACTGTGCACTCATTAAAAGGGTTAAAAGTATACTTTTGCCTACTTGACTTACTGTCAAAACCCTAAATACCTTACCTCTTCTCAGGGAGAGGTTATTTTGGGGTATGAATGTTTTATTGGGTAATCTTACTAAATAAGTGGTCTAATAGAATAGAAAAACAAATTATTTCATCAGATTCCAGATCAAGTTAAGTCACGATCACAGTTGGAGCGCTTTTTGAAAAGAGACTCGAACTGGTTACTAGAGAGAAGCTTTGATGATAACCAGTTTATAAACAGAATTATTTGGACTTTCCCTAATCTCCGTACATGGGATTCGAGCAATCCACATTCAAGACGACAAAGATCATTTCAGCACATATTCATTGTCAATATGTGGGCAGGTGTAAATGGATACAACCCCCGTCGGGTACAACACCGACTTTATTCTACTAACTATCTGGTGTTTATACAAAATAATCTAGCAGACCTATTGGAGGATGTTCCACTACTTCAACTAGCTTCATCATTTCCAATAAGATAGTGCTCCGGCCCACTATGGTCGTGAAGTTAAGGATTGGCTGGATGAAGTATACGGTAATAGATGGATAGGCAGAAATGGACCAATTCACTGGCCTGCAAGATCTCCCGATCTCACTGTACTGGAATTTTTTGTATGGGAACGAATGAAAGAATTCGTTTACTCATCAGAAATAACAACTTTAACTGAATTAGAACAACGTATTTCCCGATGTTATGTGAGATGATTAACACACAACCTAAGTGTTAACTCTCACATGAAAAACATACAAACAACCGCAACGTAGAAAGAATATTACCTCAAAATATTCCTTCTCGTTGTTCAAGGTTAGCACCATACCCTTCCTCAATAACCAACCGAAAAGCAAAACGATATTGATATCGAATTAATGTCAAGGTCAGCCAAATCATCAAGAGGTGCATTTAATTAATTGAATAATATTCGTCACCATCAAACGAATACTAACAACAAAAAAAAGCCAAAGCAAGCCAAGAGGCAATTAAGAATTCGATTCGCCGTACTCAGCAACAATAGTACGCGATCGTTTTGTGTATCTAAATGGCATTAAGGTAATACGAAACCAATGACGAATACAACAAATGCACCTTACGGTTACAATGCAGGGAATCCCAACTGGGCCAACTAAAATAGCAGTACCAGCGAAAAAAACCTACGATGGACTGAAAGACGTCGTTCGACCAATGAATGGATGACGCAACGTATGTGTAGGGAAATAAATAAGAAAATAGTGAAATGCTCATATAGCATTTCAATAATAGTAGGGCAACAAAATTGTGCAACTTATTAAATGAAATGTAGAACTAAAGTTTGTGAAATGCTCATTTAGCATTTCAATTATTATAACCCAAATTGTACGAATTTTGACCCCTGTAAAATGGTAGGGATACTATGAAATGTTTGTAGAATTTAAGGTATAAATAGTAAAGTAAAATGGAAAGAATTTGTCATTAGATTCAGTGATTAAGTCAGTTTAAAGTCACAGTAATAAACGTCAGTCTTGAACAATAAAAACATTCTATCTTTCTTTTACAAAACAAGTCGGCGAAGAACTACAAACCAAAAGAAGGTAATACTAATCAAAGCTTCTTTTCCAGGTTAAAACTAGCAGGGGTTAGTTAACCTAACCCCCCAGTAGGCCCTAAGGCCATAACTAGAGAATTGGCTACCAGGGCCGAATAAAAAATCTGGAATTCACCGCGATTAGGTAGGGTTCATTACATCTTCCGCCCGAGGTCATTGGGCATAAAAAGATTATACAACACCGAGGATCACTTAAAGTAAGGCAAGAGGTATCGAGAAAAGCATTCAAAATGAAAACCAAAAACGGGCTCTAGCATGCATTCATAACGCAGGAGGGAACTTTGAATACTTCTTGTGACTGTATTTGTGCGTACCTACATAAAATAAAAATTACTTAAAACTACACAAATTACTGTTTTATTAAAGCCCTTTACAGCTCAGGGCAAAAAATATTTTTTTTTCATTTTACCTGTTTTAGATTTTCCCAAGTATCATAAAATGTATGGGTTTTTGGGTGCACTTATTAATAATTTTTTTTTATTATTGTTTCGTTCATCAGGTAAAAATAAGAAAATTTTATATTTTTTACGCATTTTTTGAAAAAAATTTACCTCAGTCAAAATTTTGCTCGGGCAAGAAAAATTGAACACCATTTAAAATTGAATATCTGGCAACCCAGCTCAATCAAACGTCGTTTTAAAGGCTAGTATTTTTACTCAAAAAGGTCCCTACCATTAGTACTGACAGAAAAATTGACCTTAACATGGGTCAGGGTACACCACAGTTACCACTTTTTTAAATCGTCAAAAAGCGATGTCAAAGTTGAAAAAAAGACTTTATTGTGGAACAATTTTTTTCTTAGAATATGACCAAGAATCACATCTCAAAGTATGGCACACGAATTACCGGACACCCTGTGTAGTTTTATCATTGAGTCATTTTTATTTACGCTTGATTTCGACGGCTAGTGGCGTATGTGTTTGCAACATGTTTTATTATTTTGACAGCATAGACATTAATGTTTAGAAAGAGTAAGTCTAGTTATATTGTAAGACAGTAAGGGAGTTAGATTTCGACTTTCAAATTGGTTTCCTCAACAAAAAGTTTTGAGAGAAGTTGGTGGATTTCGACAAAACGTAGGGTGTCCATCATATCTCTTTAAAAGAGAACGTGTTCTCTCTTTTCACTCTGATATTTTTTACACTATCTTTTTCTTTAAGGATCTATTTTTGTTCTCAATTTTTTTTAATGAAATAAGCTTTTGTTTTATTGCAATAATTTGTATTTCAATGTCAATTAATAGACTTAATGGCCCTATTCTGCCATTGCGAGGCTCACAGGCAGGTCACAATTTTTTGTGAGTGAGGTTTCTTATGAGGTGGTGACTATTTCGTATTCTGTGGAAGCCCTCATAAGAAACCTCACAAGAACAACGTCAGTTGTGGTCTGCAAAGGAGCAGATCATAATTTTTACGTTTTTATAAGTCGAGTTCACCACGAGTTATAAGGTTATTGTGACTTGTGAGGCAACAGTGAGGTGGCCAGAATTAGGCTGTAAAATTTCGTTGTTAGGTAAATTTAATAATAAAATAGGAATATGTTGTCAAAGCTTCTATACAATTTTAAATTGATAGAGATATGTAAGAAAAAGTACAAGAGAAAAATAATAAGAGGATATTATTGATGATTAAGGCAACTCTAGCCCCTTATCAAAACGAGCAGACCACATTTCTTACCTACTTGTTGTATTTTGTTCATCAATTCATACATCTACCAACGTGTGTATGATTCTTGAAAATTAACACGCTTGATTCTTTTATTTTTATTTTTTTTTTATTTCGTTGTGTTCTCTGTTTTGTTCTCTATTTTGCTCTAAATGTTCTCTTTTTTATAGCTTTTAGAGCAAAATGTCCTGTTATTGTAAAGTACCCAGATGGACACCCTAACAATACGTGACTAAGTAGTTGTCGATGTTGATGATATTACTATAGTTTTCATAAACAAAGGTACTGTTTTGGTCATTTCAGTACAGGTGGTCAACTAAGGTATATTCTAGGTGCATCAAGCTGGGTACACCACGACGGAAACTCAAAAATCTAATGATGCATCAATATGGGGCAAATTTAGTGCTGCGATCCGCAATGAACACTGAAATCCCTTCACCGTTAAACTTGTGGTGTACCCAACTTGACGTCAAGCTGGTTACACCACACCTCCCCAGTCAAAACTTCAAAAAAAGTAATGATGACAATTAGGGACTCTTGAGGAGCACTCCAAATTAACTTCATACATTATCCTTCCCTTACCCCTGAAACCTGTGGTGTACCCAGCTTGACGTCAAACGGAAATTCTAAAATCTAATGATGCAGGATTTAGAGGCTATTTAGGGGCTAATTTAGTACCACAACTTAAATTTAGTAATCGACGATTTGACCTTGAAAAGTAGTACCGAAAGTGCCAAAAATTGGAGACTTGCTATATTTGACAATAGAACAAATTAAAAAAAACTATGGTTAGAAGAACAATCGGGTCATTGAAAAATATATCAAGTTTGGTCTGTCTACTCCCACTGACTGGTTTGGTTTTATCAGGGCAAACACTTTTTTTTGATGACGGCACTCTTCTCACCACTTCTCACCACAACGATGATTAAAGATATAAGTAAGCAGAAACCTAGGGCTAGGTCATTGAGGAGCAACTAAAATAAAATCTGCTCTCAAAAAACTGTATTTTAACATTTTCCACCCAACTTTCCAGTTTCTACGTGCAATAACTTTTTTGGAGACATCATAATAGGGGTGTTCATGCAAATGCAGAAAACCCATAGAAAGCTTAAACACGATAGAATTTTCTATTGGTAGAAATGAACTGTCAAAATTTGTATGGGAAAAATTTTCTGCAAAATATAGAATTTTATCTCACAAATTTGACGCGAAAAGCGTAGAAAAAAACCTTAGAAACTTTGTGACGTTTTTATTTGACATTTGACTTAACTTAGCTGTTTGTTTCTATCGTTTAGTCAAAAATTTCTAATAGGGCGTTCATGTAACCTTTTGCGTAAAATTATATTTTTCTACAAAGCGAAAAATTATCTCGTTACATGAATACCCTTATTGTATATATTGTATATTGTATAAATAACCATATTGTAATATTTTACTACGGGTTCGCAAATAAAACTTATTTCCTTAATTCAAACTGACACTGCAATTAACAAAATGAAACGCTTTTTATTCCAAATACTTTTCTTCTAATACTTTTTATTACTACATTCAAGCACAAGTATGCAACTCTTTATTTTTCACACCGACATTAATTTGTTCACTTTCAAAATCAAACTGCCGTTTTCGGAGGAAACTTCGTACTTTTTGGTGCTTTCCAAAAAGGTTTCGTTCCATTATTCCAGTACGAACGAGCCTGGACACCAACCGTGATGAATTTAATTATTTATTTCACTCAAAGATGGCGCGCAAAGTTGTACTAATGTGTCGTTGTTTACATAACTGGGCATATTCACCACATTGCCCCCCTCTTAGGATTGATCGTCCCGATTGAATCCATTATTCCCACCGTTATAACGATGTAAACGGTCGCAGTGTACTACTTTAAGCTTACCCCTTACTCCTCTCTGAATGCGGTAAACCACATCATTGATTCGCTTCACAACGGTATATGGGCCTTCCCAGTTTTGTTGTAATTTTGACGACAGTCCCTTTTGTCGGTGAGGATTGTAAAACCACACCAGGTCTCCTTCTTGGAATCCCATCGTTGTTGCACGGGCGTCGTACCGTGTTTTCATCCTATCACTAGCGATGAATGTCAATGAGTCTTTCTTTGAGGTTATCCACATATTCTTCTGACCGTTCCGATTCCATGGTATGGCATCCAAATTTGACCTCACTGGGCAGCCGTATTGTTGTGCCAAACAGGATCTCCGATGGTGTATGTCCTGTTGAACTATGAACCGCGCTTCGATACGCCATCAAGAAGAATGGAATATGGCGGTCCAGTCTCGTTGGTAGTCACCTACAACCTTGGACAGATGTTCTTTAAGAGTCCTGTTGAATCGTTCTACCATCCCATGAGATTGTGGATGAAGCGGTGTTGTGCTCGTCTTCTTGATGCCAAGGAAAGAGCAAACCTCCTGAAAGATGTTAGATTCGAAGTTCCTTCCTCAGTCAGAATGCAGTTCCAAAGGTACGCCGAACCTGCTCACCCATTTGAAGATAATCTGATCAACAACTGTTTTAGTTTCTTGATTTGGGATGGCAAATGCCTCAGGCCACTTGCTGAAGTAATCCATGACTACAAGGATGTATCGGTTTCCGCTGTTGGTCCCCGGTCACCTGCGACATCTACTGCTATTCTTTCGAAAGGTGTGCCCACATTGTACTGTTGCATTTTACTTTGAAGCTTTTTACCTGGTCCCTTAGTAGCAGCACAAGTATCACATTTTCGCCACCACTTTTCGACATCATGTCTTGCATGTAGCCAGTAGAACCGTTGTCGTATCTTCTCCAGCGTTTTATTGACTCCCAAATGACCTCCAGATGCTCCATCATGCATCTCTCGAAGAACGTCATTAACCTTTGACCTAGGCACTATCAACTGCATCAGATAAGACTTGCCATCTGCAGATTCCCATTTGCGCCTTAGTACTCCTTCTTGCACATGAAGAGAGTCCCACTGTGCCCAATATGCTTTAACAGCTGGACTTCTATCGGAGATATCACCCCATTCTGGTTTTCCTTCGTGTTCCTTCCATGCAAGAATGGGCTCTATATCCGAGTCTTCTTGTTGGGCAGTCCTCAAAACGAGCAGACCACATTTCTTACCTACTTGTTGTATTTTGTTCATCAATTCATACATCTACCAACGTGTGTATGATTCTTGAAAATTAACACGCTTGATTCTTTTATTTTTATTTTTTTTTATTTCGTTGTGTTCTCTGTTTTGTTCTCTATTTTGCTCTAAATGTTCTCTTTTTTATAGCTTTTAGAGCAAAATGTCCTCTTATTGTAAAGTACCCAGATGGACACCCTAACAATACGTGACTAAGTAGTTGTCGATGTTGATGATATTACTATAGTTTTCATAAACAAAGGTACTGTTTTGGTCATTTCAGTACAGGTGGTCAACTTAGGTATATTCTAGGTGCATCAAGCTGGGTACACCACGACGGAAACTCAAAAATCTAATAATGCATCAATATGGGGCAAATTTAGTGCTGCGATCCGCAATGAACACTGAAATCCCTTCACCGTTAAACTTGTGGTGTACCCAACTTGACGTCAAGCTGGTTACACCACACCTCCCCAGTCAAAACTTCAAAAAAAGTAATGATGACAATTAGGGGCTCTTGAGGAGCACTCCAAATTAACTTCATACATTATCCTTCCCTTACCCCTGAAACCAAAATATAGAATTTTATCTCACAAATTTGACGCGAAAAGCGTAGAAAAAAACCTTAGAAACTTTGTGACGTTTTTATTTGACATTTGACTTAACTTAGCTGTTTGTTTCTATCGTTTATTCAAAAATTTATAATAGGGCGTTCATGCAACCTTTTGCGTAAAATTATATTTTTCTACAAAGCGAAAAATTACCTCGTTACATGAATACCCTTATTGTATGAATGTAGTATAAATAACCATATTGTAATATTTTACTACAGGTTCGCAAATAAAACTTATTTCCTTAATTCAAACTGACACTGCAATTAACAAAATGAAACGCTTTTTATTCCAAATACTTTTCTTCTAATACTTTTTATTACTACATTCAAGAACAAGTATGCAACTCTTTATTTTTCACACCGACATTAATTTGTTCACTTTCAAAATCAAACTGCCGTTTTCGGAGGAAACTTCGTACTTTTTGGTGCTTTCCAAAAAGGTTTCGTTCTATTATTCCAGTACGAACGAGCCTGGACACCAGCCGTGATGAATTTAATTATTTATTTCACTCAAAGATGGCGCGCAAAATTGTACTAATGTGTCGTTGTTTACATAACTGGGCATATTCACCACATTGCCCCCCTCTTAGGATTGATCGTCCCGATTGAATCCATTATTCCCACCGTTATAACGATGTAAACGGTCGCAGTGTACTACTTTAAGCTTACCCCTTACTCCTCTCTGAATGCGGTAAACCACATCATTGATTCGCTTCACAACGGTATATGGGCCTTCCCAGTTTTGTTGTAGTTTTGGTGACAGTCCCTTTTGTCGATGAGGATTGTAAAACCACACCAGGTCTCCTTCTTGGAATCCCATCGTTGTTGCACGGGCGTCGTACCGTGTTTTCATCCTATCACTAGCGGTTTTTTTTTTTATTAATTAAGCGCACCATGATCTGTTCGAAGGAGGAACTTCTGTCTATAGATGTACTTATGGAAGTGCTTTGTTGCCGAAATCAAAGCTAGAAGTTCCCTTCTGGTGACGCAACAATTGCGCTCTGGCCTCGAGAGCACCTTACTGTAGTAGGCGACGAGTTTTTCTTCTCCTTCATGAACTTGCGACAGTACACTCGCACTGACCTGATTGCACGGCTTCCCCTTTTCAGTAAGTTGATGCAAGCTCTTAGCGATTCCAGCAAATTCCTTCACAAAGCGCTGATAATATGTGGCTAGACCAAGAAAGCTACAGAGCTGATGTTTATCCTGTGGTGTTGGCCAATTCTTCACAGTGTCAACTTTATCAGGATCATTCTATACTCCTTGGGATGAGATGATATGTCCCAGGTATTTAACTTCGGTCTTGAAAAGCGCACATTTATCTGGATTTAATTTTAAGTGTGCTTCTCGAAGCCTCTGAAATACAGCCTTAAGGTTTTCACAATGCTCGTCAAAAGTTTTTCCATAAACGATGACATCGTCCAAATATACAAGGCATGATTTCCAAGTAAGGCCTTAAAGAACACACTCCATCAGACGCTCAAATGTTGCCGGAGCGTTGCACAGTCCGAATGGTATCACTTTAAACTGCCACAGACCATTTCCGGTTGAGAAAGCTGTCTTCTCTCGATCGTCTGGATGGATTTCTACCTGCCAGTAGCCACTCTTCAAGTCTAACGTCGATAACCATTGAGCTCCTTCCATTGCATCCAATGTATCGCTGATTCTGGGCAGAGGGTAGCTGTCTTTCTTTGTTACATCGTTCAGCCTACGGGTGTCCACACAAAATCGGGTGCTTCCATCTTTCTTTTTGACAAGAACAACTGGTGACGCCCAAGGGATTTTGGAATTTTCGATTAGACCATCTTTCTTCATTGTCGATATTATTTCTTCAACTTCGGCTTGCTTGGCTAATGGGAGACGTCTTGCTGGTTGTCGAATCGGTCTCGCATCACCTGTGTCGATTCGGTGCTGTACCAGTTTTGTTCGACCATACTGCCCACTTGGTGAAGAAAATATATATATCAGCGTACTCATGAAGAAGGCTTCCAGCAACACTAAGCTGATGTTGACTTAGATTGGATGGCTTGAGAATTTTGGCTTTCATGGAGCTGAATTTTCCGGGGTCCATTGGTTCTTCTGCGTTAATTTCTGTGATTTTAGTTATTGCGGTCACAGATTTGCATTTTCCAATTACTTCTCCTTTCTTGAGCTTGACCTCGTACGGTTTGATGTTCAGAATCCGTACGGGTACCATGTTGTTCTTTGGTTCCACAAGAGTCTTCCCTAAGATGATGTTTTGGGAAGATTGTTCAGACTCTGGTTCCACCATGAGTTATCGATGGCTACCTACATCACCCTCTATTTTCGTCCAAACAAACACTTCTGAAGAGGCAGGCAAGCATATGTCTTCTTTGATGACAGTTCTTAGAGTTGATGAGTTTTCGTTGCCATAAACCATAGGAATCTCTACATTTTGGTACTTCAACACTTGCTTACCGATATCCAGAATCACTCCGTGCTCTTTCATGAAGTCGATTCCAATTATGCACTCATCACATATGTCTGCTACCAAAAATAGATGCGAAAACTCTAATTCTGCCAAACGGATTTTAAGACTTCTCCACATACTCTTGCTGCCTCACCTGTCGCAATTTTAAGACGGTAGCTATTGGTGTTATGTAGCCACGTCATCTTGACCAAGTCTATCCGCACAATGGAAGCTGTGGCACCGGTGTCAATTGTAGCCACGTGTTTCTTGGCATTTAATGTTGCGTCCACTGTCAGACTCTTATTGTTTCGTTTAGTCTGTGAGACGTGCATTGTGGTTCTGGGCACATCGAAACCAGGGCGAACAGGAGCGATGATCTTATTGCTTACCTGTTCGCGGGTATTATTCCTGTTTCCACAATGTTGACAGGCAACTCTTCTTGGTGGCAATCTGCACTGGCGCTGAAGATGTCTGGTTTTGTTGCAATTCCAGCATCGAACAGGTCCTTCTCGCTGACTTCTATGGAATTCAGCTCTCTGGCAAGAACATTCCTTAACTTCAAGTTCTCTTACCCGATGAACTCCTACGGAAGCCTGTTCTGATGCTTCCATAGACAGAGCGAACGCTAATGCTTCAGAAAGCGTGCGTTTTCCAGTAGTTCGAATTGCTCGCTGTAGGTTGCTGTCGAAAACTGCACGGACAAAAGCCTCCGTTCCTAGCTGGTTGGTAATTTCATCTCCTGCAGTCGGGTATGCTAGGTGTGCCCGTTCAATGTCTGCTTGGAGTTGTTGCAGACTTTCACCTCTTTTCTGGAGTCTGGTATTGAGCTGGACACGAAAGACTTCTTGCATATGGCCTGAACAAGAACACTGAAGTTGCGGTTCTGGTCTGCTGGTATGGTTTGCAAAAGTTCAGCAGTAGAACCTCTTAGGGCAAGCATCAGGGCAATAAACTTGTCTTCGTCATCCCAGCCGTTTGTTGCTGCAGCTGCCTCAAACTGCTTCTTGTAGATCGACCAAGAAGTTTGTCCATCAAAAGTTGGTGGATGCATTTCTTTTCTCTTTGGAAAATCGGCATTACCTTCTCGAACCTTCATTTTTCTAACTTTTTCTAACTCATTGGTAATGCTCTGAATTTTCTCTTCGACCTTCTCGAATTTTGCTTCCACTGATGAAATTTGTTTTTCAACACGATCGTCAAGGGCAACAAACTTGTTCTCAAAGGCATCTAGTTTACCTTCGAGGACGTGTTTCTGTTCTTCAAATCGTTCGAGAAGATTTTTTCTGTTTTTTACAGTAAATTCTTTTGCTCGTTGCGTTGTTCTTCAAATTTCCCAAGAAGATTCTTTTGTTCATTTCACTGTTCTTCAAATTTCCCAAGAAGATTCTTTTGTTGGTCTTCAAACTGGGCGAGCAGCTGTGCCATCATATTGATCATGTCTAAGATTGTACTTACTTGCTCTTCTTGCATCTCAATCTCAAATAGAAAAGTGTCTTGATTTTCATCGTGTTGCCTTAAATCTTCCTGCAGACGGATAGTGAGGTCATTTTTTGTTCCAGCAGTAGGAAGACCTCGTCTGTTTAGTTCTGCTTTAAGTTCAACACAATTCAATGCATTCACAATTTTACCCATTTTTTTTCTATATTGCTCTTATATTTTTGTGTGTCTTTTTTTCACAAACACCTTTTTTTATTTGTTCACTAATCTACACACTTTATCAATTTTTCACCATCTATTATCTGAATTCACAGATTAAATAAGTTTTATTCCACTTTTTCTGACACCAATGTAATATTTTACTAAGGGTTCGCAAATAAAACTTATTTCCTTTATTCAAACTGAAACTGCAATTAATTCACAAAATAAAACGCTTTTTATTTCAAATACTTTTTCTTCTGTTTTATTATAACCAAGCACAAGTATGCAATCTTTATTCACACTGACATTTATTCATTCACTTCCAAAATCAAACTACTCTTTCGGAATGGTGCGCCTGTATTTATACCCGAAATAAAGGGTTATAGAATTTTCTAGGGTCTACTAGAAGTTGTTTTCCAAAAAGGTTTCGTCAATATTCCAGTACGAACGAGGCTGGACACCAACCGTGATGGATTTAATTATTTATTTCACTCAAAGATGGCGCTGAAAGTTGTACTAATGTGTGGTTGCATATTCACCACAGTATGAATGTAGTATAAATAACCATATTATTTTTTAATGTAATTTCTAAGAGTATGAAACAATATTTTTTCATTTCAAATTAAGGTCTATGGTAAGAAATGGAAACCTACATATTTATGGGGGTTTGGTTAAATTTGTTTTATTCTTTTGCTGTATTTTACATGATAATTATTTTGCAGTAGAAAATAAAAATTATTTTTTTTTTTTTTTATTTGGTTGTTTTATTTTTTGTTGCTGAAAGCTGAATTAAAGAGTTTTTTCCTACCTTCCGATCCGACAAAACTTCAAACATTATAATGTCTCCAAAAAAAAATATTACACGTAGTAACTGGAAGGGTGGGTGGAAATTGTTAAAATATAGTTTTTTTAAGAGCACATTTTATTTTAGTTGCTCCAACATGACCTAGCCCTAGGTGTCTGCTTACTCATATTTTTAATTATCGTTGTGGTGGACCCAGCTTGAGAATAATAAAAAAATGTTTTTGCCCCGTAAAAACCAGTCCAGTGGGAGTAGACAAACCAGATAACCAGATTTTATTAATTGTTTCTATCGTCAAATATAGAAAGTCTCCAATTTTTGGAACTGGGAATTTGACCATTTTCAAGGTCAAATTCTTCATCACTGCATCATTAGATTTTTGAATTTCCGTTGTGATGTACCCAGCTTGACGTCAAGCTGGGTAGGGTAACCTGGGGCACATTTGACACGGGGGCACATTTGAGTTTGTGATTTTCGGTGTGAACACACCCTTTTAGAATAAAAGTTGGAATGGTAAACGAAGCCTCAATTAATATAAAGAAACGTTATGAACTTTGGCAGTTTTGCTTCAACTCATTTTCGAGTAACACGTGTTTTTGTGATTTCGGGATTTTTGATGTAATTTTTGACCACCGGTTTGTAAGAGATTTGTGAATAAAATAAGAGTTTTTTTTTATTGTGAAATAATACAATGATAGCATTGTTCTTAAAATGTTAATATTTTAGTTTGAAAGGAGAGCAAGTTAGCACTGCCCTAGACAAGGATGGACACATAAATGGCCGAGTAGGGAAAAAGGATTGACATTTGTGCTGTCAAATGCAAAGTGGAAATTTCTATAGAGCTCTTAAAAAAATTCGTTGAAAAAATAATAAATGTGCAAGAAAATTTAGCAAAAAAGATTCTTAAGAAGCTAAGTCACCAATAAGAATCACAATTCTGCGTAAGTTCTAGAATTTAAGTGAAATAGAATCCACAGTATCTTTAATTCTAAGCTAACCTCACTAAATGATAAAAAGGTGTTTGTTCGAAACCTCCCCCGACCTGGACAGTTCTCAGAAACACAAACAATTTAAGAAGTTCACAAATACACATACACAAAGATTTGCCGTACAACGTAAGGCGTAAAAAAGCCAACTTGCTACCGATTTTCAAGTTCCTCCGCGAAAAGTTTCCGCAGTGATTATGCTTACTGACACTTCTTCAGTAACCTGAAGACTAATCTCACTGATCGGGGCAGACGCATGCACCAACCACTGATCTATCAAGCTCACCCAGCGGACGTTGCATGGAGCCACTGCTCCTACGGGCCCGGTGGAGAGATGATCTTTCCGGTGGGGGTAAATGAGGGGATCACGCCTTAAGAAGACAATGGTGCATTTAACTCTCCTCAACCCGGTGTTAATATGCCGTCAGACAATTCTTCAATACCTGGATAGCTTCACCGAGTTAACTAGGCAGACACATACACCAACCACTGATCTTTCAAACTCATCCACCAGACGTTGCACGGAGCCACTGCTCCTACGGGACTGATGGGGGGATGATTTAACCAGTGGGGGTAGGGGAGATCACGCCCTTAAAGGACAGTGATACGTTGGTCTCTCTTAAGCCCGGTGATTGTGCCGACGACGTAGGTTTACATGACAGAACGGGGTAGACGCAGACACCAACCACTAATCTATCAAACTCACACACCAGACGTTGAATGGAGCCACTGCTCCTACGGGCCTGGTGAGTGGATGATCTATTCAGAGGGGGTAGAGGTAGAGATCACGCCATTAAAAGACAACGTTGCGTTAACCTCTCCACAACCCGATGATTATGCGCAAACAAACACTTCTCCAACACCTTAATGGGACCAACTTAACAAAGCTACCACATACACCAACCACTGATTTATCAAACTTACCCGCCAGACGTTGCATGGAGCCACTGCTCCTATGGGCCTGGCGGAGGAATGATTTACCTGTTGGGGGTAAGAGAGAGGCTCACGCTTTAAAAACACTATGGTGAGCTGGCCTCTCCTTTGCCCGGTGATTGTGTCGACGGACTCTCCTTATCTGACCTAACTGGGCAGTCGCTGGCACCAACCACTGATTTATCGTACCCAGCGCCAGACGTTGCATGGAGCCACTGCTCCTACGGGTCTGGTGTGGGGTTGATCAATCCAGTGAGGGTAAAGGATAGGGACACGCCCTTAAAAGACAATGGTGCGTCAACCTATCTTCAACCCGGTATTTACACAGCGACTGATACTCCTTCAATCAATTTGTAGACGACTTTTCCAAGCTTCAGCTTGTAAGAACGGTATTGACACCCTCTACGGGCTATGTCATTGGATTTATCATAGGTTTCTTTAATGGGGATTAATCCCCAGGGTATCACAATGGATCTACACTGATCTAAGTGTGACGGTAACAAGATCAACTGTCAGCCCACTAACCTAACCTAACCTAGTGGTGGTTCATCTGATCATTTTGAAACAGCCGCTGTAAGTGGTTTGGGTCTACACGGGAGCACGCGACCAAATGGAGGAGTGCGTTTACACGGAGGTGGAGTGGAATGATGCGAATTTGTCTACCAGAAACTATTATTTTAAACAATAGATTTAAGAATATTATCATATAACGTATCAGGCCTCAAAAATAAATTTTTAAGTATAAATTTCTTTAATTATGTTAAAAGTTTTGATGTATTTGTACTTATTGAAACTCATATATTAGAAGATGAAAAAAGATATTTTGAAGGTATATTTAGAAACTTTGAACTAAAATGGATTTCGGCGGTTAAAACAAATATTTATGGAAGAGGGAGTGGTGGTGAGCTGCATGGTTATCGCAAATGCCTCGAAGGAGTTGTAACGAAATTTAAGGAAGTGGAAGAAATAAACGTTTTTGAGTTACATATTAATGGTAGTGTGCACTATATTTTACCGATTTATCTAAACTGTAACCACTGGAAGAGAGACTACGACCGACTCTGCGATACACTTTTTTATTTAGACAATATGGATTTATTACTTGTGGGTGATTTCAATGCCAGGATTGGCTTGTCGCAAAACAATTTTATGAGTAGAGCTGCATCAGCAATTATCAAGCTCGAAAGATGAAGTATGTGATGGAAAAGGAGATAAAATATTGGAGATTACGGATACAATAGATGCAAGGGTTTTAAATGGAAGCTGTGAAGGTGATCCTGACGGAGAATATACATTTATAAGTGGAACAGCTTGCGCAGTCATTGACTATTGCTTTGTGTCTGGCATTTGGAATTCGGTCTTGAATAGTTTTAGAATATCTGAGCAAACGTTTTCAGATCACATGCCCTTGGAGATTGCCTGCGCATTTCATGGAACTGATGGAACACCCCATACAAAGCGACTGAAACTACTACCAAAGTTAAATTGGAAGAACAGTTTTTAACCTAGGTACCAAAACAATTTGAACGAGGAACTTTTTAAGCATAAGGTGCAAAACAGTTATCTGCGAATTAAGCACCTCACCCAAACTATTAAAGATTCGGTTCCGGATAGCTCTAATTGGAGAAGTAAAGTGCCCTATAAGCAGAAATGGTGCGATGCGGATTGCCTTAAACTAAGAAAGAAATGTTTTGCGTACTTAAAACTGTTAAGAAAATACAACACCCCTGTTTTTAAAACCATGTTTGCGGCAGCGAATAAGGAGTACAAGCAGATCTGCTACGAGAAAAGAAAACAACACGAGCGGCAAACATTGGAAATTTTAAGTACTGCGAGGTCCTCGATGGAATTCTGGAAAGCGGCCAAAACTATCAACGGCAGAATCAATAGGATTGGGGCATCCCTGCAAGCTTCTGAGCTGAGGGACTACTTTGAGAATCTGCTCAACGCCCCACGATTTTCACCGCTGCATCATTATTCCGCCCCATTTTTCGCTGATGAGCTACTCGATTCTTGACTCTGAATCAATTTGGGTTGGCTACGAAATCTCCCAAATTAAAATCTCGCAATCGAAATCTCGCAATACGAAATCTAAAATCGCGCATTAAAAAACATATAGGACTTAAGTTCCGTTATACTAGGTTTTCGTATGTGTATGTTGTCAGTTGGTAGTTTATGTGCAATAAACAGAGCATTGGGTGGCCCGCTTCGTGGATTCAAGGATTTTAAATCCCTTTTTGGGTCCTCTGTCCCGCTCACGCGAATCCGTCGTTCCTCTTAGGGTATGCTAAGTCGCCAGGCAGGCGTCTATGTTTTCATTTGGTGTGCTTTCAGTTTATTATTTGTAATAAACAGTACCTAAGGTGGCCCGCCTACCGGGTTTAAGGATTTTATCTTCCTTTTTGGGCCTCTTATTTTTCATTTTCCATTTGCAGGATTTTTTTTTCAGTACGGAATTTTACAACGTGATGTGTTAATGCGAGATTTAAGTTTTCGAGATTTAATTTGAAAATTTCCCGATTTTTGATTGTGAGAAATAAATGCGAGATTGTTAGCGAGATTTTTTTATTGCAAGTTTCTGAAAAGCGGGCTTATTAGTTTGTGAGATTTCGTTATTCGAGATTTTAGATTGCAAGATATCGTAGTGCTCCCAATCAATATTGCAGATCCGTATTTTTCGGTGAATCTACCCCTCCTTTTACTTACACCAGTACAATTGCCAGTGTTATTATTTCGACAAAGTGCTTCTTTTTATTAATTTATTTGATTAGAAAAAGAAATTTGTTGTGAAAAATGTCAAAACTAAAAATGTATATTTTAATTAAAATGGAAGCAGTATACATTTCCACAGACACAAAAACACGCCATTAACAACAAAAATCAATTCAAATATCATTCCATTCGTCACACAAAAATATTAAATTCCGCATCAAAATCTTCATTTACCAATGGAAAACCCCATAGATTTTCTTCACCCCGTCCATAGTTGGTCTTAAACTCTTATTTGCGTCGACAACCAAATTAGTTTGAATATTACCTATATAGTGTGTGTTCAGACTATGAATAAAAAAGTGGGCGTTATAATGCTTTTTTTTGGATTTTCATATTTGTTTTGTCTTAACTGAGCTCCAAATAAAGGGACAAATATTAGCTATTATTTCATTTCGTCAAAATAGGCATAGAACAAAATTGATATTATTATATTTTAACCATTTTTAAGAAGTTTTTTTTTCAAATAGTGCGAAAAGTGTATCAAAGTAACACCAGTTTACGGTAGGTACGTATATAATTTGTTCAGATTTTTATTTTCATCGCTAACAGCCGTTTTAATTTAATTGCATTAGCACTTATTTTGTGTAATATACATAGTCATTCGTATAGAATCTGACAAAAAAAGGAAGGGCGAGTAGTTTAAAATCATACAAAAACAAAATCTTATGAATGGTGGGGCAATAAAAAAAAAAAAACATTTTTCGTAATTTCCAATTTTTCAAAATTTTAATTAAGTAGACGCAAAATAATCCTATTGAGTTGTTTTTTTTTTTAATTCGGCTAAATATCAATAAAAACGTTAAATACAAGACAACTACATTTAATATAATATACACTTATGAAATTGCGCGTTGTTGTTATATCCTACTAGTTTTTTTTTGTGTCTCATGCAAAATACCCAACAGAATTTAAAATAGTATATCAAATAATTAATCGGAAAAAGCGTCTTTAGGGAATGATCATTTGATCATTTGGACCTGATAATAAGGCCAATGCAAGATGAATTTTATAAAAACCACAATTTGTACATCAAAAATTTCAATTTGAGAAAAATAAAAAGTAAGTAGCCCAGTCAATAATTACAAAAAAGGCTAAATTCACAAAGCGCAATGTAGTTCTGCATTTTTGATATGTTTTTGGGGCATGTTAGAGTAGTCTGTAGCTAGGTTTGCAACTTCGAAAAACTTGTGCTCGCTGCAGAAAATCACCCCATTGTTTCCGACAATGTAGTTCTGTATTTTTGATATATTTTTGGGGCATGTAGCTAGGTTTGCAACTTTGAAAAACTTGTGCTCGCTGCAGAAAATCACCCCATTTTTTCCGACATTTTAATTCCTTTATAATTTTGGAGATATGCAACTTAGGAAAAAACCACTCAATATAAACTTGTTTGTTATAAAATTTACTACAAGTCCACATTAGTTTAAAATGCATGTATGTTATATTTGAGTTGCTATCTAAACATGAGTACAAAAAAAAAATCTGAAAAACTAACTAATTTTAAAGCGCTTAAAAATAGGTTCAAAATTGTCCAATTCTGCTCAAAGTTTGCAGTCAAATAGCCTAGAGAATTATAAGACTAAATTTGAAAATTCGATCCAAATCGGTCAAGTATTTTTGGCAAGAAACGTGATGTTTTTTCACCTATTTTTTGAGCGCTTCCAAATTACTTAGTTTTTCACGTTTTTTTTACTCATGGTTAGATAGAAACTCAAATATACCAAACATGAATTTTAAGCTAATGAGGTCTAGTAGAAAATTAATAACAAACATGTTTATATTAGATGGTTTTTTTCTAGGTTGCATATTTTCAAAGTTATAAAGGAACATGTCGGAAAAAATGGGGTGATTTTATTGTTTTTTTCTTCACTGTTGCATTTTTCCTGCAGCGATCACAAATTTTTCGAAGTTGCAAACCTAGCTACAGACTACTCTAACATTCCCCGACAACATATCAAAAATGCAGAACTACATCGCACTTTGCGAATTTATTGTCGAATTTGACTGGGCTACTAGGAGCTAGGACTAATGATTTGAATGATCGAAAATGTTAACAAAGCTTCAGTGAATTTTACTGATATCAAATTGAAGAGAGTTGTCGACACTGTTATAGAAAAATAACATTCACACATTCAAAACACTTACCAATTCTGCATTTTTGCAATCATGTTAGTTGAAATACATTGGTATATCATAAGTAGAAAGCTGACAGCTTTTAATACTTCTTCAACTTGAACGCATCTGCTCTTAAACCGTCACACCCATGACATAATCCAAAATCTAAGAATTTTCTTACGGGTTTGACATTTTCGTTCTTACCGATATGACGTAAAGTTAATGATAATTTCCTCTGCATTTCCTCGAGAAAAAAGAAAATACAAACATGAATTTAATACATTTAGATATCGCTGCAGCTTTGTGTATGTAGACTATTAACATTGTCCTTTAAAAAAGACAACAACAAGGTAAAGCAAAACACAATATTTTATTGTTACCTTCATCGCAAGACCATCAGACAAATAAATTTCTTTTCCTGTTTCATATTTGTGAATTCTTGTCACACACCATCTCAAACACATACGCCCACCAAATTAGGAAAAGGATTTGAAGATGTGGTAAAGGGGGATTGAGTTGGGTAGGATTGGAATAGAGACTTGAGGAAATAGGGGTTGTCACAACAAAAATAAAAAAAGGAGAAATAACAACAATTATGTATATGTATATTTTCACCTGTCTGTTTGTCTGCCTGTCTGTTTCGTTCATTTTTCCCGTTCTCCAGAATATAAATAATAATTCTATGCGGATTGGTTTCATTTTCGCCCATATCCTTAATGTCCTTACGCTTTATGGTTTTTTTTATTTATTATACTACCCTGCCATGTGTACCCACAAACAAAAAAGATTGTAGATGAGAGAATATTTTTCTAGCAACCACCAAACACAGACTCACATAAGTGTGTAGGTATGTATGTAGATTCATGTACAGTTAGCTTTCGAACAAGGACCCACCAGACAAATCCAGAGGATGATAAAGAAAAAGGACTCGACTCGTTCGTTATAACTTATAATATCTGCAAGACATCTCTTCAATTATTTCTCTAAAAATATATGTTTGCAATATTTGTCCATACTTAATGTAGATGTGTGTAGGTAGATATCTATTTGATTGTATGGAAGAGTTCTGTTTTTTTCATGTTTATTGCACAAACCATATGAGGAGCACCTCAGCAACATTTTTTTCCTCAATTCCATGAATCTCCTCGGCGCTCTTTTATAAAGGAATAACCACCGGAATCCTTACTTACGGAATTCCTTCCGTCTGCCCGAAATGAAAAATCCATGTTCCTGGTATTGTTTCTTTTCTCTATATATTTGTTGTTGGAATAGGAATTTAGAGAGTGGTATATTTATTATACTTTATATAACTACAGTAGAATAAATATGTACCTAGACGTCTTATCCCTGTTTATGCATTTTTCGATTTAGTAGAAATTACGATCGTTTTTGGATTCAAAGACGTCGGCGGTCGGTATAATTACACATCCAGATCAAAGTATAACTATATACCTAATCTTAATTATTTTTTATATTGATTAATTCATATTGCGTTAATGAGCCAAAGCTTTAAGGCTCACAAGCTCATTTTTATGAAGCTAGAAATTTTTTTGTTTTGTTGTCTTTCTGCTTAAATAGCTAAATTTTGAAAACTTTTTAGCTCAATAGCCACCCTTAAGTGGTTTCTGAAATACTTATTGTCCAAATCGTGAGTTATGGTCGTGAGATCACATGTCCAAATCGTGAGTTATGGTCGTGAGATCATACAATAATTCCATTAAGAAGGCACTTTCAACTTTTCCAACATTTCCAGTTTAAAATTTTTCTTTCAGTTCAAGTAGGTAAACCTTCTTCGGGCTATAAAAACATTTAACGAATCAGCAAAATTGATCCAGCCGATCTCAAAATAACATCATTTATTGAATCTTAATGAAGAAAAACAAAAAGTTAAAATAGAACATCATTTAATTCTTATTTATAAAGGTGTCCCTTAATTCATTAATAGTATTTTAGGGCATGATTCTTGGGTATATTTTAAGAAAAACATTGTTGTACAGTAAGGACCTTTCTCCAATTTTGATATCATTTATCGGGGATTTAAGAAAAGTCTAACTTCCCATGTTAATGGTTATTGCGCTGTTAGTACTAACGATAGGCACTTGGTTTAAGTCTTTGTTTTTTAGAAGAAATACCAGCCTTCCGAACTGCGTTTAAATAAATTTGATATCTTTTCTGAGTCTTAAGATATTCAGTTTTTAGCCTTTTCCGTTTTTCCTGCCGATGCTAATTTTTTGATTTTGGCGTCAATTTTATACAAAAAATGCGATAATCATATTTAATATTTTTTTTGAATGTATGGAATAATACTAAAAATAAAAATTCATAAGAAGTTTGGCGAAAACACACAGATTTAATGATAATTTGGAAAACCAGCTACAGGTAAAATTTAATAAAAAGTTTTTTTTTTGCTTAGCTCTCGAATAACTACGAGTATGAATAAACAATGACATTTGTGGTTATCGATAATTTTTATTTTATGTGTGAACTAAAATAGTTATAACAGGTGTTCGAATGAGTCCTTTTTGATTTTGTATGCAAGCTAGAGTCCGTTTTCGTATTTTACTGCCTCACTTCTAAGGATGTTTCGAGCAGGCGCTCTTCTAATTCACTTAAAGTTGCTGTTTTGGTTGAATAAAAGATTTATTTCATTCTTCCCA
Organism: Melangyna quadrimaculata; assembly: GCA_949320155.1. NCBI lineage: Eukaryota > Metazoa > Arthropoda > Insecta > Diptera > Syrphidae > Melangyna > Melangyna quadrimaculata. The sequence continues at coordinate 117,880,958 of OX439483.1, forward strand.
TTCAAAAATATCCAATATTGTAGGGTCAGGCGATCTAACAGGCCTGTGAACTGTTCTAATTTTTTCCTATGCAACGATTACCACGTACTCTTCATCAAGTCAATTTTTAACCTCCCGACCATAGTGGGCTGAAGAACCATCAAGTTAGAAATAAGATGAAGCTAGTTGAATCAATAGAATGTCCTCCAATATTTCTGATAAATCATTTCGCAACTACTCCAGATGGTTTGTAGAATTCAACTTAAGTGGTAGTTTTAGTAGGTATTCAAACCAGCGAAAGTCAAAGCGCACCTATTATAACTGTTTTAGTAAAAAACATTATTAACAAATTATCTAAAACCACACAAACAATTTGTATTCATAGCTTTTCGAGCTTAAAGCAAATAAAACTTTTTTTTTTGAATTTAACCTGCCGCTGGTTTTCCAAATTCTAATAAAATCTATGGGTTTTTCGCCAAACTTTTATTAATTTTTAATTTAAGTATTGTTACATACATTAAAAAAAAAATCACAACATCCTGTTGATTACGCATTTTTTGGAGAAAAGTGACCGCAAAATCAAAAAATTAGCATGGAAAGGAAAATGCGAACAGGCTAAAAACTAAATATCTTAAGACTCGAAAAAGATATTAAATTTATTTAAACGCAGTTACAAAGGCTGGTATTTCTTCTAAAAACAAAGGCCTTAACAATGTTTCTATCGTTAGTAGTAAAAGCATAATTACCGTTAAGATCGGTCTCAGTACACCAAAGTAAGACTTTTCTTAAATCCCCGATAAATGATATCAAAATTGGAGATATGCCCTTACTGTGAAACGATTTTTTTCTTAAAATATATGTTCCAAAGAATCATGCCGTAAAATACTATTGACGAATAATTTAATAAATCAAAAATAGTGGGCATAGTGGCGTGGCGTCAATAATTTGAAATGGGAAAACGTAACGAAAATGATTGATCTGCGAAAGTAAACAAAACTTACCTCTTTGTATCTTGAACAAAAAAAAACAAGCAGATACATTAAAATTAGTTAAAAAAACAACTCTTTCGTTTGCAGTCTATTTTCATAGGACGCATAGAGTGAGTGGCCTTTCATTAAAACGATTATTAATAAAGGATACATACATAGTTTGCTTAATTCATTTGATTCCTCAAGAGAAAATCTGTTAAGCAACAATCTATGCTTTGAAATTTAAAAACCAATCAAAAACTAAGACTAAAAACATATCTCTAAAGTATTTACATAGCTATCAAACAAAAAATAAAGAACAAAACCTTTAACTTCACAACTAACTAAATTTATGCTGTAGACGATGAAATTCTGCAATTATACCTCAAATAATATTTTATGAATTCATTTTTCACCGCTTAGCCATATTAAATTGCGCATTTAAATCGTTCTTATACTATACTTAGCTCAACCAAAAAACAACCAAACAAAAATAGAAAATGAATTATGTACAACTTTCATAGCAAATAAGTCGAAGAAGAGCGTGTTATTTTTCACCCAATAAAACGAATATTAAGAGAAACGGAGTCAAGCAAAGGAATGCAAGACATTCCATACCATACCAAGTGCCAGTATAACACGGGTCACGGGGCCCAGCGTCTTATTTTTTCCTATGCTGTTGCGTGTTGGACAAAGAGGATCTAAAAACAAAAATGCTAAGGGAAGAAAGGGATACAAAACAAATTTTATAAGACGGTAAAAGACGTGTTTTATTTCTAAATTAATTCTTTCAAAGAGAGCGTATGTTCAGCAGTTAAGCAAAGAGCGAAGAGAAGAATGAATTGACGGTGTTTATTCGATAGCTTATGTTTGTGTGTATGTGGGAATTTTATAATTCAAATTGGTAGGGTTGCATAGTTTACATATGTTTATGTTTATTTGATAATATTTTTCGTGCAATTTTTAAAAGGGATGACGGTAGGAATCGTGTTATATGGACGCCACGCCACTGGTGTACACTAATAAATAATAGTAACAGCATAAGCTGGTGGTTTGTTCTTCTAGGGCACCAATGGTGAACTTCATGCTGTTTTTAAAAATTAAATAATTTGAAGTGCCTTTGACGTGCCAACATACAGTCTTGATCTAATATTTTTTTTTAGAGACTACTAGGAAAAAAAATAATTTCACAGATATAATTTCATATAAAAATTTCACAGTGCGCAAAATTTTATTTGTAAGCATTTGGGTGGACAACGATTTTCTTCTTCCTTTGACTCTAAAAACATAATCCTAAATATTGATTTTTATTTTTTGCTGATTGTAAGTATCGTAAGGGTTTTTCCTTTTGTATAATATAATATTTTAGTTTATCTTGTTTATTTTAAGTTTATCTTAAATTTACACCTATTTTCTAACATCTTTTAACATTTGAAGATATATAATTATACAAAAGTTAAAACAGGAATAATTGTTTTTAATGATTTTTAATTACTTTCTCTTTTACTCTTATTTCATTAAATTATCAGTGTAAATATAGTCACTCTATTTATTTTCAATTTTTTTTTGCATAAACATTGTCTGCTTTCCTGTTTTAACTTTTGTATAATTATATATCTTACATAGATTATTATAATGATTTTTTGTTGTTAATATGAGTGACCGCTATAGATCTCAGTCGTGTTGCTGAAGATGACCAGTACACTGGTTGAAATGCATTCTGTGTGTAAACGAACAAATTAATTAAATTATAAGAAAATAATAAAAAAAATTTATATTTTGTTTTTTATGTTGACTCAAATTAATGGTGTTAAAATATTTTTGAAAAAAACATAATATACAAGAGTCATCGTTATTGTTCTTCAAATAATTACTAATTAACAAGGGTTGTAATAATACTGTTGTAATACTGTATTTTAGATTGAACTAGCCCGTAATAAACAGTGTTCAACTGTATCTCGCAACAAAGTTTTCGCAAGTGAAACATTACATAAGTAGTAGACAACAAATATTTTTTAAGAGCTTGAGTATGCGCTTTCCAATTAATTTTAGTATCGATTGTTAAACCAAGATACTTAAACTCGGAAACATTTTCAATTTGGAAGCACTTAGATGAACAAGTCGCATCCAAATCATTAGTTTGAGCAGAATTAGAGACACAACAGGTTATATTACTCATTTTAATTCTTTTACAATCAAAGCTATGTTGAATTAAAATTGGTGGGTTAAGATAAAGAACAGGTAGGTTGAAAAACATAACTTTTGTTTTTCACTTATTACCAGTTTGTGAATTCCGAACCAATGCCTGATCAGTTCAAAGTCATTAAATAATGTCTGCGATCATGAATGTAACTGATAGACTAGAGTAAGCACAGGCTATATCATCAGCAAACGCAGTTACTTTTCCTTTTAAATTTAAGCTAAATATAGAATTTATATATATAAGGAACAAAGCAGGACCCAAAACTGATCCTTGATGTTCACCTTTATCAATATTTCTGCTTTCACTAAAATCATCAGCTATTTTCCCCATTTATTTCCTGCTATAAAGAAAAGAAGGTTACCAATCAAGCATGAAACCCCTAAATCCACATTTCTCCGATTTTCTTAACATTATAATATGATCAACAGTATCAAATGCTTTAGTTATATCAATATATAGAGCCACAGAGTACTTTTTTTCTATCCATACTTTCATATATGTGTGAACAATAATTAAGCAATGCATCTTCCGTTGATTAACCGGATCTAAAACCGTACTGTTGTGAGCTAAAAAATGAAATATTATCAAGAAATTTTAAAATTCAGCTTTGAATAATTTTTTCAAATTTTTTGAAAAAACTGGTAGAAGAGAGATAGGCCTTTAATTATTAATACTTTTTTATCACTCTTTTTAAATATACGAATGACCTCTGCTGATTTCAACCTATCAGGAAATTTACCATGAAAAATACTTTTATTTATTGAGTGAGTTAAGATATCAACTATATTGAGGCATATTTTTTTTACAAAGTTACTAGAAAAACTATTAGTTGTAGAGGATTCCGAGTTATCTAGCGATTTAATAACTTTATATAATTCAAAGGAAGATATTTCCTCAAAATAGAAACTATTACAATGAAATGTTTCATTGAAACAAATTTCAGAACAGTTATTAGTAGAACGAATAATTCCTGCATTTGAAAGAGTATTTTCTGCTGTTTTCATAAAGTAGTCATTGAACATCATAGCCATTTCAGAATGATCGACAATATCTACGTTTCCATATTTTAAACTAAGTGGGGCATTGAAACCTGATTTTTTATTAAATAATTCATTTACTTATACCCCATTCCTTTCTGAGTTTCCTTGAGCTTTTTCGAACTTATTCATATAAAAATTTTCTTTGCAGATAGGAATTTCCAAGCTAACTTCTTTACATAAAAGTTCATAATATTCACGTAAAACAACGTTGTTTGGACTTTTCTTGCACTTAAGCCTTAATTTATTTTTTTATCAATTTTATTTAATAAGTAATTGGTCATCCATGGTTTAAGTTTCTTAAGCTTGCTTTTTATGTTCCCATAAGTTACTGAGCTTTGAACAACATAGCCATGTAATAATTTTGTAAAAATGTCAAAAGCAACTGCTCTCTCTAGAGTGTTTAGTTATTAGTTCTATATTAGTTTGCTTGAAAGGAACTTGTTAGTTCATTTTACGTTTGGTTGGATTTTCAAATTAAAAAAAAAGGCAGGACATGCAATGGTCTAAAAGCTTCATATCAGATATTGGACTTGTAAGAGATATTTTGTCCCTTAAATCAATTCTTAGCAAAGATATGATCAATACAAGTTTTAGATGAAGGAGTTATTCGAGTAGGTACATTAATACATGATTCTAGTGCAAGGGCTGACATCAAAGACATATAATTTTCTTTTACCAACGAATCAGTTAAAATGTCAATGTTTTTGTCACCTAATATAAATAAATTCATAGCATTAGTTGTATTTAAGATAGATGATATATGATAGCTCCTCAACAAAAACATCATCTCTTACATAATTAAATCTATACAAAAATTGGTTCGCAATCGCTGCCATAGGGTCTAGGGTGGAATCCAGGGCCGGACCAACCATATGTGAAAATGCACAGGGCGCATAATTCTGGGGGCGCATTACCAGGAGCAAGAAAATGTAATCTGATCTTGCGAAAACAAATATGTACTGCCATTTGCATTTTAACCACAAACATCCTTCAATTAATCCCAAAATAACATCCATCACAACCGTGCTAAGTTATTTCTTGCACACTAACTAACATCACTTTCATTGTTGCATTCAAGGAAAATTTAACTCAAGTTATCGTAGAATTAATAATCCCACAAGACCCATGCAAGTTCAATCCTACCTACCTACCCAATTTACAAATATTTCAGCCTTATCGTACAAAAGAAAAAAAAAAAAAAAAAGAAAAAAAAAAATCTCAACACAAAAAAGTTACATGCCACCTCATATGTGCAAGATATATTTCATGCACACTGAGTCCCAAAATTAACTAAGAGAATATGACAACGAAAAATACTTATTCATACTGAATCATGTGGGCTAGAACGCCACGTTCGGACTTTACTGCGAAAGCATTAGATCTACTGCACTTTTTTCAAAATTTTTAAATCTACTGCACCACTGCGCTTTTCTTACAATCTACTGCGATTATTCTATTCTCGGTTCAATAAATAACATGAATAAGAAAATGTGTACAAGCGGAGAAAATCGTAGTGCATCTTCTTTATGCAATTATTGTTAAGAAACACTTTTGAAAAATGTTTAACAATTTTATAAAGAAAGAATTTATTAGTAAGAAAGTTGATCTTGTAAACTAAGGCTATCATGTTCCTGCATTAAGTATTTTTTGTGGTCTTAGTTTTTAAAAACATGAGCGCAGTTTATCATACGGGAACCTTTTTGAAGTAGAAACAAATATTTTGAATTTTTATATTATAATAGATACGCTTTGCAAACAAATTCAACCTAGATTTTTATTAAAATGTACATATAAAGATTCTTATATGAACATCTTCATCCGAAAAAAATTCAAGAAGGATATCTTCTTTCAGTTTTGAAAATAACTAAAGCATTTCCATTCAATAAAATAGCTGTTGAAAAAATTAATGATAAATGGAGAACATTTTTACGATATGATAAAAGTGCATTGAATTCAGAGGACATTGTTCTTCTTCTTCTTTGAAAGAGCAGAAAAATGTCGTGGAAAAATTTATTTCTCAAAATCTTTCAGAATACATGCGATCCCTTATCTACGATTTTGCCCATCAGTTTTTATTTTGTTTTAAAAAAATGCTGAAATTTAATTTAATTAATCATTTTAAATCAAACTATAATTCTACTGCGAAAATTTTGGTTTCACTGCTATTTTTGTTTCAATTTACTGCGATTTGCGATTACTCAAGTCCGAACCCTGCTAGAACGTGCAGGTTTTGTATTATGCACCGTACCTCTTCTGTATACTGTATTTCTCATCTACGAAAAAAAAAACAACAAAAAATATCTCCGAAAAAGAGAACAGGTAAGTTGCTGTGCTGTGCTACCTACTACTACAATAGTCAATGGATGTGCAAGTTTTTTTTTACACACTGAGTATCGAAACTAACATGGGAAAATATTTAAAAAAAAAATTATTTTTTTTGCATAAACATTGTCTGCTTTCCTGTTTTAACTTTTGTATAATTATATATCTTACATAGATTATTATAATGATTTTTTGTTGTTAATATGAGTGACCGCTATAGATCTCAGTCGTGTTGCTGAAGATGACCAGTACACTGGTTGAAATGCATTCTGTGTGTAAACGAACAAATTAATTAAATTATAAGAAAATAATAAAAAAAATTTATATTTTGTTTTTTATGTTGACTCAAATTAATGGTGTTAAAATATTTTTGAAAAAAACATAATATACAAGAGTCATCGTTATTGTTCTTCAAATAATTACTAATTAACAAGGGTTGTAATAATACTGTTGTAATACTGTATTTTAGATTGAACTAGCCCGTAATAAACAGTGTTCAACTGTATCTCGCAACAAAGTTTTCTCAAGTGAAACATTACATAAGTAGTAGACAACAAATATTTTTTAAGAGCTTGAGTATGCGCTTTCCAATTAATTTTAGTATCGATTGTTAAACCAAGATACTTAAACTCGGAAACATTTTCAATTTGGAAGCACTTAGATGAACAAGTCGCATCCAAATCATTAGTTTGAGCAGAATTAGAGACACAACAGGTTATATTACTCATTTTAATTCTTTTACAATCAAAGCTATGTTGAATTAAAATTGGTGGGTTAAGATAAAGAACAGTTAGGTTGAAAAACATAACTTTTGTTTTTCACTTATTACCAGTTTGTGAATTCCGAACCAATGCCTGATCAGTTCAAAGTCATTAAATAATGTCTGCGATCATGAATGTAACTGATAGACTAGAGTAAGCACAGGCTATATCATCAGCAAACGCAGTTACTTTTCCTTTTAAATTTAAGCTAAATATAGAATTTATATATATAAGGAACAAAGCAGGACCCAAAACTGATCCTTGATGTACACCTTTATCAATATTTCTGCTTTCACTAAAATCATCAGCTATTTTCCCCATTTATTTCCTGCTATAAAGAAAAGAAGGTTACCAATCAAGCATGAAACCCCTAAATCCACATTTCTCCGATTTTCTTAACATTATAATATGATCAACAGTATCAAATGCTTTAGTTATATCAATATATAGAGCCACAGAGTACTTTTTTTCTATCCATACTTTCATATATGTGTGAACAATAATTAAGCAATGCATCTTCCGTTGATTAACCGGATCTAAAACCGTACTGTTGTGAGCTAAAAAATGAAATATTATCAAGAAATTTTAAAATTCAGCTTTGAATAATTTTTTCAAATTTTTTGAAAAAACTGGTAGAAGAGAGATAGGCCTTTAATTATTAATACTTTTTTATCACTCTTTTTAAATATACGAATGACCTCTGCTGATTTCAACCTATCAGGAAATTTACCATGAAAAATACTTTTATTTATTGAGTGAGTTAAGATATCAACTATATTGAGGCATATTTTTTTTACAAAGTTACTAGAAAAACTATTAGTTGTAGAGGATTCCGAGTTATCTAGCGATTTAATAACTTTATATAATTCAAAGGAAGATATTTCCTCAAAATAGAAACTATTACAATGAAATGTTTCATTGAAACAAATTTCAGAACAGTTATTAGTAGAACGAATAATTACTGCATTTGAAAGAGTATTTTCTGCTGTTTTCATAAAGTAGTCATTGAACATCATAGCCATTTCAGAATGATCGACAATATCTACGTTTCCATATTTTAAACTAAGTGGGGGCATTGAAACCTGATTTTTTATTAAATAATTAATTTACTTATACCCCATTCCTTTCTGAGTTTCCTTGAGCTTTTTCGAACTTATTCATATAAAAATTTTCTTTGCAGATAGGAATTTCCAAGCTAACTTCTTTACATAAAAGTTCATAATATTCACGTAAAACAACGTTGTTTGGACTTTTCTTGCACTTAAGCCTTAATTTATTTTTTTATCAATTTTATTTAACAAGTAATTAGTCATCCATGGTTTAAGTTTATTAAGCTTGCTTTTTATGTTCCCATAAGTTACTGAGCTTTGAACAACATAGCCATGTAATAATTTTGTAAAAATGTCAAAAGCAACTGTTCTCTCTAGAGTTTTTAGTTATTAGTTCTATATTAGTTTGCTTGAAAGGAACTTGTTAGTTCATTTTACGTTTAGTTGGATTTTCAAATTAAAAAACAAGGCAGGACATGCAATGGTCTGAAAGCTTCATATCAGATATTGGACTTGTAAGAGATATTTTGTCCCTTAAATCAATTCTTAGCAAAGATATGACAAATACAAGTTTTAGATGAAGGAGTTATTCGAGTAGGTACATTAATACATGATTCTAGTGCAAGGGCTGACATCAAAGACATATAATTTTCTTTTACCAACGAATCAGTTAAAATGTCAATGTTTTTGTCACCTAATATAAATAAATTCATAGCATTAGTTGTATTTAAGATAGATGATAGATGATAGCTCCTCAACAAAAACATCATCTCTTACATAATTAAATCTATACAAAAATTGGTTCGCAATCGCTGCCATAGGGTCTAGGGTGGAATCCAGGGCCGGACCAACCATATGTGCAAATGAACAGGGCGCATAATTCTGGGGGCGCATTACCAGGAGCAAGAAAATGTAATCTGATCTTGCGAAAACAAATATGTACTGCCATTTGCATTTTAACCACAAACATCCTTCAATTAATCCCAAAATAACATCCATCACAACCGTGCTAAGTTATTTCTTGCACACTAACTAACATCACTTTCATTGTTGCATTCAAGGAAAATTTAACTCAAGTTATCGTAGAATTAATAATCCCACAAGACCCATGCAAGTTCAATCCTACCTACCTACCCAATTTACAAATATTTCAGCCTTATCGTACAAAAGAAAAAAAAAAGAAAAAATCTCAACACAAAAAAGTTCCATGCCACCTCATATGTGCAAGATATATTTCATGCACACTGAGTCCCAAAATTAACTAAGAGAATATGACAACGAAAAATACTTATTCATACTGAATCATGTGGGCTAGAACGCCACGTTCGGACTTTACTGCGAAAGCATTAGATCTACTGCACTTTTTTCAAAATTTTTAAATCTACTGCACCACTGCGCTTTTCTTACAATCTACTGCGATTATTCTATTCTCGGTTCAATAAATAACATGAATAAGAAAATGTGTACAAGCGGAGAAAATCGTAGTGCATCTTCTTTATGCAATTATTGTTAAGAAACACTTTTGAAAAATGTTTAACAATTTTATAAAGAAAGAATTTATTAGTAAGAAAGTTGATCTTGTAAACCAAGGCTATCATGTTCCTGCATTAAGTATTTTTTGTGGTCTTAGTTTTTAAAAACATGAGCGCAGTTTATCATACGGGAACCTTTTTGAAGTAGAAACAAATATTTTGAATTTTTATATTATAATAGATACGCTTTGCAAACAAATTCAACCTAGATTTTTATTAAAATGTACATATAAAGATTCTTATATGAACATCTTCATCCGAAAAAAATTCAAGAAGGATATCTTCTTTCAGTTTTGAAAATAACTAAAGCATTTTCATTCAATCAAATAGCTGTTGAAAAAATTAATGATAAATGGAGAACATTTTTACGATATGATCAAAGTGCATTGAATTCAGAGGACATTGTTCTTCTTCTTCTTTGAAAGAGCAGAAAAATGTCGTGGAAAAATTTATTTCTCAAAATCTTTCAGAATACATGCGATCCCTTATCTACGATTTTGCCCATCAGTTTTTATTTTGTTTTAAAAAAATGCTGAAATTTAATTTAATTAATCATTTTAAATCAAACTATAATTCTACTGCGAAAATTTTGGTTTCACTGCTATTTTTGTTTCAATTTACTGCGATTTGCGATTACTCAAGTCTGAACCCTGCTAGAACGTGCAGGTTTTGTATTATGCACCGTACCTCTTCTGTATACTGTATTTCTCATCTACGAAAAAAAAAACAACAAAAAATGTCTCCGAAAAAGAGAACAGGTAGGTTGCTGTGCTGTGCTACCTACTACTACAATAGTCAATGGATGTGCAAGTTTTTTTTTACACACTGAGTATCGAAACTAACATGGGAAAATATTTAAAAAAAAAATTATTTATACGGAATCATATGGGTCAGACCGTGCAGGTTTTCTTATTGCACACAAGACATGGACATTTTAATAGAATAGAAAAGGTTAAGTAAGTTGGTTAAGATTAAATAAATAGCTATCAGTTTTTAATAGGAGTGACGTATGTTGTGAAAGTGTTTATGATAAAAAAAGCGTTCGGGGCAGAATATAGAAAAAGGCGAAGGCTTGTTGAGGTCGAAAATAAAGAACAGAGCAAAAATTTCGGAAAATTAATTTTTTTACAAAGAAAAAATTACTTTTTTTTACAAAAAAATTAACTTTTTTACAAACAAAAATTTACTTTTTTACAAAAGAAAATTTAACTTTTTTTTCTAAATAAAATTAACTGAAGTTCCTATTTATTTTGTATGTGTATATACAGGGTGTCCCGTATAGGATGGTCCAAATTGAAACTGGTGAATGGCCTATTAGAATTTGGTAACTTGTTCATACCGAATCATAGCGGTTTTCGAGTAACGGCTTGTACCAGTTTTTTGCTCACCCTGTCCATAATTGACTTTTGTTTTTTACAATTTTTACACTTAAATTTTGGCTAACAGTTTGACTTATTTTACTGAATAAAAATAATATAAATGAACATTATTTACATCACCATTTGCCTACAAACTAAAAGATAAACTTGAACTTTGACCAAACTTAATTTTTGACCTCAATCTTCTTAAGAGCTCCATGAATAAAATTCGTATGACACAATACAGGTTTTATCTTCCAAAAATATCCCGTTTTTGTGTAGTTTTAAAAAAAGGTATAAAACTTGCTAAAACGGTGCTCTGATAGAAAGTTATAACCGTTTGAATCCAATAAAATCGGTTAAATATAAAACAAAAATGAAACATTTTTGTTCAAGTATATAAATAAAATTAAAATATCACTTCAAAATAACTCAGAAAAAGCTGAATGGAGAGCTTCATTTTGATTTCTTACGCATTTTTTAAATAAAAACCTTAAATTTGGGCAAGGACTTTCGATTTGTAGGGTGAAAGGGGAAAAGTGCAATATTTTTGAAAATTTCTCGAAAAGCATCAGGTTTTTTAAGAACTGTCTGGAAAAACGGTAGCTATTAAAATTCCGCACAAAAAAAGTTTAAGAGATCAAGATTCGCCGGAGCAAGAGATTTAAAAAAAAAAAACAGGGACGAAATGTGGCCTTACTTTAATGTTATATTTTCCACACCGTTGCATTTGCGCTCATTTCCCTCAAAATCCACTAGTCTTACAAAAAAAATTAAGTTATCTATTCTTTGTAGAATATTATAAGCTACAATTTTCCAGAGATATTTCTTAAAAAACCTGATGGTTTTGGAGAAATCCTTGAAAATACTTGACTTTGTAAATATGAACTTTTATTACATTTGATACATACAATTATATATGTTTGTAATCATATTTGTTTGTTACTGAGGATTAGGCCTACCGGGGATACCCTAATAAAAAACGCATTGAAAGTCTACCTCCTTGGTAATGTAGAAAAGGCGTATGCATGTGTATCAGTGTATATGTGAAAATATAAAAAAGGGGCGCTTTCTACAAATCTTGCATAGGGCTCAAGTTTGGCTGGGGCCGGCCCTGGTGGAATCACCCGTATATATTTAATGTTGACACTAAAACAACATTAAGTTCTGAACATGAGCCATTTTGCTTCATAAGTAGACTTAGTTAATAACTCAACTAGTGTCCCATATTTATCTAGTACAGACCTTGTTACTTTAGCAATAATATAATCCGTAAATGGGTTAGTTAAAATGTTTTGTTTTTTCTAAAATGTTGTTTCAAAAAAATATTAATCGATCAACGCACGTGATCATTTTTTAATATACTAATTATTAAAGGTTTTGTTAATGCATTTCATGTTTTTGTTCTCTTTCAGATTAAAATTATAATTGTGAGAGTTTATTTTATTTAGTGTACTCTAGTAATAGGTATAAGTAAGTTTAATTGTAAAACATCCCACTTCTAATTTTTTAAGTTAACATTTTCAATAAAAAAACCTTATTTGAATACAAATTATTTTCCATTAAAAAAATTATTTGAGTTATATATAAACATGGATTTTTCGATTTCTTTCCTACATCCGACATTTTCTTAGTATTTTTTGTAGTTTCATTAATATATATTAAGTCCCTAAAATAACATTGTTTTACGGTCCTTCTTCACGAGGAGTAACAATAATAATTAGTTTATTTTAAATTTATTAACAAGACAAATTAAACCCCCTTAACATAATTAACATAATCAACATTGTTGCTTAATTTTAAATGAAATACTTATACTCGTAGCTAATAACGCACACATGTAAAATAGAGCCTTTCACACAAGAAAACCGAGTTGCCGGCGATTTTTAGTTTCTAGGCGAGAAGGGTGTAAAAGGAAGACAACAAATTTCCCCTCACACCCTTCCCGCCAACAAACTAGCCAGTTTCTGGAAACTCAGTTTCCTTGTGTGAAAGCCGTCAAAGAGATTTCCTTATCCAATCTATTACATACAACTAAAGGAGAATGGGCAAATTTGTATGGAAATTGGTTGCGAGCGAGCGGCCAGGAATGGTTTTATTATTTTTAACTTCCCATTGGAAGTTATTGTAATTGGTGCGATTTGTCGAATTGAAAATTTTGACATATCTTCACGTTTTGAGGTCTCTAGAATCAGAATTCTTCGTTTTTAGCAAGATGTCTGTGTGTGTGTATGTACGTACGTTCGGGGTACTTTTTTCGTCCACCATATCTCGAGAATGAATAAAGATATCGACCTCGGATGAATTTTATTTTACAGATAAAATTGTCATAACGTGCTGAAAAGGTTTTTTACCACAGCAATTTAAAAAGGAGCTGTAAAATGTCATTTATCTGGAATATCTTGAGAGCGGAATAAGATATTCACTTCAGACTAATTTTAGTTTACACATAATTACACAATACCAAATTGGTAAATATTAAAATTCAACAGACACTTTTTTTGTTAACTAAGAAAAACAGTTGAAAAATAGTTTTCGTCTCAAATATTTCAAGAACAAAAAATGATTCCGAACCCAGTCTATTTTTTTTTACATATAATGACGTAGTAAGCAACTTATAATTTTTTTTAAAAAATTCAATAAAAAAAATCAATGGCTAAAATTCAACCTTGAAATTTTTTACAAAAAAAAAAATCAGAAAAGCACCTACAGACCAAAAAGGATTCTTTGTATGCATAGCAACAATTGTGGGGTATTCTTAAATGGCTTTCAGAATAATTGACACTATTTTTGTTCCTTTTTTGTATTTTCTTTCATTTTTGGCGCATGTATTTGTGAATTTGTTTTAGCTTGGTGTGCTTGCGTGCGATTTTTAACTTCCCATTGGAAGTTATTGTAATTGGTGCGATTTGTCGAATAGAAAATGTTGACATATCTTCACGTTTTGAGGTCTCTAGAATCAGACCAATATGTCTGTATGTGTGTATGTACGTACGTTCGGGGTTCTTTTTTCGTACACCATATCTCGAGAACGAATAAAGATATCGACCTCGGATGGATTTTATTTTACAGATAATATAGTCATAACGTGCTGAAAATGTTTTTTAACAAATTCAAAAAAAATTTTTAGAAAAAAAAATGAATGCATAGCAACAATTGTGGGTTATTCTTAAATGGCTTTAAAAATAATTGACACCATTTTCTTGTTGCTTTTTTGTATTTTCTTTCATTTTTTGCGCATGTATTTGTGAATTTGTTTTGGCTTGGTGTGCTTGCCTGTGATTTTTAACTTGCCATTGGAAGTTATTGTAATTGGTGCGATTTGTCGAATTGAAAATTTTGACATATCTTCACGATTTGAGGTCTCTAGAACCAGAATTCGTCGTTTTTAGCAAGATGTCTTTATGTGTGTACGTACGTTCGGGGTACTTTCTTCGTACACCATATCTCGAGAATGAATAAAGATATCGACCTCGGATGAATTTTATTTTACAGATAATATAGTCATAACGTGTTGAAAAGGTTTTCTAACAAATTCAATAAACCGTTTTTTTACTACAGCAATTTAAAAAGGAGCTGTAAAATGTCATTTATCTGGAATATCTCGAGAGCGGAATAAGATATTCACATTTAGACTAATTTTAATTTACACATAATAACACAATACCAAATTGGTAAATATTAAAAAAAAAAATCAACAGACCCTTTTTTTTAACTAAGAAAAACAGTTGAAAAATAGTTTTCGTCTCAAATATTTCAAGCACAAAAAATGATTCCGAACCCAGTCTATTTTTTCTTACATAAAATGGCGTAGTAAACAACTGATAATTTTTTTAAAAAAATTTCAATAAACAGTTTTTTTTTAGAGCAAAAATACTGGAACAAAAACTATTAAAAATTCTTAACAAATGTTTTTTAACTCAAATATTTTGAAAAACAAACAATTTCTACCAAAAATATATAAATATACCACCTAAATGTTGTGAAATTTTGAGATTTTTAAAACCACCCTTTAAAAAGCTAAAAATCAAAATATTGCAAGAAAAAACCTTTTTTTTATGTACACTCCCCTGATTTTTGGTATTTGATTAGCCTGTTACCAAAGTTATTTAACTATAAAATATATAATTATATAATATATACTCTACCACCCACCACTTAGGCAAACGATAACGTCAGATTCATGGCTAAAATTCAACCTTGAAATTTGTTTACAAAAAAAAAAATCAGAAAAGCACCTACAGACCAAAAAGGATTCTTTGTATCCATAGCAACAATTGTGGGGTATTCTTAAATGGCTTTAAGAATAATTGACACTATTTTTGTTCCTTTTTTGTATTTTCTTTCATTTTTTGCGCATGTATTTGTGAATTTGTTTTAGCTTGGTGTGCTTGCCTGCGATTTTTAACTTCTCATTGGAAGTTATTGTAATTGGTGTGATTTGTCGAATAGAAAATTTTGACATATCTTCACGTTTTGAGGTCTCTTGAATCAGACCAATATGTCTGTATGTGTGTATGTACGTACGTTCGGGGTTCTTTTTTCGTACACCATTAATCGAGAACGAATAAAGATATCGACCTCGGATGGATTTTATTTTACAGATAATATTGTCATAACGTGCTGAAAAGGTTTTTTAACAAATTCAATAAACCGTTTTTTTACTACAGCAATTTAAAAAGTAGCTGAAAAATGTCATTTATCTGGAATATCTCGAGAGCGGAATAATATATTCACTTCAGACTAATTTTAGTTCACACATAATTACACAATACCAAATTGGTAAATATTAAAAAAAAAATTCAACAGACACTTTTTTTTTTAACTAAGAAAAACAGTTGAAAAATAGTTTTCGTCTCAAATATTTCAAGAACGAAAAATGATTCCGAACCCAGTCTATTATTTTTTACAAATAATGACGTAGTCAACAACTGATAATTTTTTTTAAAAAAATTCAATAAACAGTTTTTTTTAGAGCAAAAAAACTGGAACAAAAACTATTAAAAATTCTTTACAAATTTTTTTCAACTAAAATATTTTGAAAAACAAACAATATTAACGATTTCAAAATTCTACCAAACATATATACCTATACCACCTAAATGTTGTGTAATTTTGAGATTTTTAAAACTACCCTTAAAAAAGCTAAGAATCAAAATGATGCAAGAAACAACTTTTCAAAAATGTTTTAATTCGAAAAATTCTTACACTAAAAATCGCTACAAAATCGAAATTTTGCATATGGTATTTAACATGCCTTTTTATATTCCTTGAAACCATGTTTTGTTTTTTTTTTTAAGTTCACTCCCCCGATGTTTGGTATTTTATTAGACAATAGTCTGTTTTGATATAATTGGCTTAAATAATTAATCTCTCCATACCGAGAAGAGTTAGGAAAAAAAGTTTAAATGTAAGATTCTTAGAATTTTGTAAGCTATTTACAAAAAAATTATAAAAATTTTACTATTATAAATAGCTAAAGTACAAAATATAGCTAATTTCACATTTTGCCCTGTATCTCTTTATCTATAACTACCTAACCTATATACTGATTATCCAAAAAACCCAAAGTTATTTTATTACATAATAAAATATATAGGTTATTATATAATATATACTCTGCCACCCACCACTTAAGTAACTATGTACATTATGTATATGGTTTTCAAGTGCACCAATGGGAAGTTACTAGTGTGGGTCGACCCCAGACTCATTTTTGGATGTGGTTTGATCCCACAGTGACGTGTACAAGTTTTTTCGTTGTGGTGTACTTCAAACTAGGATAAACTGCATTTTTGTGTTTAACACTTTAATAGAGTTTAAGTTAGTATTGTGGATAATGTGAATGTAAAAATAGAAAAGGAAAGTGGAATAACAATTATAGACATCAGTCTCAAAGATATTCATTATAAACAAAGCACATACAGCATTATGTGTTTTTTTTTACTCATGCTCTATAATCGCGCACTTAATTCCGCTGCTGGTAAGCGAATATAATAGGTTTGCTTTCTTGGCCGGCCTAAATAATACAAAACTACGCAAAAAATATGCGCGCAGCATCCGACTGTGCGCCTGCCTTCCAGACAGGAATATTAATCCCATTCCTTTGTCGGTCAAACACAATGTACGAATAATAAATCCTAGACCTTACATACGTCTAGACTGTATTTGGACAGGCAACAACCAAATGTCTTGCTCTTCAATATACTGCATAAGACCTCTTACTTGTTGTTTTCGGTAGTCGGTACACTTTAATACTATCCAAGCCCTGTTCTAGGTGCTCAGCATAATAATTACTGCGGACTATCTTTACCTGTTACGTACCCAGGGCAAAGAGAATAAGATCATCTTCTGATAGATTTAGAAAACCGTCAAAATTGGGATGGACACTAGTGATACTTAAGAAAGTTGCTCTTTGCCTGTTTCCATTGTATATGAAATCTAGGTTTTATCTACATATAGAATGCCTATTCCATATAAGTACGAGAAAGATGTGTTTTTTGGCGAATTCAAAAAAGTCCCAATTTCGTAGATACCGGAGCCATTGAGAACCGTTCTTACTCGCGTTATCAACCAATAAAAGCCTATGTTTGAGAATATTTATTAGTTAATTCAAAAATATTTCAATATTCTAGTAGCCTATTTTACATTCATATTAAAAGGGCAGTCTTAGCTATGTCATTTGATAATCCATTCTTGAAAATCCCCAGTGAAAGAGGTATACTTAAACCAAAATGCAATAGGAAAAGCGCATTTTCTCACCGAAATAACATGAAAAGTTAAGCCACTGGTTTTGTTTATTATTGGACTAAAAGTATCGGTTGGTATCCCCTTTTTAAAAAGCTGCGATGAAATAGGTAATCTTATACTGTTGCCTTATATACTTGTATAAGAGGATAAGTAAACTAACCGCGGGGTCTTGACCTGGTAGATTAGATACGTATTGTGTTAATATACATTTTGAAATAAAGTTTACACATCAGATAGTTTTTGAAAACACTGTCTGCCCCAAAAATGCATTTAAAATAGGGCTGGTCACGAGACGAGAAAAGTTTCGGTCTCGATC
The DNA here is from genome assembly GCA_949320155.1 of Melangyna quadrimaculata. NCBI lineage: Eukaryota > Metazoa > Arthropoda > Insecta > Diptera > Syrphidae > Melangyna > Melangyna quadrimaculata. The sequence continues at coordinate 117,899,236 of OX439483.1, forward strand.
TCGGTCTCGTCATACGACATAGACGAGACTCCATTTTAAGCAACCGAGACCGAGAGTCTAATAAATTAAAAAATCCAGTTTCAGCTAAATATTTATTTTTTTCTGCACATATTCAAACGATAATAGAAAATATTTCGTTCCAATAATCAACAGTTTGTCCTTAAAGTCGTATTTTTCGGAGACGAGACCGAGACGAGACTTAATTTTACAAGACCGACACAAGAACGAGACGAGACTGAAAATTTTCGATTTTAACGAGACCGAGACGAGACTTACAAAAGTCTCGCAGAGTCTCGTCTCGTGGCCAATCCTTATTTAAAAATGCATTTGCAAATGTCTTCATATCTCTTTTCCTAAATGCACTGCAACGAAACGCCCATATATTAAAAGTTACTCCCTTGTAACAGACCTTTCATTTGACACTGATTTCTTTCGTGGCCGCTCACAGCCAAAAAATCCCATTATCCTTTTTTAGTGGAGGCTATAGATAGCCCCAAAAAGTGCAATATTCAAGAACCCGGGGAACCTGCTCCGATTTTGATGATTTTATTTTTTTTTTTGAAATTTAGGAATTTAAATTTAGAAAAAAGTTTGCAATTCAAAGATTGACGCTCTCAACTCAAATTTTTTTAAATTAAAAAAAAAAATATTGTAGTATTATTTGTAAAAATATATAAATTAAGTACCTACAAAACAATTCAAATGTTTATAAAATATTTTTTAAATTTGTTATTAATATAAAGTTTAAAACTTAGAACAGTAAAACCCGCTTATGTTCACGAGAATATATATTTTTTTTTTTAATTTCAATTGAAATAAATAGTAATAATTAAATTTAAAAAAATAATATTTATAAAAAATCTTACCTACTTAATAATTTTTAGTTTTTATTTTCTTGTCAATATCAGACAACATTTTGAAAATGGATTTACATTAGTACATTAAATTTAACTATAAGAGTAAATAACAAATATAAAAAATAAGAAAAATGAGAAAAATATAATATGTACCACAATAAAAAAGTAAAAAGATAAACATTTTTAAAAAAAGAAACAAAGAAACTTCAATTCTCAGTCATTCGTGACATTATATTTTTTTGAACGTATCTCCATTCATATTTATATTAAATATATCAGCGTATTTATTAAATGTTAAAATGCAACGGTTGAATGGTTCATTATTTGCATACCTTGTCTTGTGAATAACATCTTTTAAAAATTTGGTGAACCTCAGACAGCGAACATTAGGATTAAGACTTATTTTTGTACATAAAACTGTTGAAGCTATATTACCAGTCAGGATATCATAAACAAAAAGTGCTTCAGAAAGTTTTCTACGGTTGCAAGACTTAACAAATTTATAAGTTTTAAACGGCTTTCGTATGGTGGTAATTGAAAATTCTCACGATTCCAATTGAAATCTCTCAGTGAAAATAAAAGAAATTATTTTTGAACGGATTCAAGCTTCTTAACGTCGACATCGAATAAAGGTGACCAAACTATACTGCAGTATTCCAAAAGAGGTCGGACTCAATAAATTGCGGTCGGGAACAATAAATTGCTTTAGTAATGCAAGGATCATTGAATTCTTTTGACCTGCGCTTCACAAATCCTACAATACTTTTGCTCCTTGAGCAAACTTTGTCAATTTTGGGCTTAAAAGTGACGCTTTAGTCGACACGTATTCCCAGGTCTTTTAAAACATAGCTTCATTCCAAGTTATCGTTGTCTATTGTGTAGTCAATAAGACATAAATCCTTTCTTCTAGCAAAAAAAAATAACATTATATTTAGAGACATTTAATGACATATCATTTATATTGCACCATTTAACTAAAGTATTAATATCTGTTTGTACTTTGAACCCGTCATTCACATTGTTGACTACATTAAATAGCTTGAAATCGTCTGCAAATAACAGAAACCGACTATATCAAACAATTTGGTCAAATCATTAACAAATATCAAAAATAATAGAGGACCAAGGTGGCTCCCTTGAGGAACACCAGACGTAACATTTATTGCACGTGAAGATGCACCACAAAATTTTACATACTGTTTTCTATCTGATAGATACGAAAATATCCAATTTAGTAAACGCCCTCGAACTCCAATTTTCTGTAATTTAAAAGTTAACAGACCGATATCAACCCTATCAAAAGCTTTACTGAAATCGGTGTAGATTGCATCAACTTGGTTTCTGTTTTCCATTTCAGTTAAAATGAAGGAAGTATAATCAGAAAGATTTGTTGCAGTGGATCTCCCTTTGTAAAATCCATATTGATGCTCACTTATCACCAGTCTCAGCCCCTTATACAATCTCTCGGAAACAATTTTTTTGAAACCCTTTGGAATAACCGATAGTATTGCGATTCCCCTGTAATTTTTTATATCATACCTATCACCACTTTTGAATATGAGAGTTAAGTATGACTCACGCCATATTAATTAAAAAAAAGTTTTGTGTTTTTTAGGTTAGGTTGAAGTGGCTGCCAGCAAAGAACTGACACACTTGAGAATGTGTAAGCAGGTTAAACGAAATCAGCAAGTACAGCAAAGTCACTCTTCCTGGGTACCTGGCCATGTCGGTATCCAGGGCAATGAAGAAGCGGACTCCTTAGCAAAAATAGGTGCAATATCACCCTTAACGGGGCCCGAGCCCTATAGCGGAATAGGAGAAAACGTGATTAAAAATAAAATCAAAGAAGAAGAGGAGACCATTAGATCCAAAAATTGAAAGAAACTACCACGGCTGAGACAGGCTAAACTACTACTTGGGAACTATAACCAAGAACAGTTTTCAAACTGTATCAGCTTAAGTAGGAACAACCTTAGGAAAATATCTGGTCTCCTCACTTGGACACTGCAAACTAAAACGAAATCTTAGCATTCTTAGGCTAGTAAGCAGTGCCACATGCAGATTCTGCGATGTCGACCAGGAAACACCGGAGCACATTCTAGCAAATGTGATGCACTTGTGCACCAAAGACACAAACACCTGGGACGTTACCAGGTGGAAGAGAGTGATTTACCATCTCTGAAGGTACCCCAAATACTTAAATTTCTTAGAGAAATAAATTTGGGGGAAGAGTTGTAAGATGTTTACCCTTATCAAACTCCAGTAGGGGCACAATAGATCCTTAGGTCGCAGTGCAAAACCCAAACACGTGACTTTTGTTCTGGGACATTTTTCAAAATTATATTTTCAGACCCTGCGGCCGTTTTAATGAAATGAATAAAAGAAATTTTACATATAAGCGGGTTTTACTATAAATGGTTTTAAACTTTTATAATTATATTTACAATCTATTTTAAATTTAATATTTACTATTTATTATTTTAATTGCAATTATAAAAAATTCTGTCATCTACCCGTGAATATAAGCTGGTTTTACTGTACTGAGTTTTGAAATTTATATTAAATAAAAATTTAAATAATATTAAATAAACATTTGAATTGTTTTGTACTTAATTTATATATTTTTAGAAATAATATTACAAAATAAATTTTTTTTTTTGCAAAATGTTGGTGTTTTGAAATTTCAAAAATTTTGAGTTGAGAGCGTCAATTTTTGAATTGTAAGCTTTTTTCTACATTTAATTTCCTAAATTAAAAAAAAAAATCATCAGAGCAGGTTCCACGGGTTCTTGAATAAAATGCTATCTAAATTCCACCTCCACTATTTGGATTCTTTAATATTTAAAGTATTAAAAATACAAAGTTATTTCTGGGAACTCATCTACATTACATTTAAATTAAAAAAGTGGCCTTAGATTGCGTGGCCTCTACAAACTTTAATCAAACAGAGATCCAAACTAACCTGCTTCACACTAATTTCTATTTCAGCTATGTGCAAACACAGTCGAGCTTGTAGGTCCGTTTAATTGGGGGTAGCTTTTTAAAATAGCCTTACCCGACGTGTAGTGTAGATACACTGTTAAATGGGGGAGTCCAATCTTGCTTATATTATATGATCAAGATGACAATTATCCAATACAACTTACTAATAGCAAAATGTTACATAATACATAGCTTTGTCGTCTGGAGCTGCTCGCTCCGCCTGTCAGTCCCTGCAAGACGACTAAGAAAAGTACTGTGCGATATGACAGAAAGTGTAAACTTAATAAAGAAGGGTGCATTTTGTATATCTTCGCTATACTAAGTCCACTTGTGTTCATGTCAATGAAGATGAGCAATGTAAGTCGGTAGGATAATTTTTTTTTTTTTTTGTGCGTTGTATTTTGATTCTAGTCGAAAAAGCACTACATAATTTAGTTACGTGCCCCTCAAAATCAGTCGCAAATACAGAACCAAACTCAATAAGATCAAAATTAGTAGCTGACTTATTTAATGGTAGACGCGCGAGAACTTTTTAAATTAAAAGCTTTAATCTACGCGAGTCGAAAACAAGAAAACATAGAACAAGACTCAGTAAGAACTGAGTTGTCAAACATGACGAACATGGACGATGTGAAAGTTCGGTTACAGAAGTTCGGTTGGGCCGACTATACGGTTTTTGTGATAATGCTTCTGAGCTCTGCTTTGATTGGTATATATTTTGCTTTAAAAATGCGGCGCGATTCAAAGAAGAGAACGATTGAAAATAATAAAGAAGCAGAGGATAGCTATTTGGTTGGAGGAAGAAATATGAAAATATTTCCTATTTCAATGTCACTGATATCGAGGTGGGCCTTGAATAATTTGATTTTCATTTGCTTAGAAGTGTTTCCGGCAAATTTATATATTTAAAAAAGTTGTAATTTTTAATGAAAGAACAATGTTACCTTTTTATTGAAATGTTGTTATATTTCGTTATAATATTTAATTAGTACCTACGAACATTGATGTGAATAATAAAATACAATATCTGCAAAATGCCCTCCGCAGGACATTAATGTTTTAGCGTAGACTTAATCTTTGACATGGTCCTAAACGAAAAAGTCCAATGGTGTCAAATCATACGTCTTTTTTGGTTATTGGAACTATCCATTTCGAGAATATCTACAAACATTTTTAGATTTTAAACTATTGTATTCGCGATTGTTATACATTTGTATTTAATATTTATTTAACGGACTTACCGCGTACGAATTAAATTATTAAAATTAATTGAATTCCTTCACCCGGTTTCGACAAAGTTCCATTTGTCGTGGTCACGTATCAAGTGATGGCTTATGGTGGTAATTGCTTCTTCTTGAGTAATTCAATTAATTTGAATAATTTAATTCGTACGCGGTAAGTCCGTGAAATAAATATTAAATAAAAACCTACAAACATTCAGGCAATTTATAACGAAAAAATAGACTTTTTTTCACGATATTTGTGGCATGCTGCATTGGTGGAATTAATTTCAGACAAAAACCCAACAAAATCTGAATGGTTCAGTAACAAATATTGCCCAAAACCCCGTACCAAACTGCCACTCGATGTGAATGGAAATGTTGTTCTGGTACAACTATTGGACTTTCGGCGGCTCAGATGCAATAAACTTATTGTTTCCCTGCCTATAGAAATTTAATTTTTTTGTTCATACATTTCCAGCAACCAGACCAAGTAAGCGAAACTATGGTGTTGTGTTTGGTCTGGTGGCTTCAGTTTCTTATTAAACAAGCAGAAAAAACAATATATTTCTGCAAAATATGGTGCGAAGCAGTTGCACACAACCCGATTCTCGAAGTAGGCATACCCCGGTTTTCAGTCACACTGTCATCACAGTAAGAGCTATACTAAGACTATGCTATAATTCATGCCTTGCGGACGAATACGAGGCAGAATCTTCATATCACAAAACCTGTCCGAAAGATTTAAATTTATCTATTAAATTCACTACATATAGCTGTGCCAGAAGACACTTGATGATGATTAAAGTAGTGTCAGCATTATTAAACGTTTCCGCGGTATTGTGTCTGTTTCTTCCAGTAATTTTGTATACATTCATCAAAATAACACTTAAATGTTCACAGTTCAAAAATCTAGTACCTACCGATGCAACAATAGATAGGTATAACGGCGCAAAATGAAGCACGACACTTCTTTATTATATTCTTCATTGAAGGCTCTTTACTAGATTTTAAGTTTTTGTTAACTCTGCATTGATTTTGAACAATTTTCTGAAAAATTGATTGGCAAACTAAATTTTTTGAAACAAAGTATTTTTTTTCAAATACTCATGCTTCCTGTGTTATTTTCTTGTGACCTAGAATTTACCCTAGTAAATATAACACACACAGCTAAGTGGTTAGAGTTCTCCTTTTTTTCGTGAATTTTTGAAAAATTAAGCGTATTTGCGGAAAAACTATATAACTATAAAGTTATGCTCATATTTTATTCAATGGAGATGCAGGGGGTAGAAATGCCAATAAATCTGAAAATCCATGTTTTTGTCTTACATATTGAATTTTAAATGATCTTTTTCGTTATTTCCAGAAAAATAATGGAAAAGGAAAATACTTTTCTTAATTATTGTTATTTCATAATACTGTGAGTTGAGAGTGGACTTGAAATATTGTCTTTTGTTCGACGTACATACATACATACGAATATCTGAAACTGTACTATAAGAAATTGCATACTAAATGAAGGAAAATTTAATCAGCAAGAGTTCGATTCGTACGACATACCGGACAATTACAACATTTGTTTTTTTTTGGAATTAAAAACAAACATATTGTACTATAGATCTTACCATTTAGCGAGGAGGGGAAATTAAAAAAAATATTAAAAAATCAAAGGCAACACAAAAAAGTTGTTGGTGTCCATAGTTTTTGTAAAATTTACTTTCAAACTCAAATTAAAAAAAAAATACCTTTCAAAACAACAAGATTCTGAATTGGTTTCTATTTATCCACTGCGCCTTTAACTAATTGTTGCATGCTGATGCTGAATGTTGCATGTTGCATGTTGCATGTTCCATGTTATATGTTGCATGTTCCATGTTCCATGGTCCATGTTCCATGTTCCATGTTGAATGTTGCATGTTGCATAGTACATGTTGCAAGTTCGATGATGTATGTTCCACGATGCATATTGAATGTTGTATTTCGCATGTTACATGTTACATGTTGCATGTGGCAGGCATAATGCAAGAGACCATACTTATCATGTTCGTGGTTCTGACAGGTGAAATTCATCGTCAGAATCCACTCGTGACTTAAGTATTACAGTGGTACCACCTTCATGTTATTTTACTATCGTTCAGTGGAATTTGTTTTTTTTTTTTACAGAGGAATTTTGAATTTTTTAGAATGGTTAACATTTCTTGACTTTTTGTTTTTCAATAATAAAATTGCTTTGCCTTCTTGCATCTTGATTTTGTGGTTTTAAAAAAAATGAATTACCTAATTCGAAATCATTATTCTTTTAATTGTTAGTATTCCGGATTTATGACACAATAACAAAAGGAAATAAGAGACTGCAGTTCAAAATTATATAAAAAAAAACTTTTGCACTGTTACACTGTTTCTCATAATGAGAGAATCAGGGAGATAAAATGAAACACATAGTAAAATAAATGCAAACAAAATAAATTTATATATATTATTTACATATGTATGTATTTCATTAAATTTGCTTGTATAAATGTGTTCTTGTTATAAGATCGCGTTTACTTTATTTAGAATCTATTATTTAGAATCAACACTATTAAAATGGTTTATTTAAAAAAACACGTTTTCATGCTTCTTAACTTTTATTTGTATATATCCTGACCATGTTCAAATAATTTTTATTAATACCTTTCGAACAATTATTCTCAATTTGTCGACAAAAGCCTAATCTAACGATGCATAATCTTATTGTTTTTGTATGCATTACCTATTCTTTTCATTAATTATTTTTTTTTTTAGTTCAAAACAATATATTTACGTACAAAATTGGTATTCTGTAGATGTTTTTTCTTAAGTTTATTCGTAATTGTAGCTTATTTCGAAAATTTGAAAATGAATAACCGTTTTTGATTTACTTGTATGTGCTTATGATAGCTCAAATAAATGTTGATCCTACAGGAAATAAAATGCATTCTATCAATAGATTGCTTTTCTTCCGCACTTTCAAAAATCACTGGCACATAGCTATGTATGTATGTGTGTTTACTCTACTTTTGATTGCATTTGCTACATAATTTAGTCTTTTATAACTGCAGAGTTATGAGAAAACAGTTTACACAAATCTAGAAAATTTGTCCGAAGACTATTAGGGCTCGAATTTATTTTCTCTAACAAAAACTGTCAGGTATCGGAAAACAAGTTCTTTATTACTCTTTTTTTCTCCTCATGAATTTATCGATCACAAGAGTTCTTATGTGAACTTAAATATGAGAATAGTCCTCAATTAGCGGAAAAAAATATAGGGCTGGCCACGAGACGAGAAAAGTCTCGGTCTTGATCATCGCATGAAGAGACCAAGACAAGACGAGACGAGACTGGCTTTTAAGAAACCGAGACGAGACTGTATATTTGGACCGAAATTTACAGAGAAATTAAAAAATCCAATTTAAGTTAAATATTTATTTTCTTCTGCACGTATTCAAACTTAAATAGAAAATATTTCTTTCCAATAATAAACAGGTTATCCGGAAACCGTATTTTTCGGAGACGAGACCGAGACGAGACTTACAAAAGTCTCGCAGAGTCTCGTCTCTTGGCCAGCCCTATAAATAAACAAACTATATTGCAGTGGACTTAGTCTTTATGCAAAATTCATACCCTTTTTACAAAATCGTTTTCAACTATTAATATATAACTATGCAAAGTATTTTTTTTTGTATTGAGAGTACAATATAATAACTAAAAACGTACACATTTTTTCTAGCAAAGCTGTCTTTGAGAAAAAAAGAATTTTTCTTAAGGTTTTTTCATTATTTGAATGGTTGAATACGTACCGTTTTTTTTTTTTTAAATAAAACAGAAACATTTTGTAGGAAGCATAGCATTTTCTATATGAAACTGCAAGGTAATTGAATTTTCAACATTTGCCGGTGTTCCATAAACAAGAACATAAGCTTTTCTAATAGTCCCCTTTCAGTTATGAACAAAAAGTTTATCTTTCTCTTTCCTGTATTAATATTTATCTCAATGCTTAGCAAAAATTCAATATTGATATAGTTATACAATTTGCAATATAAAGTTCGTATTATTGATGGTGGCCGCACTGGTCACACTTTCAAACAAAACGATTAGGTACAGTAGTTAGCTACTTTTTATTATGTAAGATAATTTAAACTTATCAATTTATTTTCAATCAATAGTTTTATTTCGGGTATCACTCTGCTGGGAACACCCACGGAAATTTACTTGTATGGAATTCAATATATTTACGTGGTCGGAGCACTTATGTTTATGGGATTTGCAATGTACTATGTTTTTCTGCCAGTGTTTCATGAATTGAAACTTATATCAACGTATCAGGTAAGTGCATCAATATTTTGAGTAAATTACGCCATGCAAATATAACTATTGGATTTACCCTCTTTGAAGTATCTTGAAACGCGCTTTGATCGGAGAATGCGGTTGTTTGGTTCAATACTTTTTACTTGTGGGTCGGTAAGTCTCGAAAAAGTTCCCAATTCTATGCGAGTTGATTTTATAGGCTCTATGTCTTCGTAGTTGATGTGGCTTCCGATTGTGATCTACGCACCGGCCTTGGCATTCAATCAAGCGACAGGAATCAATATTCACTGGGTGACACCGGTCGTTTGTTTGGTTTGCATTTTCTACACATGTGTGGTATGTTTATATTAATAATTATTGTCTATCAATTAACACGAGTTTAAATCCTTTTTCAAGGGAGGGCTTAAAGCAGTCGTTTGGACCGATGTGTTGCAGGCATTTCTGATGTTTGGTGCTATGATTCTGATAATGGTCAAGGGAACCATGGACATTGGAGGTCCAGGAGTGGTTTGGGAACGCGCTTGGAGGAGCGGACGAATCGAGTCTCCGAAGTGAGTTTTTCAAGTGATATAACTAGGAAATACGATCTCAGACCATCCGGCTTTCTTTGCAGTTGGAAGTTTGATCTAAGGGAACGACACACAGTGTACTCGCTTGTTATTGGAGGGTTTCCACACTGGCTTAAGTCAAATGCCGTGAATCAAAACATGATTCAAAGGTACTTATCCCTTCCGACTCTAAGAACTGCTCGTCAAGCGTTATGGGTCTTCATACTGGGTGTCTTTATTCTGCTGGCTATTTGTTGCTATAGTGGATTGCTCATCTATGCAACGTACAGTGACTGTGACCCCTTGACAACAAAGGTGAACCCTTCCAATTCTAAATAACATAAGAACATCCCTTTATTTTTTTCATTTCCTTTTCTATGTGAATTGCCTCCATTACCATTCCATTACCCAGCTAGCAACCCGAAAAGACCAACTTCTACCTTTATTGGTGATGGAAACACTTGGAGATTTTCCTGGACTTCCTGGACTATTTGTGGCTGGAGTATTCAGTGCAGCACTGAGTTCCCTATCTACCGGGCTAAACTCAATGTCTGCTGTTGTCCTTGAGGACTTTTTCAAGTCCTTTTGTAAAAAACCACTAACGGAACGTCAAACAGCTTTCATTATGCGTGGTGTTGTTGTCGTTTTTGGTACCTTATGCGTTGCTCTTGTTTTTGTGGTGGAGAAACTTGGAACAGTACTCCAATTGTCAATGAGTTTGGCAGGAGTTTCCAATGGTCCTCTGCTGGGTATATTTACGATGGCAGTTTTGCTTCCATGGGTGGAGGGACGGGTGAGTTTTGAAACATTTTATGTGCTTGCAAACTGACGATTCATTTGATGATGTTTTTTTAGGGTGCGATAATTGGAGGAACAACAGGTCTGGTAATCATGTCGTGGCTAGTTGCAAAGGCACAAGCAGCTATTGCAACTGGAGAGCTGAGTTTTATAACCAAACCACTAACAACAAGCGGTTGCAATTACACATTCGTCCGACAGAGTTCGTTCAGTATGTTGGCCATTAATGAAACAATAGAGCAGACACCACCAGTTCCTCCAAAGTAAGCTTAGAATCTGTCCATTGTTTTGTATCTTTGAATCATATATATCGAATCTTTGTTTAGGGATGACTCCTTCAATATCTATCACATTTCATATTTGTATTATACAATGCTTGGAGCAACTATAACTATAATAGTTGGTCTTCTGAGCTCATTAACACTGGGTCCAAATATACCTAGTGAAGTTGACCCGAAACTTTTAGCTCCTTTTGTGAGACGGATGATAGGGAGTACGAAGAAGAAGCGAAAAATGGAGCTAGGGATCAGACCTCTGGGCATGGATAATCTGGAAAATACTGAAAATTTGAAATGTAACCCCTTAGTGGGTAATGTTGTTCATGGAAAAAGTATTAGTAAATTTTGATACATAAAGGAAATGCTTCTTTTGATTACATAAATATTTAATTTCAAATTTTAATTTCAAATTTTTAATTTAATTTACTTAGTACAAGTATATAACAAAATAATTATAGTAATAATAATAATATCTTAAGACTAAATAACAATTGAGATCTTAAAGCTAAATTGAAGAAAACGATTGGGATAGAAAGGGTAAGAGAAAGGTTATGATAGGAGAGCAAGTTTGAGAGAGGTTTTTGAGAGGTTTAAATCAAAAATGTTGGAGTTATTTACTTTACGAATCATTCTGGTAATAGGTTCATTTTGGCCATACTCTGTGCGATGGAAGGGGACATAGAAGAGGGGAGTGGTTCTCAATTGACGATTACGAGTATTCGGTTTGAATTTATCAAGTAGACTTTCATTATCAATGACTCCATTCAAAAGCTGGTGTACAAAAACTATATCGGCATTATCGCGACGTCTACTTAGAGTTTGTAAATTTATTAGTTTTAGACGGTTTTCGTAAGGTGGTAAATTATATGGGTCATCCCAACAAAGGCCACGTAGGGCAAAGCGAATATATCTACGTTGAACGGCCTCTATCCGCTGATTGTGAACATGGTGGTACGGAGACCATACTACGGAGGCGTATTCAAGAAGAGGCCTGACAAATGTGACATAAAGAGCCTTAGTAACATAAGGATTTGAGAATTCTTTCGACCAACGTTATACGAAACCTAGAGTTGAGTTAGCTCTATTGATAATATTATCATAGTGAGCCCGAAAATTGAGTTGGCTGTCGCATATAACACCTAGGTCACGAATGGAAGTGACAAACGCAACAGGTTCATTCTCAATGAAATATTGACGTTGAGGCAAAGGAGGGCGTTTTCGGGAAAAGGTAATATCCTGGCATTTATTCACGTTCAATTCAAGAAAGTTGTGTTGGCACCAAGTAAAGAAATTGTTGAGGTCAGCTTGAAGTAATTGAACATCGGCCATGCACTTAATATGTTTAGATATACGCATGTCATCAGCGTAGATCTGGAGGTCAGATCCTTCAAGGATAAGATCCACATCATTAATAGACAGTAAGAAAATCAGAGGACCTAAATGACTGCCTTGAGGAACCCCTGATGTTGGGCAGATAGGGGTGGAGCTGCATGATCTAAAAAGAACTGTGTATCGACGATCATTTAAATATGATTGAATCCATGAAATAAGTAAAGGTGGGAAGCCGTAGCGTTTCAATTTAAAGATGATGATGTTATGGGAGACTTTGTCGAATGCTTTGCTGAAATCTGTTGCAATCGCATCGACTTCATATCCAGATTCTAAGGAGCAAATGACATCTGATACGAACTCAGTTAGATTGGTGGTCGTTGATCTACCGCTAAGAAAGCCATGTTGCTTAGGAGAGACAAGTGGTTTGCAGTGAAGGAGCAAAATATCGTAAACTATGCTTTCGAACATTTTAGGTATGCAGGAAAGTTTGGCAATGGGTCTATAATTAGAGATATCGTTTTTGCATCCTTTTTTATGAATTGGGATAATAAAAGAGTCTTTCCATGCTTTTGGGAATAAACCCTGGGAAATAGAGAGTTGGAAGAGATCAGTGAGTGGTTGAGCTAAACTGGAGGTGCAGTTTTTAAGAACAACAGCAGGAATCCCATCAGGACCCGATGAAAAGTCTTCATCTTCTTCATCAAGCGGATTTTATTAATAACTGAAGACAGGCATATGTTTATGGAAGTAAGGGGGACTTGGGAGCATCTGTTCATGTGATAGAAATAGTTAATATCAACCTCTGTATCTTTAGGAGAAAATGCTTGACCGAAGAAATCAGCAAAAAGGTTAGAAATATATTTTGGATCGGAGGATGAGCAATTGTTGTATTTTAGTGTCGAAGGATAACCATCAGACTTTCTTTTTGAATTTATAAATTGAAAGAAGTGTTTAGGATTTGAAATTAAATCAGATTGAGTTTGAATAATATAACTGGCGTATAAGGACTCACTCAAGTTGGAAAAGTTGTTATAAACTGAGACATAATTGTTAAAATCATGAATAGACTTCGAGTTGAGATATTTTTTCCAGAGCTTATTCCTCATATTTCTGAGAGAGCGAAGTTCCTTGGTGTACCACGAAGGGGAAGTAGTAAAATTCTTCTGAGGCAGCAGAGGGATAGATTGAGAAAAGCAAATTTGAATCTGTTCATAAAAGGTGGCAATCTTAACGTCGATGTTAGAGTCGTTGGTTATGAAATCAAAGTTAATGTTCCCAATAAGATCATTAAGTTTATCGAAGTTTGCTTTGCGAAAGTTAAAAGATTGTGACGTAAGGGAGTATGGTTGGATATAATCGCATTCAAAAGCAAAGGTTAGGGAAATTGGAGGGTGATAATTGTCGATCTTGGAAAGGATATGGTGACTTTGGATGACTTCGGTATTATGAGCATCAGATGAGAAAATCAGATCTAACTGTCTGTGTAAGCAGTTTTTTACACCACTCATTTGGGCGAGATTAGAAGAAAGTAGGCGGTCAGTGAAAAGAATCTCTTTTTCCGAGCTGGCGTTGGACGAAATGAAATAAAGCTCATCATCAGATACTTCCCAAATTAATCGTGGAAGATTGAAGTCACCCACGATTATTATATCATCTTCGGGATTAGAAATATCAACAACATGATCAACTGCATCAACTAGAAGCAGGTATTCAGTAGTTGGCTGGGAGGGTGGGATGTAACAGCACAAAATGTAGAGGGAACGCTTGGATGCACAGACTTTTACGTATATAAGTTCAAGGTTAGCTGTGTTGGGAATAATAACCAGTGAAGAATCAAGACTAGAATGAAATGCCAATAAAACACCACGTCCGGAGGAGGAGCTTCCAAGAGGATCAATGATAGGACTTGAATTTGAGACTAAAACATCCTTACGGAATACATTGAAGTCGGAATTAAAGAACTCATTGTTATGAAAATCTGGTGTAAGGTTTGTTTCTGTAAGAGCGTAAACGTCAAAAGGAAGTTTTTGGGAGTTTAAGTAAATATTTGAACTTTTAGTGCGTAGTCCCCTAACATTTTGGTAGTATAAAGATAAGAATTGGGTTTTTGGCTGGTCTGAAAAACGATTGTTAGGAACGAAAGGGGCTTTTAACGTATTTTGTCTTAAATTGCGAAAGCTGCATAGAATTAACATACGTAGCATTGGCGGAAAGATCGTTTTCAACATCGGATGGAGTGAGATTAGATATAATCTTATGATATTGGGTAAATATTTTTAAGAGATCAAACATATTAGTCGGAAGACCTTCTTGATGTATGGATACCATTACGTTAGTTCTTGTTACGCCATCGACACAGATAGAATCGTGTTTATCGTGAAGGTATGCTAGATACAAACGCACGTTCGCATAAATACGGGGATTTCTAAGGCGAGCTATAACATAGCGCCCATTATCGTTTATGTCAGCGAATTTTTTTGTTATTTTGACCGACGGTGGAAATAAAGGATCAAGGAAATTATGTGAGGTTTTAGGAGAGTTACAACTATTAGGAGTATTTGGAGTTGTTAGATTATGTGGTGGGTTAAGAGTATGAGAATGGATGAAGTTTGGATATTGTGGTACAGGAGATCGATTGGGTATAGATGGATTTGAGCTTTGGGACAAAATGAAAGAATCACCAGAATGTTTTGCTTTTCTAGGAGCTGTAGTCGGGACAGAAACTCTACTTTTTTTGAGTTTATTAGGATCTAAAGTAGGGCCAGTTAGGACAGGAGGTGGTCGTTTTTCGTTACTATTACTAGTGGAAGGATAATAGTTATGAGAGCGAGAATCAGACTTAGAACTAGACTTAAATCTAGAATCAAAAAAAGATTTATTAATCCATGGATAGATTGTTATGCCATCAAACTTAGGAACCTTTTTGAAAGGTTGTAAAAAGAGCCATTCGTACTTAGTTGGTATCTCAACTTTGAAGGATCGTAACTTTTTTGATAAAGGTTGAATAGGGACATCTGAAATACCGTATTTCTTGTTGAATAAAGTTTTTATCCAAGATATGCTCGGTGCCTTAGAAGCGCATTTCAGAAATAAATACGATGAGGATTTTGCATTCGAATGTCTCAAACGCATAAGACGGTTTGCCCATTCAAGGTCTGTCCATAGTGTCCCAAATTTTGTAGTAGAAGAGCTAATAATGACATTTTCGGCGGAGGTATTTTGGTCTTGCAGTTCAGTATTAAGCGAATCGTTTTTTGGATGTTTTTCGAAGTTGATGAGATTGTACAGTTGGATGATGGTTGTAAAGTAACAGTTGGTAATAGTGTTGGTGAAGATAGAGACTTATTTTTGATGTTAGTATGCTCGAAGGAGGTGTCCAGGTCTTGAAACTCTATGTGGAGCGATTTGTTGTTGTTATTGATAGACACGTGTTCAGTCAAGCTATTTTGGTTAGGTGAGCGTTTCAATTCTTCTGATATATTGGATATTGCAATACGGGTGGCAGTGGATTCCCTTATTAACACATCAGCAAGCGCTAACGAATCACTGATGATTTTATCGTGCGTGTTTGTATAGTCTAGGCCGATTGATTTTACAGCATTTGTTTGCTTATTCAAAGTTGTTTCAACCATTGACAAAGTGTCTCGCATCGAGTTTATTGCTTCGATATTTGTTGAAAATTCTTGCAAAGGATTTATGGCAGCAATAGCGTTCTTAATTTTTATAAATTGGGTGTTTAGGTGGTTTGGAACCAAATTAATATTATCAACACATTCTGAAAATTTGTTGAGGGCTTGTTTGGATAGATTTTCAATGTTAGAGAGTTGTTTTGTAAAGATGTAGTGATGATTTTCAAGACTCCTTGTGGTGGATTCATTATTCTCGGCCATAAGTTGAATTATTGATGAAGAACTATTGCGAATCTCGTTTTTTAATTCTGAGATGGAGTCAGAAAATTGTTCAACTCGCTCATTGTTACATTTAATTGCAAGCATGATGTGTGATAACGTAATGGTCTTACAATCATCGCAGAGATATTGAAAATTAACTGAGTATTCCGTTAAATAAGTCTTGGCTCTTTTGCTTAAGCCAGTACAAACAGGGTGGAAAACTTTACCACAAATACCCCTACAAGGTACCCAATCATTAGTCTTTTCATTTAGGGTGCAGTCATCATTGCCGCAATGTGATACTTTATCCATTTCTTAATCGTTAAATCTCGAACGAGTAAAAACCAATTGCAGTTTTTTTTTTTTTTTTTTTTTTTTTTAAACAAAAAAAAATGAAAACAAAAATCAAACAATAATGTTCGTTCTAAGTGTACTGGAAATTATTGATATTTCCTTATCCTATACACAAACCGGAATGGCGTATTTAGGATAAAGTTTATTTTGTTGGAAGTTGATAGATGACAGTTTAGTTGACAGTTGACGTAATGAAGGATCGGATTGTTATGATGATGCAATTATGTAAATAAACAAAATCCAAACAAATTGAGGTGTAGTATCAAAAGGTGGATTGCTTGGCAGAACACTACTAAAAAGAACTCACCTAGAAGGTAAGACTGAAAGCAAATGTAGAAAAAGTTAGTTGTTTAGAGATGAGGTTAAGCATTTGCAATTCAGTCACAATCAGCAACATTGGATGAAGTAAAAGATGATTTTTGCGCTGGCAGTAGCTGCGTAGGCACTCCGGCTGAATCGTTGCAGTATGAAAATGGAAGGCAGAAATTGGGATACAATGTAGATCCAATTATGCTTCATAGGCAGATCATACACTAAAAATGTTTCACTCACCCAGCGAGAAGGAAATAGCATACAATTAACGGGTGTAATGAATTTGAGAGATTGAACATAACAATAAAAATTGCAAATTGTAATTTTGGTAAAGCGCAACAGAGACAGTATAATGTTTATGTTGAAGTATCACTCAATCAATATGCACAGAAACTTTTATTTTATAGAATTTTTTTCGCAAATGAATTGATTTTTAATTATTAAAACAACAAGTATGACTTGGGTGCGAATGAAAAATACAACAGAATAGTTTTTAAATTGTACACTTGATCAGTTTATGAACTTGAAAGTTTAATAAAACACCATAAAATTCGATATTTATCGCAGAGGTAAAAAAAGGCAGTCTAAAGATCGGAAACCAGGGATCGGACTCGATCGGACATGATCGATGAAATAAAAATGTCCATCCATACATTGACGGAAATGATACATAACTTATTATAGCCGTGTTTTTTGAGAGAGTGACTAGCAACTCAGTCAAAGTTTTACACGGAAAACACAAACAAAATTCTCTATAATAATTTCGCGTGTAAACATTTTGCTGAGTTGCTAGTCACTCTCTCAAAAAACACGGCTTATATAAGTCCTGAAATATTACAAAAAGAGCTATAATTATGCCACAAGTGTTTTTTTTTTTTGGAGAAGAAAACATTTTTTGCATTCGGTAAATTATTTTAAATTATTATTAAGTTACTTCTATGTTTTCTCCTTTTTTTATATCTTTTAAGCAATATTTTTAAGATTTTTGAAACAATATTAAGAGGACTTGCTTCTTTTTCGAAAAAGTGGCACAACGTCCCCCTCATCGACTATTTATTCACGTTCAGTGTCGCGCCACTTTGACATTTAATTCTGCATTTTGTATGTATCACAACGTACAAAATAAACATATTTCGTCACAAGTATGATAAAATTGGCGCCGACAATTGATAATGGATTTTTGTGGAATGGTCAAATACAAACATTTTTTTTACTATGGGTGGGGGGTCTATATCCCCTCGTTTGGGCGAGAAGGCATTTCAATGAAAAATGTACTAAAAACGGGAAAAAAAAATATTTAAAAATAACGATAATACCTACAATTACGTATTATATCCTTTTTGAAAGCCAATACTCTGTTTTATTAGCCAGTCTTTAAATCAAGTGAAATCTATTCACAGTTTAAAAAAAAAAAAAAAACTACTTTCAAACTCAAAATTTGGAAAAAAAAAAATTAAAAAAATGTTTAAATTGTAATTTCTTAAAACTTTGAGGTTTTATATTATATTTGTTTGCTTAGGAATCGTTGCTCATATTAATTCTTAATCAGAAATTGAAAACAAAATGATTGTATGACTTCTTGTTTTCGAGAAAATTAAAAATTACCAAAACTACTGTTTTAATTCAATTAATTTTTGTTTGCTTGAGTATTTTACGTGGTCTTATTTTGATAGTAAAAATAGAATATGGATTAATTCTTACACAAATTGACTCTAAATTATCATACTTTTCCAACACCCAGCCTTACGGCTGGGCATACTGCCCCCTGCAACCCCCCTGCTTGGACTCACTATAGGATTTGGGGTATGTGCGAGGTTCGGTGTATGCAAAATTTGATGTTTAAATAAAGTGCTAGTACCCAGCATTAGGCCGGCATTTTAAAAGCGAGGTATGTATGGGGGGGCATGCTGCCCCCCTGCAACCCCCCTGCTTGGGCTCACTATAGGATTTGGGGTATATGCGAGGTTTGGTGTATGCCAAATTTCGTATGCATTTAAGGAACTTTGAATGTATTCTCTGTTTCCTTTGTCAACAGCTACATATGATAAATGTAAATGTATGAAAAGTAGTAAGTACTTCTAGTAATTTTCAATTTTCTCAAAAAGTAGAGGCCATAAAGCTTTCAATTTTTTGTGTTCGATTCAGAATTGATATGAGCATTAACCACAAAAAGAAAATTTAGTTTTCCATTTTACAATTTTGAGCAAAATTGATCCAAGCATTTCTTTTTGCGTTTTTTTTATCAAAATTTTGAGTTTGAATGCAAATTTTTTGAAAACTATTGACACAAATAATTTAATTTAAATGTAGGATTAAAGATCAGACTCCTATCTTCTAAGGCCTGTATTGTTTTGCATTTTAAGTATTGTCATTACTTTTTAATATTTGTTTTTCCATTAAGTCGTTTTTATCGCAAATCGCCCCTACCTCCTAAACGGGGCGAGATAGACCCCTCCTCCCACAGTAAAAAGTGCTTGTATTTGAGCCTTCTACAAAAATCCATTATCAATTTTTGGCGCCCAATTTATCGTACTCTCCCCCATATTTCAATTTACAAGGAATATATGTACATACATATATGTTATGTTAATAAAATAATAAAAGAACAAATAAGCGATCGTTCTATTTTACCGATGATATTCGATCATTTTTATCGAATGTTAAAACCTTAGAACATACTTACAATACGTTATTTCTTATTTAACAACAAAAAATATTCAGTAGAAATAATTTATATGGCTGAACAACGTTTGCCGGTTCAGCTGGTAATATATAATATACACTCCGCTCCACTTGAATATAAAGAATAATAGAAGTGTAAATTAAAAATAATAATTGTTTTATCAAAGAAAAGATGGGCCGCGGAAAACCATTAATCCCTACAGAAAAAAAACAAAATAGAGGCACACGCGGAAAACAAGCTTCCTCTTCGCACAAGTGCCAAAAAAAAAAATAACTAAAAGTGTGAAAATTGTTTGGTCGAACCTTAGAAATAAAGAAAACTATGGACAAAATGTGTAAGGTAGGTATCAGAAGCCAAAACAGAAGCAGACCGAAGAAAGATAATTACACTGGCTTCAAAATCAAGCGACTCTACTGCTAAATTCAAGTCGAAGAGTGGTATTACAGCGAGTCTTAACACTATTGGACATGTTATTAGTGGGCCACAACATTTAAAGCACCTAAGGACACAATATAATAAATTTTTGCAGGAAGAATATGACGTGGAAGGAAGAGTGGACAAAAGTGGTATTTTTTAACGAAAAAATTCAATTTCAGATATCAGATATTATTACTATTTTCATGTTATGAGAAAGGGACCCAGGTTTCTCGAGTGCCACCATAGCCGAAAAGGCGGTGTAATGGCTTCGGGTGCGATTTGTAATGGCTTCGGGTGCAATTTTCTGGTTTGGAACAATTAATCTGGACTTTACCACATTGACGGCAAACTCCTACAAGGAAATATTGCAAGAAGCTTTCCCTAAGTTTACCGATGTCTTTGGACCAATACCATGGATATTTCAACAAGCCAACGTGCCAATCCACAACGCAAGGATCATTAACAGTTTCCGTATTATCCGGACTTAAGTATCATCGAAAACAATAAGAAGATGAAGAAATTTAAATATTAAAATATTACAGCAAAAAGATACTGTGAATTTTATTAAGTAATTTCAATATTTTAATATTTAAATTTCTTCATCTTCTTATCATTAAAAACCTGACCACGGGCATTTATTTTCTGGGTGCACGAATTTAAACAAATTCCCCTAGAATAATAAAAATTCACAGTATCAATTT
Organism: Melangyna quadrimaculata; assembly: GCA_949320155.1. Lineage (NCBI taxonomy): Eukaryota > Metazoa > Arthropoda > Insecta > Diptera > Syrphidae > Melangyna > Melangyna quadrimaculata. The sequence continues at coordinate 117,919,934 of OX439483.1, forward strand.
GCTGTGATTTTTATAAGAGTCGGTAAACATCGACCAAAATTTGTGTCTAAGTAGGGTATAAGGCGAAACACAATTATTTCTGGAGTTGAGGTCACTTGTACTTTTTAATTGAATTATATTATCGAAAACGTAAGGGGATGGATGGTTCGTAGAGTTTACGATTCTGACCGACAATATGAGGACAAAGAATCACTTACCGCTGCAATCAAAGAAGCATGAAGTGCAAGGAATGCTCATCAGTTTACCCTAGAGCCTAACTTCGGACGTACTGTCAAATACAGACGTTCTTTCTTTAGCCGTACAACCCGTATGTGGAATGTTTTACCTAACTCGATTTTTCCCACTCATTGTGATGTACAGAAACTCAGGACCAATGTGCATCGACATATCCTATTAAATCCTCTCCACTTCTCCTAAACGCTCGCACTGTGTTACATTGTATCATTATAAGGGTAGTCGCAATCCCTTGAGTGCGCGCAAAATATATAAAAAAAAAAATATATATATAAAATAACTGCATGATTCACTTTCCAACAGGGTTTTTGAAGTTATTTCAAATAAAGGTGATCACACATTATTAAAATATGATTTTAAATAAAAAACTATCCTCTTTTACTGCATTTTTTCAATTTGTGTTCTGAGGCCGTGAGAGCAAAAATAAGAAACAGGAAATTTTCAAACAATTGTAGTTTTAAAACAAAGAATTATAGCTTTGATTTTCTTTTTGCAATATGCTCAAAAAATAACAGGGTTTTGATTTTGTATCCATCATCCTTTAAAATACCGTTATAATTGATTTTAAACTCAGATAGGAAACTATTGCACAGAGGAAAAATGTAAAACAAAAACTAAAAATCGGTAAAGATAGGCCAAAGAATTGTAAATAAAATGAGTTTATGTATTTATTTCTTTTTATTTTATTTTTTAATTAAGTTTTTTGTTAATCAAGTTGAGATTTAACATTTTTATTCTTTTTCAGAAGTGAAAGGATCCATAAAAGCCTTTGTGGTACTTGCATAAGCATTTTTATTTATAAGATCAGTCTAAAAGTTGTGATGTATTGGCGGTATAAACTGCAGACGGTCCGGCAAATCGTCAGGGTTAAGGGTTTTTAGGTTGCAGCTTGCTAGGCTACACTTATTCCTTTCGAAAGACAAAACCTTTGAAATAGAAACATTTCTTCAAGAGAATATTGAAGAAATATTAAGAAGAGGTAGGTCTTTAAATATTGAAGCTCCATAATCTTGAACCAGTTATTCTTAAGTCCATTTGCAGAGATCTTTCTATTTGAAATGTTTTCTTGTAATTTCAAAGTGGAGAAAAAGTGGTCTTTGGGCATTTTTATGACATTTAATGGTTGTTTTTTTTTCTCGCTGAGTTTATGACTTCTGTTCTATCCAATCATCAGGGATGTAAATATTTGGAAAATATTTTCATTTCTTTTCAATCGCCCCAAAATCTTGGTCGCATTGTAAATACGAATGTCCGCTGACAAAAAACTTAAGGTTAATCTTATCAACTCTAAAGTCTAGATGAGATGTTATTTGTGTGTATATGCCTAATAGTAGACTTAATGACCATCCTTAAAACTTATACAAAAAAAATGTATCCCAACCACAAGAAAATATATGTGCATTTTTTTGTTCAGTGCATTATTTTTTGCATTACTTTACGTTTTTGAATACCACGACTACAAGTGAATGAATTCCAACGTTTTTTTTTTCGTAGCAATATTTAACATTGTTTGTGCCAAGGCATAAGAAGACAAAAATTATAATAACTGTTGGAATTCTTAGAGAACAAAATTATTGAACTTTGATTTTCGATGCAAAATGTGAAAGAAAATAATTTTCGAAAAAGTTAAATCATCTCTGGTATGAACAAATGCATGAATACCTAAGTGGCCAACTATTTTAAAAATATGCGCGTCAACTGCGGATTTCAAAATGGTATAATTTATTATTGAATCTTGAACCAATAGGAGATTATTGGTAAAAATAAGCAACACGAGAGTCAATTTAGCAAAAACAAATGTTTGAAAAATTAGCAAATTAAGCGTGAAAATAATATTATGCGATCAACGTGGTAGATTTTTGATTAATTGCCTGTTCTTATGATATTATCCTTGTGATAAATCCAAGCTTTTAACTTCTAGGGCCGATTGCAACATTACCAAAAATGGCAACAAAGTGCAAAAAACGGCTATATTTTCAAGCTTGTTTTAAAGTATACCTGGTCTATTGGGCCATATTTCGCAGTTGCTTTTAGTTTATTTGTTATTTTCTTTAAACAAGTAGTCTTTTGAGTTCTGAGCCAACTTTCAATCACTTAGTAAGAAAACAAAAACAAAAATGAGTCTGGGGTCGACCCACACTAGTAACTTTCCATTGGTGCACTTGAAAACCATATACATAATGTACATAGTTACTTAAGAGGTGGGTGGCAGAGTATATATTATATAATAACATATATATTTTATAATGTAATAAAATAACTTTAGGTTTTTTGGATAATCAGTATATAGGTAGCAGTGGCGTGGCGTGAATTATTAGAATTGGGAAGACGAAGCAAAATCAATCAAAGTAGTCGCAAATTTAAGAGCCTTTATTTTCTGGCCATGTTCTTATACATTTCTTTTCAATACCGATTTTGTAAAGTTCCAATCATCACATTAAATAAATATATTTTTGTGCATCATCCGAAATTTTGTTGAATATGTGCGGCGGCTTAGCAATATAATTGTGCACTTTGTGATACAAGCATGAAATTTTTATCATAGTTGGTACCGTGCAAAAACATGATTTTAAGAGATTGGGCCACTTGATATGTCCGCCCTTTAAGGTGGACGGGGCAATTTTGTTAGGAAAATTACTTAAAATAGAAAAAAAAATATTTAAAAAAAACGACAATACCTACAAAAATGTGTTATAGGTTTTCTTAATACTTCATTCTCTTATATTGTATTTAAATAAAGTTTATTTAATGGTACATTTTCGAAAAAAATAATTTCAAAGTCAAAATTTAAAAAAAAAGTTAAAAAAAAAAAATGTTATGATTTTTTTAAAAATGTTACGTAATTAGTTACTAATTTTATTTTTTTAATAGTATTATTAATTGTTGATAAAATGGTAGGAACTAGATGTTTATAAGTTGTCTAGTTTTTGAGAAAATTTTAAATTCCCAAAACCACTTTTTTATAATCATCTTTGATCTAAAAACTCACTGGATTTTTATTTTAGGATTTGTTTTTATATTTTCTTTTAAATAAAAATATTTTTGAATTTAAAAATTTTAGTTTACCAGGTATTTTCAAAATTTTAATTTATCTAACACTACTAACAAATTAGTATACCTACCAAAAGTACCTAAGTTATGAAACTCTGGAGCACTCTCCCTCGCATATACAAATTTCCGTGCCTGGTAAATGGCTTTTTTTTGCATTTACAGCCGCTCTGGCATGTAAGAACAACAACAACGAATTAGCTCCACACATGCCTTAGCTGCTTCAGGGATTGTAATCCACTCCTGAACATAAAAGCCAATACAGGACTTGGAATAAGTGCCTGTCCCCAGATGAAGCAGCCCTGATAAATCGTCGGCTGAATACTTAATTGCCCCATATACAAAAAAAATTATTCCTCAGAAAACGAATTTTAAGGTTTAAAAAATAACCGTTATATTTTACTTGACAATTACGACTTTTGAATTTTTATATAGGTACATATATTAACTGAAAATTCCTTTTTTTATATTTTGAAGTCCTGACGTCAAAAAACGTTACGGTTAATTAAAAAGAAACTAAGTTTGGAAAAAGTCAGAAATGGATATAGAACCCTCTTCCATACGAATGCGAAATCTATTCGTTTTAAAAATACTTCAACATTCGTAGGAGTCGGTTTTAATATTTTTTTTCACACTTTTTTTAAAATTAAATTTTTTTTTTACCCTTTTGTTCTTATCCATTTTAGTCAAACAAAAAAAGGGTGCTTAATTATCACCGATAGAAACTTTATTTATAATACATTAAACGCAGTTATTTAGTTTGTCAACCTGAATAGTCATATTTTAAATAATTTTGTTGCCTCATTTGTAACTCGTTTTTATTTGTTTTCAGCACATTAAAAAAAAAGTCGATATTACTTATTCAGCCCTGAAAAAGATCCAAACCAGAATTGAAACGTCGGCAAGTAATCAATTAATATTGAAGACAGCATTTTTGGGTTTTTAATTAAAGATTTTATATTATTTATTTACTCAACGTAAATGTTACTTCTATTTATACTTTTCCAGCTGACTGCACTTTCATCCATGGATATAGAGCACATAAGCACCAAAAATTTTATATATATTTTGAGTACTTAAATGCTCTATATCCCAACTCCTGCAGTTATGGGGCATTTAAGTATTAAGCGTTTGTTTTTCAAACTTTCCTATAAAAATTGCTTCACCTAGTACACATTTATACCATGTCCAAAATAAACAGGACACAACTATCTTCACTGATGGCTCAAAGATGGAGTGTGGTGTTGGTGCAGGAATCTTTTCTGAGTCTCTAAATGTCTCTAGGTCCTTTCGGCTACCTGTGTTTGCTAGTGTCTTTCAAGCTGAATTACTAGCAATCAGGGAAGCATGTTAGTTACTTAAAGAAGATCCAAACGAGAACCGTAATGCAGCTATTATTACAGACGCAGGCAGGCGGCTGTTAAAGCCATTAATTCAGCTTAACCATCCTTCAAATTGGTCCAGCAATGCCGAGATGAGCTTCCAAGTCTGAACACTCGGTGTCACTCTTACCTGGATTCCGGGTCACAGTGGCATTGAGGGCAATGAACGGGCTGACGAGCTGGCCAGGGAAGCATCCGCCCTTCATGGCTCACTTGCGGAAAGAGTCAACATTCCGCTAGGAGCTATGAAGGCCAATATTCTCTCCATTTTTCTTACTGAATCAAACCGCAGGTGGAACATTTTATCAAACTGTATTATTTCTAGAAAGATTTGGCCCACCTATGATAAAGCCCGAACAATTGAACTAATACGCTGACCCAGGTCATTGCAACCTGTAGCGGACACTGGCCAATAGGAGAGCATGCAGCGAAGCTGCGCATACCTCACAATACTCACTGTCAGTGCTGTGGGGACCAGCAGGAAAAGGAAACAGTAATTCATTTCCTCTGCAAATGCCCTGCTCTGGCCAAAGCTAGAGCACAACTATTCGGAAAGGCATTTTTTGACGACATTAACAAACTTTTGGAAATGAAGATCAAAGACTTGATTTATTTCCTTAACGCAACGAAATGGATCTAGCACAAATTTCGGCTTCCTCTGCATCACACCTTCAGCTGATTCCCTATGATGGGCTTCATGATGCACAGCGGCCGGATGATTATTCGATGAGATCAGTGGATGATCCAGTGTCTTGTCTGCCAACAAACTGTTGGGCAAACTGTGGATGGTGCGTGATGGTTGTGCTTAACGCTACCCAGTCATTCCACAAACAACAAAAGCCTTTCTATCCTATTCTAAATTCAAACCAACATGGACGATATCCTGAGGATATGCCCACAACCTCCCATTTCAATTATATCCACAAGTTCTAACGGGTTATGGTATCAAAACGGCGCACTTAAGCGCTAATTGGGCTATGAGCTAGGCTGCCTGTGGCCGCCTTTTCTATCTACTTACCTAATTTCAATATCCAAAAATCAACATACATAAGTATATATTATATATAAAATGTGACAAAATAAATGAACATGAAATATAAAATTTGTATATATGTACATGTACATATTCCCCTGTATTTATAAGGAAAAAAATAGTTATTTCAGCTTCCGTGTTTAAGAAAACTACAGCATGGAATACGAATTTTCCAGACTCAAACTTAAGGCAATTGCATACTGCTCCATTTGAGTCCAGAACATTCTTATTCTATGGTGTGGTTTTTATAAACACGCGAGCTGAAATAACTATTTTTTATTTATAAATAAGGGGGAGTTATGTACAAATAAAATTAAAATATATAATTTTTTGTCTACTGACTTTTTCTTTCCTACAAAAGAACACGAAATAAATCTATAAAAAATATAAAAAACGGTATAAAATTAGGGAGATGGTGTAAGACGCTTGGGGGATCCATTTTATGATATTGATTGAAATGAACAACAGCAAAAAAAAAATCTGTGTGTTTTTAGATCAAAGACGGCGGTTTGCATGTACTTACAGATCAACAAAAAAAAAATTATAAAAAAGTGGTTTTGGTAATTTTAAATTTTCTCAAAAACTAGAAAACTAGTTTCTAGTTTCTACCATTTTATCAACAATTAATAATATTATTACAAAATTAAAATAAAATTAGTAACTAATTACAAAAACTTTTGAAAAAAAAAATCATTAAATTTTTGTTTTCAACTCTTTTTTTAAATTTTGACTTTGAAAAATATTTTTTTCGAAAACTTACTTAATACAATATAAGAGAATAAAGTATTAGCTTTAAGAAAACCTATAACACATTTTTGTAGGTATTGTAGGTTTTTTTAAATATTTTTTTCCATTTTAAGTAATTTTCCTATTAAAATTGCCCCGCCCGCCTAAAGGGGCGGACATATCAAGTGGCCAATCTCTTAAAATCATGTTTTTGCACGGTACCAAATATGATAAAAATTTCATGCTTGTATCACAAAGTGCACAATAAGTCCTTATATGGGTGCTATGCCGCTCCACTAAATAGTTTGATATGCGTTTAATCTAATTTCAAACATCTTATATGCTATATTTGTCAGTATAAAATTTTGCTCTTAAAAACTTTTTCAATAAATTTGTTTTAGGTATAAAATTCGAATTAAAATTTTTTTCTCTGAATTATTTTAACATAAAGATTATTATTTTCCTGAGATTTTAAGATCCTAGTCTTGAAGATCTGACCATTAGAACTCAAGTTATACTCTTTTTACTCGAGCCATATCACTCTTTTCAAATATTTTGAACAAAGTTAAGATAAATAAGCCGAGAAAAAGCGTCTTGTTCCTTTCATAATTATTAAAAAAAAGTTAGATACATACAAATCCACATGCTACACTTCTTGCAAAATGACCTTACCATAAACATATGTATATTGTGTGTGTGTATCTCTTGTCATCCTTTCTTCAAGAAGAAATAAAAAAGGCTATAAAGGAACTTGTGAATGAAAAAAGTAAGGGCAGTGATGGAATCGAGCCCGAAATCCTAAAGTATGGAATTGAATCCTGTTCAGCTTGGCTTAAAGATATTTTTAACGATGTTATAGCTACTGGAGAAATTCCTATCCAATGGACAAAGTCATACATCACTCTGTTACACAAGAAAGGGAAAAAAGATGACATCAACAACTATCGCCCAATTAGTCTGATATCTAACATCTACAAAATCTTTGCAAAATGTATCTTCAAAAGGCTAGAAGTGGACCTCGGGCAACATCAACCGGTGGAGCAAGCAGGATTTCGATCAGGTTTCTCAACTACAGATCACCTTCAAGCAGTCAACCAAATCATCGAAAAAAGTGGAGAATACCGATTACCTTCTTATTTCATTTTCATTGATTTTAAAAAGGCCTTCGATACTATCAACCAAGATTTCATGTGGAATGCACTTCTTAACCAAGGTATAAATCGTCGTTGGATAAAAATTTTCAAAAAAAATTATGATTCTTCCACTGCACAAATAAAAACAGAAATCTTTGGAGAACCATTTAAGCTAACAAGTGGAACTAAGCAGGGGGACCCAATTTCACCACCTTTCTTCGCAGCTACCCTAGAAGAATGTTTCAGAAAACTAGATTGGGAATACATTGGCTTACAAATCAATGGGAAATATCTTTCAAATTTGCGGTTTGCTGATGATATTATTTTGATGAGTGATAATCCTGAAGATCTTCAAAAGTTGATTAATGAACTTATTCTCGAATGCTCTAAGGCAGGTCTTCAGGCAAACGAAAACAAAACAAAAGTCATGACAAATGCAACCAGAAGACCTATACATATGAATGGAGAGCTGATAGAATATGTGGAGGACTTCATATATCTAGGACAGTTAGTTTCGTTTAATAGAAGAGAGGAGAAGGAGATATCTCGAAGAATAACGAACGGATGGAGGCAATTTTGGGACGTGAAACCTATGTTGGACTCGAATATCTCAAATGTTACCAAAAAATACATTTTCGATTCAACAGTTTTACCAGTGCTAACATTTGGCTCCCAAACTTGGACGAACAACGTTGCGATTAAAAGTAAGCTTTCAACAACTCAAAGGGCAATGGAAAGGGCAATGTTAAAATTCTCAGCGAATAAGAAACGTCAACATACGCTCATGGACAGGATTCGAAGATGTTGTTTTGAAGACAAGAAAGCTGAAATGGGACTGGGCAGGGCATTTTATGCGGAAGTCAGATGGCAGGTGGTCAAAAGAATGCACTGAGTGGACACCATTTATTGGTACCAGACGAGTCGGACGTCAACCAAAAAGATGGAGAGATGAGCTACATGCTTTCGACAGACTTTGGTTTCAAAAAACGCATAACAGAAATGAATGGAAATCAATGGGGGAGGCTTTTGCCCGTGCATAAGTATATTTTTATTTTTATTTATTTTAAATATTTTGTTAAAACACATAAATTAAGTTTATATAAATATTAATATAAAGATAAAATGAAAAAGAAATTGTAATTTAATATTAAGGCAGAATAGCTAATAAATAATAATAATAATAATAAATAATCTCTTGTCATCGACCAGCGCCAGCGCTCCAGCGCGGCTGGCAGCGAAAGCGGTTGTCGCTGTTCCTCTTTGTCTTCGTCACCCATACAAATTTTCTTTTCGGACGACATGAATTACACGCTTTCAACCGTCTTAGACTGGATTAGAACTGAATTGTTTTGCATCTATTTTTCATTAGTGTTGTATTATTCCTCTCTTTGTTTAACTACCGCGAACAAAAATAAGACGGAATAACACGGTGGTCGCCGTGTTATTTTAGGTAGTTTGTTAAAAATACTGTGAAAAAAGTGATATGGGTCGGGTGAAAAGCATATGGCTTGACTTCTACGGATCGGATCTTCAAGATTGAGTATTAAAAATGACGATAAAATAGTAGGCTTTATTCCAGTTAAAATTGAAGCAGTTTTATGGCGTTTTCTACCTACCTAATTTCAATATCCAAAAATCAACATACTACATAAATATAAGTATAAGTATATATTATATATAAAATGTGACAAAATAAATGAACATGAAATATAAAATTTGTATATATGTACATGTACATATTCCCCTGTATTTATAAGGAAAAAAATAGTTATTTCAGCTTCCGTGTTTAAGAAAACTACAGCATGGAATACGAATTTTCCAGACTCAAACTTAAGGCAATTGCATACTGCTCCATTTGAGTCCAGAACATTCTTATTCTATGGTGTGGTTTTTATAAACACGCGAGCTGAAATAACTATTTTTTATTTATAAATAAGGGGGAGTTATGTACAAATAAAATTAAAATATATAATTTTTTGTCTACTGACTTTTTCTTTCCTACAAAATAACACGAAATAAATCTATAAAAAATATAAAAAACGGTATAAAATTAGGGAGATGGTGTAAGACGCTTGGGGGATCCATTTTATGATATTGATTGAAATGAACAACAATAAAAAAAAAAATCTGTGTGTTTTTAGATCAAAGACGGCGGTTTGCATGTACTTAAAGATCAACAAAAAAAAAATTATAAAAAAGTGGTTTTGGTAATTTTAAATTTTCTCAAAAACTAGAAAACTAGTTTCTAGTTTCTACCATTTTATCAACAATTAATAATATTATTACAAAATTAAAATAAAATTAGTAACTTATTACAAAAACTTTTGAAAAAAAAAATCATTAAATTTTTGTTTTCAACTTTTTTCTTTAAATTTTGACTTTGAAAAATATTTTTTTCGAAAACTTACTTAATACAATATAAGAGAATGAAGTATTAGCTTTAAGAAAACCTATAACACATTTTTTTAGGTATTGTAGGTTTTTTTAAATATTTTTTTCCGTTTTAAGTAATTTTCCTATTAAAATTGCCCCGCCCGCCTAAAGGGGCGGACATATCAAGTGGCCAATCTCTTAAAATCATGTTTTTGCACGGTACCAAATATGATAAAAATTTCATGCTTGTATCACAAAGTGCACAATAAGTCCTTATATGGGTGCTATGCCGCTCCACTAAATAGTTTGATATGCGTTTAATCTAATTTCAAACATCTTATATGCTAGATTTGTCAGTATAAAATTTTGCTCTTAAAAACTTTTTCAATAAATTTGTTTTAGGTATAAAATTCGAATTAAAATTTTTTTCTCTGAATTATTTTAACATAAAGATTATTATTTTCCTGAGATTTTAAGATCCTAGTCTTGAAGATCTGACCATTAGAACTCAAGTTATACTCTTTTTACTCGAGCCATATCACTCTTTTCAAATATTTTGAACAAAGTTAAGATAAATAAGCCGAGAAAAAGCGTCTTGTTCCTTTCATAATTAATAAAAAAAAGTTAGATACATACAAATCCACATGCTACAAGTTAAGGATTCTCCGCAGAGATATCCTAAAAAAAACGCGAACGCCGACCCCAGAGGGGTCGGCCCAACAGTTCGACTTACGGAAAATACTATTAAAAGATTCGAAGAGTTTTATTTACGAAACGCTTTATTCTAATGTCCAGAATGAACTAAATATTCTTAAAGCTAAAATTTACTACCTAGCTTATGCATAGCCTAAGCTCGTGCAAGGGTAATTGTCGATGCAGCATTTCCCAACTGTGGGAACAGCGGATGGGGATCATATTCGGGTGTGGCCTTCGGTCGTGCAAGTGCATTTACCTTTCTAACTTAAATGCACTGTCAGCACTGTCGTGGGAAATGCATGGTGTTAACTACCCTCTCCTTAAAAATCTACGTCCCGTAGATCTTTGCTTTAAGATGAAATGCTAGGAGATGCTATTGCCGGTGGTGGTAGTTGTATCTTGGGTAAGTCAACTTTTTTATATATCGTACGCCATATTTTCAGGATTACAGCCGCAAATATAAGAAGGATCGTCACATCAGTAGCCGTATATGTGTTCAGCTTACTCGTCAGACTGTTGAGGATTTTAATGTTGTTCATGCTCACATTATGGAGGTATTCGACGTCGACTTTGTGCTCAATCGTGGTGGTGTTAGTGAGTACTGGTGGTAACGCTTGAAGTGAGGTAGTTGTAATACTGGCAAAAGTCCTGTTACTGAGCTGAATTGATTCGTTGTAAAGTTGAATCAAATATGTGCCAGAAAGCTCCTTAGACATCCCTTTACTCGTCAACTCTCCATTGAAGTTTGTAACGAATATTGTATCTTCTTTGATGAGTTCTACTATCGAAGCAGTGTTAGAACGTATAGTGCAACTAGCATGTCCTCCCTTTAATAATCGAACAATGCACCCATCTTCCTCAAGCTTTTCTAGAGAACTTTCGTCGCAAACTGTCATATTTCCTATGTTTAGGCAATTAGATGCTATTCCGTAGGTCTCTTCATGGTTCGCCAAAATTTTGGAGAAAGGTAGGTCTACCTGTTTTCCTTCAATAATTGATGCCCTGGTCAGTAGTAGGTTATATTCAGTCCCGCTAACTTTAGGCATTGAAAGGACATACAGCAATATGGTATCGTTGGTAAAAACCGCTGGCTTACCAAATTGTAATGCTTCTACCAGATTTGCATAAGGTAAGGTTTCAACTTCGCTGATGACCCTGTTGATTTCTTCATGGTCCAGGAGGTTAGTATTAACTATTCCACTTTTCGCCATTTGGCACGCACGAATAACTTCGTTGACTTCTTCTTTGATGACCAAGATCTCGTCTATAATACTCTGCTCTTGGATAGACCTGCCGGACGAAGCTACTTGATTTGCAGTGCTGTTGATAACCCAATTTATCTTTTGTGTGATATCTTCGGTTATTCTCAGGACGCGCTCGTTTATCTTGTACTGCTGGTTGTTATTGGAGACTATATCTTCTTCGTTTTTGAGCAACTTATCCCAGTCTGCTGCGTCAGGGTTGCCTGCCAGCCATTTCCATGCTGACCCGATCCAGTTAATTGATCTTTGTCTTCTATGAGCCTTCCCTTTTAGTGAATCGAGACGTTCGTGAATTTGAATAAGATGATGACGTGCGACAATTTTCCTCTCAGGCTGCGTAATCTGCACCTCCACTGTTGCTGTCATTTTATTAATTAATTCTTCAAGTTTGTCCAATCGAATGATGTGTATTAGGTTGAAATGTCCATCAATGATCCAGCCTTGTCCTTCCTTAATAGTAACCATTGGGGACAAGTATTCAAATATACTGAACCCTTGCACGGCCGTTATTAATAAAAAACTGTTTTATTTAATTAATAAAAAGAAATATATATGTATTAATTGTTAAGTCTAAAAATGAAATAAGTTTTCTTATTAAGATTTTCTTATGAATCAGTTTATGCAATGTTAAGTGACATATTTTGAAAAAGTTAGTCTATAAGTCAATAGGATTTTTTTTATGAAACAAATGAAACTTTACATGATTTTATTTTATTTCTACTTATCTTAGATTTAATCTTATTAGTTTTCTATTTTGTAATTGTTTAATAAGTGCTTTATCTTATGTCTGGTGCTTTGTGTGCTTAGTGAACAATTTAATTAATAAGTGCTTTATATTATAATTGGTGCTTTAAAGGTGTAAAAACTATTAATTGTGCGTACTAGGTGCCATTGCCATTGCCCTTTTTTTTTTTTTTTTTTTCTTTTCTTTTTTTTTTTTTTATACACTCAATAGTAGCTTAAGCTTCTTTCATTGCTCTCCGATGGGGAATTGAACCCCAGCCTCCCACTTTCAAAGCAGGTGTACTGACCACTATACTATCGAGGAGCCTTTAATTGTGACCTTGACCTAAGTTCTTAATGTGGGTTTTATGGATTTTCTTACCCGTATTGGTTGTAACGGTCACCCGGTTGTTTTTTGCTACGATATTTTTCTGGAATAAAGGTTTATTTTTTGCCTTTATTCCTTTTGATGTCGTGTAAATGACATCCCCTTTTTTATATTTCTTGGGAGAAGTTCGTTTTTTGTTCCTATACTTGTTCGTCTCTCTTTGCTTTCTTCTGATCTCTGCTCTGAGATCATGATTTATTTTCTTTCTAAAGTCTGTAAAATGTTGATAATTGATTCTTGGAGATCTGTCGAAGAATACGTCGGTAGGTTTCAGTTTGGTAACTGAATGGATGCTATTGTTATACCTGTCAACGGCAATGTTCAGAGTTTCCTTGAGGCGCAAATCTTTATACTCGATTTTGATACATCGATAAATTTCAAGGATTGTAGAGTGAAATCTTTCAACCTGTCCATTTACTTCTGATCGATGTACAGGGGTTCGGTATAATTGTACCCCTAGTAACTCGATAAAATTTGCGATTATTGGACTCACGAAACTACACTCATTGTCGGTAACAAGTATTTTTGGGACTGTGAAATAGTGGAGTACTTTTATAATTTTGTCTCTGAGATGAAGGACAGACCTATTTTTGATGTGGAAAAGTTTTCCGAATTTAGAGAATTTGTCAACGCAACTTATAAACTTCTCATTCTGGACCTCTATTATGTCCAGATGAAGTATCTCACAAGGATAACTCGGGATAGGTGTAGGTTGGAACTCAGGGCGGATAGGATGCCTATCATATTTATTAGTGTTGCAGATTTCACACGCCTTTACATACTTTCTTATTAAGCTATTCATGCTTGGAAAATAGTATCTCTCTAGTAGTTGCTCTTTATTCCCACGGGCATTCTTGTGTGCTCTCTTGTGTTCCTTCATGATGAGTTCACATTTACGGTCTTCATTCTTCACATCTTCAACCACTCTTTGTGTGATTCTGATTTTGTATTTTGTGAAGTGTTCTATGAAGATCCCTTGAAGCATGCCTAAATAACGTTCTGGCATTTTAATACCATTGACTACGTAAGGGTTTATTTTAGATTTGAGCAACTGTATGAGAGTTTCCTTTTCAGGTTCATCAATTGCAACATAATGTCGCTGATATCCCGGATGTGGTTCTTCACAAATTTCCAAGCCTTTCCCGTCCTTGAAACAAATCTGATTGCGAAAGACGTTGATGGGCACTAGCACATGGGGTATAAGGTCTGATGCATCTTGTTGAGCACTATGAGCAGTTTCTGTAGTGGATTCACTTCCTGATTCTGCCGCTTCAGTTGTGGATCCACATTGAGAGGGAGCGGTTTCTGTGGAAGAACCATTATTTGCCGAACGAGACTCAGATTGTGCATTTTCCATAGTTTCAATTGAAACAGCTGAGTCCTGCAAGTGATTAACCTGCGTTCTGAGCCTTGAAAGAGCATCAGCCACGTAATTTGATTTACCAGGTTTGTAAACCAATTCGTAGTTATACTCTTCAATTCTGGCTTTCCATCTTTTTAACTTTGCGTTATAATTTCTATTGCCTAACGCAAAAGTAAGAGGCTGATGATCTGTTAGAATTTTAATTTTTTTGGTTCCGTAAAGGTATGATCGAAGGTTATCAAGGGCCCAGACAATGGCCAACATTTCTTTCTCGTTTGTAGCAAAACCCTCTTCACTTTTGTTCAATGACCTAGAAATAAACGCAATTGGTCTGTCTTTTCCTTCTACATCTTGGGATAAAACAGCACCAATCGTATAGTTAGACGCATCAGTTGTTAGAATAAAAGGCTTTTCGAAGTCGGGAAAAGCTAAAACTTCAGAAGATGTTAACAAAATCTTTAAGTCATTGAAGGCTCCCAGCTCGACATCACCCAATTTGATTGCAACACGCTTGGATTGGTTGGCTCTTATTTGGGCATTTTCTTCCCTCGTAAGATTCGTTAAGGGCTTAGCAACTTTAGCATAATCACGGATAAATTTTCTGTAATATGACGTTAAGCCAAGGAATGATTTAAGTTCCTTCAAGTTTTGTGGTGGCTCTATGTTCTGGATTGCAACAATTTTCTTTGAATCAGGTCGAATACCTTCAGGTGTGACGACATACCCTAGGAATTCTACCTGTTGCCGCATAAAATGAGTTTTTTCAAGATTGACCCTTAAACCTGCCTCACCAAGTTGAGTTAGCACCGCATCCAAATTTTTAAGATGATCGTCCTGCTCCTTTCCAAAGACTATTATGTCATCAATATAGACATAACATGTCTTTCCAATGAAAGGCTTCAGAACATCGTCGATCATTCTCTGAAATATAGCAGGTGCATTCTTGAGCCCAAAGGGTAATTTTAAGAACTCGAATTTCCCGTTCATGGTGGAAAATGCTGTTTTTGGGATGTCGGATTGCCTCATGCGTATTTGATGGAATCCAGACGTCAAGTCAAGCGTTGTGAAGTACTTTGCTTCCCCAAGACTAGCTAACGTCGAATTAATGTCGGGAATAGGATAAGCGTCCCCGATAGTGACACTATTGAGTCTTTTATAATCGACAACCATTCGATATTGTTTTTCACCATTGGGTTTGTGTTTTTTCGGCACAACCCATATGGGTGAGTTGTACGGGCTTCGAGATGGTCTTATTGTCCCTTCTTCTAAAAGGTTAGCTATTTCTTTTTCAACTTCTCCCCTGAGGCAAGCTGGATAAGGATAGCTTTTCGAATATATTGGATCATTTGTGTTAGTCCTAATTTCCGCTAGGACTGAGGTTTTAACTACTTTTCTAGAATCAATTGGTCCGAAAATATATTCATGTCTTTTAATGAGGCTATTTAACTTGTCCTTAATTATATCAGAAAGTAAGGGGTCAAGAGTGAAATTTACTTCTCTTGAGATTTTTTCTTTTAGTGGAATTTCAATATTATTTCTTAATTTTAAAATGTTTCTCTTCCTATCAATTACGGCCTCTAATGCTTTTAACGTGTCATCCCCGATGATCCCGTCAAAGGAATTGAGACCCGGCAGGACATAAAACTTTAGTACCGAGTTGTTCCCAGATTTTCCAAAAAACTTCCCTTCGACAGATTCCGTAATATTCAATTCACCGCCCGCTGAACGGACAATAAAAGGTTTTTTAATGGGTACTGTGGTTTGATTTATTTTAGGGCTTATAAAGTTCTTGTTGGCACCCGTATCAACAAGGAACTTCAAGATAGACCCATCCCCCGCAACATATTCTATATATGGTACGCTGGATGGCCGCCCGTCATAAAATTTACCTCATCCGAAATTTCTTCCTCTGCAGTGATATTATAGTCGTTATAATCTTCGTCATCAGTCACCTCTATTTTAGGGCTTATAAAGTTCTTGTTGGCACCCGTATCAACAAGGAACTTCAAGATAGACCCATCCCCCGCAACATATTCTTTATATGGTACGCTGGATGGCCGCCCGTCATAAAATTTACCTCATCCGAAATTTCTTCCTCTGCAGTGATATTATAGTCGTTATAATCTTCGTCATCAGTCACCTCTACCTGGTAAACTCGTTGTTGTTTACTAGGGTAGTTTTCCGACCTTGCCTTGCGCTTGAATCGGTTAAACGGATTCGGGTTATTTCCCGCATTGGGTCGGTTCATGTAATTTACTTGGCGGGTCTGAACACTTCTGTCGGCGTCCATTTTTTCTTGTGGCTTAGGTCCAGGTCTGGGTGGAGGGCCACTTCCGCGTGGAGCATTCCAGGAGGGATTTTGAAACCTCTCAGGAGGTGCTTGGAAAGACTTCTTTGGAGGAAAATATGCCCTAACTTCATGACTCTTATAAGTCTGATTCACAGGAGCTGTTATTGTATTACTACCGATTGCAGAGTGAATACTGTTGCTTCTGAAATTCAAATTCTGAATTTCTAAGCAAGCGGAGTAGGCCTCCGGAAGTGTTCTAGGTCTTTGTATTATTAACATGCGTGATATATCGCCGTTCAGGCCACGAATGAATACATCTAAAGCCCTATTCCTGTAAGTTTCTACAAGCGCCCTGACAGTTTCCTCACTGAAGGACTCTGTTTTAAGCTTGTTTACCATCAGTGACAGCTGATGGTTTACAGCTGCATAGAACTCATCAACTCTACTACCCTTTTGGGCGAGTTGTTTCAGCTGGTGTTCTAGAGTTCGTATGTCTCTTTTATCTGCATAGTGCAGAGAAAGACATTGCTTCAACTCAGCCCAGTCTCCACCAAAGATATTATACGACACTAAGGCGCTATCAGCCGAGCCCCTAACCTTCCCACGAATGTGTTGAAGGATTGCTCGATAGATAGGCTTAGTCTTAACTATTTCGAAGTCCTTCAATATTCCCTCCACAGCATGTATCCACGATACATACTGGGTAGGGTCCCCGTTAAACACTTGGAGCTCCTTCACACAGTCGGGAAGACGACTGATCTCCTTTAGTTCAGCCTCATTTTGTGGAGGTTGAAGTTGAACCGCAGGGGCTTGACTCCTCTCAGGTCGTGAAGTGCCTTGTGATCTCGCTTCGATCGAAAGCAAGCGAGACTCTAATTGTTTTACAAAGGCTTCACTGACAGTTGAGGATGGATTTGCCACCCTCCTCTCAATCGATTCTACCTTTGTTTTAAATTCTCTCAACTGGGCTAAAATATTATTTACTGCCCCGTTGTGTTGAGTAACGGATTCATTCAATTGCTCCATTAATAAAATTGTTTCTTGGTTTTGTATAGCAATATAATTCTTAAAAGGCAATATATGTTTACAACAAGCTTCTTACCATATAGTTTTCTGCAATTTTTTGAAATACAAAAATTTCTCTTTCTGAGATTATTGTGGTTTAAAAATAAAAAGAATAAAATTTAGCACCTTTTTTTTTTATATAACAAATGCACCTTTTTTCCAGCTTTTTGCTTTAATTTTTATATGCACCAGCACTTTTTTTAAAACAGAGAATTTTTCTCTTTGAGATATACAATTTTACACTTTTTGAAATTTACAAATGCACCTTTTTCTGAGCTATTTGCTTTAATTTTTATATGCACCAGCACCTTTTTATAACATAGAATTTTTCTCTTTGAGATATACAATTTTACACTTTTTTTGAAATTTACAAATGCACTTTTTTTTTTCTCAGTTATTAGCTGTAATATTCTATATGCAGCAGCACTTATAAAAAATGAAAATCTTACACTTACACGAGTTCTTTTTTTATCATTCTTTTTTCTAGGGTTTTTTTGTTCTTCTTTTAGTTTTCTTTTATTTAATTTTTTTATTAGATAAACTCGTAGGCGATGTTGGTGTTGGTGTTGGTGTTGGTGTTGTTGTTGTTGTTGTTGTTGTTGTTGTTGTTGTTGTTGTTGTTGTTGTTGTTGTTGTTGTTGTTGTTGTTGTTGTTGTTGTTGTTGTTGTTGTTGTTGTTGTTGTTGTTGTTGTTGTTGTTGTTGTTGTTGTTGTTGTTGTTGTTGTTGTTGTTGTTGTTGTTGTTGTAGTTGTTGTTGTTGTTGTTGTTGTTGTTGTTGTTGTTGTTGTTGTTGTTGTTGTTGTTGTTGTTGTTGTTGTTGTTGTTGTTGTTGTTGTTGTTTTTGTTGTTGTTGTTGTTGTTGTTGTTGTTGTTGTTGTTGTTGTTGTTGTTGTTGTTGTTGTTGTTGTTGTTGTTGTTGTTGTTGTTGTTGTTGTGGTTGTGGTTATTGTTATTGTTATTGTTATTGTTATTGTTATTGTTATTGTTATTGTTATTGTTATTGTTATTGTTATTGTTATTGTTATTGTTATTGCTGTTGTTGTTGTTGTTGTTGTTGTTGTTGTTGGTGTTGTTGGTGTTGTTGTTGTTGTTGTTGTTGTTGTTGTTGTTGTTGTTGTTGTTGTTGTTGTTGTTGTTGTTGTTGTTGTTGTTGTTGTTGTTGTTGTTGTTGTTGTTGTTGTTGTTGTTGTTGTTGTTGTTGTTGTTGTTGTTGTTGTTGTTGTTGTTGTTGTTGTTGTTGTTGTTGTTGTTGTTGTTGTTGTTGTTGTTGTTGTTGTTGTTGTTGTTGTTGTTGTTGTTGTTGTTGTTGTTGTTGTTGTTGTTGTTGTTGTTGTTGTTGGTGTTGGTGTTGGTGTTGGTGTTGGTGTTGGTGTTGGTGTTGTTGTTGTTGTTGTTGTTGTTGTTGTTGTTGTTGTTGTTGTTGTTGTTGTTGTTGTTGTTGTTGTTGTTGTTGTTGTTGTTGTTGTTGTTGTTGTTGTTGTTGTTGTTGTTGTTGT